>CM070021.1:28861200-29375810 GCA_036247105.1 Cirrhinus mrigala
ACACTTTAACTAAAATAAGTTGATGTACTAAAATTGAAACTAAAACTAAAATAAAGCTGAACAGAAATGTTAAAAAAAAATGAGAAAAAATACTCTAGAGTTACTCTATTACTGTAAAAAGTAAAATAAATCATGCAGTTACTAAAACCAAGTTGAAAAATGCAAATTAAAAAATGCTAATTCATAATATTGAAAAGTACTACAATACTATACTAAACACTGCAATTGTCCACTAAAAATAAGACAACGTATATATATAGGCAAGACAAAAAACAAACTAGTAGTTATCGCCTTGCATTGATAATTGAAAACATTTTTTGTATTACAAGTTTTCTAAAATGTTAGGTTTAAATATGCAGATAAGGCATTAGTTAATGAAATATGTGCTAATTTGCATACATTTTAGAGTCAAAATTTTTACAGAGAGAATTTTGCGTATCTCCTTTTTGTCACTTCATAATTCAGAAAATACTTAGAACAGACAGAAAACAATATATTTTCAAAATTTTGGGGGGAATAAAAATGTTGTATTTTAATTAAGCAAATTATATATGAACAAATCTCTCTGTAAAAACCTTGAGGATATAGACACAGTAATAAAAAAGTCTGGTGTGTGTAAGTGCTACTGAAGTAGACATTTATGGCTCAGTATAGAAGAAAAAACACATGATGAGAAAATATGTATGTATTCAATTAAAATATGTATTTTAATTGAAATCTATTGACACAAATAAATAAAGTCCTATAAAAGAAACACTTAACGGTGTTTTGGATCTTTTCTTTCCACTAGTCTGAAAAAAAAAAACACTTTATGAAAAACCAAAAAGCCTAAAATCTCAAACTTTACAGGTGCATAAAAAAAAACAGTGTTTTTGCCTACAGTGTCTCCCCTCAACAAACAAAAGAACAAAACACTTATAACCTGTATTTTCCAGCAGCCAAATATTCTTTGTTCCAAAAAGAGGCATCAAACTCATATTATGCACCATAATCTCTGTAATACTCCATGCAAAATATAATAGTTCACAACCAGACGAGTCTATTGCACAGTCTGTTACAGCCTGGAATTAAACCACACCATGCTGGTTTCGCCTGGCCAGAGGAGAACTTAGTTGGGGACACTTCATTTTTGGCAATATTGCAGACTTGATTCCACAGACACTGTCTGAAAAGATCTGAACTGAGCTGGAATGATGGTATCACTGAATCAACAATGATCTGACTTTAACTGAAAAACTGACTGTCAACTATTGTGCTCTTTTAAGAATTGAATTGTGTTTGCATTACTTATATACTATTTTCCTGTTTAACACTGTAAAGCTGCTTTTACACAATCTGTATTGTTTAAATATACATAAATATAGGTGAGGTATAGATAACAGAAAAATTCCTTCTGCCCCAAAACAATGGTGTTAACAAGAAGGAAATGTCAACCATAAAACACACTAAGCCCAATAATCTTTGGCCTGTTCCTGGTATTCAGGTTCATGATTTACTTGCAATAGTCTATTTGCAATAGTCTGGTAGATCCGGTTCTAGGCCAGTTGTGTAGACCTTTGTCCATTTTAGTGATGCATGTGTTGGTGATTTATGACATGGCGTCACACTACTGGTGTCCTGTTTCAGTTGCACAAATAATGCAAATAATAATAAAAAATAAAGTAAAATACATAACTAAAATATAAAAGACAAGTCTACAAGAATACTTCACGAGTATACACTGAAGTACACACTGAACTGAAATATGCTTGTAGAAAAATCTTATTCATGATCTGCTGCTAAACTACCACTAGAGGTCGGTAATAATCTATTTAGTTTATTTCCAACCCTGATGAAAACTCACCTCCTTCTAGCTTTCTTGTTACCCTGAAAACACTGGTTAGCTTGTTAAGCTGTGTTTAATTAGGGTTGGAACTAAACTCTGTGAGATAGTGGCTCTCCAGGACCAAAGTTGCTCATCCCTGATTCACAAAGTGAACCTTGAATCTGGCAGGTGTGAGGCCTAAAAACCTTTTCAAACATCTGGTCTGTGTTTATATACACCAATCAGGCATAACATTACCTTCCTAATATTGTGTTGTTCCCCCTTTTGCTGCCAAAACAGCCTTGACCCATGGAGGCATGGATGCCACTAGACCCCTGAAGGTGTCCTTTGGTATCTGGCACCAAGGTGTTAGCAGCAGATCCTTTAAGTCCTGTAAGTTGTGAGGTGGGGCCTCCATGGATCAGACTTGTTTGTTCAGCATATCACACAGATGCTCGATTGGATTAAGATCTGGGAAATTTGGAGGCCAAGTCAACACCTCAGACTCATTCTTGTGCTCCTCAAACCATTTTTGCTTTGTGGCAGGGTGCATAATCCTGTTGAAAGAGGCCACGGCCAACAGGGATTACCGTTTTCATGAAAGGCTGTACATGGTCTGCAACTTTGCTTAGGTAGGTGGTACGTGCCAAAGTAACATCCACAATGATGGCAGGACTCAAGGTTTCCCAGCAGAACATTGCCCAAAACATCACACTGTCTCGGCTGGCTTGCCTTCTTCCCATAGTGCATCCTGGAGCTACGTGTTCCCCGGGTAAGGGACGCACGTGCCCCCGGCCATCCACGTGATTGATCAAACCAGGCCACCTTCTTTCATTGCTCTGTGATCCAGTTCTGATACTCACATGCCCAATGTTGTCGCTTTCGGCGGTGAACGAGGGTTAGCATTGGCACCTTGAGTGGTCTGCGGTTATTAATATCTACCATCTAAATGTCTTTAAAGGAGAAGTTCACTTCCTGAATGAAGATTTACAGATAATGTACTCACCCCCTTGTCATCCAAGATGTTCATGTCTTTTTTTCTTCAGTCGTAAAGAAATTATGTTTTTTGAAGAAAACATTTCAAGATTTCTCTCCATGTAATGAACTTCTATGGTGCCCCGAGTTTGAACTTCCAAAATGCAGTTTAAATGCAGTTTCAAAGTCTCTAAACAATCCCAGTTTATATACTTTTTCACCTCAAATGCTCGTCTTGTCTTGTCTTGTCTACTCTGTGTATTCCGGTTCAAGACATTTAGGGTATGTCAAAAAACTCCCATCTCATTTTTTCCTTCAACTTCAAAATCGCCTACATCTCTGTTTTACCTTTTTTTGTAAAGGGCGTTTGATCTTCTTTGCACGTTCAGTTTGTAAACACTGGGTTGGTACTTCTGCAGCGATATAGGGTGATTTTGAAGTTGGAGGAGAAAATGAGATGGGAGTTTTTTAAAATACCCTAACTGTCATAAACCGGAATACACAGAGTACAAGCAGAGCTAGACAATATGAGCATTTGAGTTTAAAAAAGTATATAAACTGTAATTTTATTTTTAGAAAATAACCAACCATTTTGCTAGATAAGACCCTTCTTCTTTGGCCAGGATTGTTTAGAGCCCTGAAACTGCATTTAAACTGCATTTCAGAATTTCAAACTCGGGGGCACCATAGAAGTCCTGTATATGGAGAGAAATCCTGAAATGTTTTCATCAAAAAACAATTAATTTACAA
The DNA here is from genome assembly GCA_036247105.1 of Cirrhinus mrigala. Classification (NCBI taxonomy): domain Eukaryota; kingdom Metazoa; phylum Chordata; class Actinopteri; order Cypriniformes; family Cyprinidae; genus Cirrhinus; species Cirrhinus mrigala. The sequence goes on from CM070021.1 coordinate 28,864,730, forward strand.
CTGAAGAAAGAAAGACATGAACATCTTGGATGACAAGGGGGTGAGTAAATTATCTGTTCTGCAATTGAACTTCTTTAAAGTGTTAATGAAAATGAAAATTCTGTCATTAATTACTAACCCTCATGTCATTCCAAACTTGTAAGACCTTCGTTCATCTTCGGAACAAAAATTAAGATATTTTTGATGAAATCCAAGAGCTTTCTAGTTTGGAACTAATTAATGACAAAATTTAGTATTATTGTGTCTATTAATTGAATATTTAGCCAACATGTGTAAAAGCTCCTTATTGTTTTCAGGGTGGAAAAATCTACACGCTTTAAATGTTAGGTTATAGCCAAGACAAAACCACAATTCAGACATTAATTAGAGCAACTCCTGCACATTTATTCACAAAATGTAAACTTCCACCTAATGGTAACTAGTAATATTCTTTACAGGAAAATGTATGGAGTTACCAATTGCTTTTCTTAAAAAATAGAACTGAAAGGCAATCCACATTATATGGCATTGTTTTAGCAGAGCTATATGTGGGCTAAAAGGGGTTTCACCTGACACCTCATCCTTACACAGGTTCAACAACAGTTAATTGGTCTTCATACACCCAGACCTTTTCTTCACATTGTACCTGTGATGAAAAGATAATATATTCTAAATATGTCATCAATTTTTACAGCTAAAGAAACACATGAAGTATGTATAATATGAAATGTGACTGTCTATCACAGCAGGTATATACATCATAGTTCCCTGTTAAATAATGATACACAGAAAAGCCCAAAAAGGGTGATCATTTTGTAGACCTAAGATACATAAACCTAGCCATCTATGTTCATAAAATAACTGTGGTAAGTGTGGCATTTGTGTGTTTACATGATTTAAATTTTGGGAAATACCTCTAGTCAAACCACAACTTCGGGAGCTACTGCTGTACATTCAGCAAGCGTCTCTTTTGAAGCAGGTTAGGTGTGGTGAGTGCTGGCGTTTCTGAGGAACAAGAAACTTAAAACTGCAGTCATGGAGTAGGTAGGATGGGGGTGTTTCATGCTAAAAAGAGAGTTACTTCAAAACAAAAATCTGTTTTCTCCAGTAAAAAAAAAAAAAAAAAAACTCACTCTTCAGCTCAGCTCTTCAGAGCTGTATTGCTTCACACAATTCAAAGTCAGACTTCAAAGATGGGCAGTAAATGTCATGACACAATGGAACTGGTTTTGAGACAATGTGCTTTTCAACTTACTAAAGGTTAGATGTATGCGATGTATGTGGCCAGTGACAAAGATGTGTCAGTGGACAGCATTACTCACCCCAGGGGCTACTCATCCCACTTGTCTACATTGGGGCAGCCCCCCAAAACCATACTGACACTGATAGCCTAAAATGGGACTATGATAGATTTTCTGTTGTTTGGGCTCATAGGCACCTCTAATAGAAACATACAAATTAATGCTCTAGAAAATTTCTATTGGTTGCGCAATGTGTAATATATATACACACAAACACACACATTTTTTTCCTAAGAAAAAGAGATTTTATTATTATTATTATTATTATTATTAAATTCAAGAATTCATTATATATATATATTTTTTTTTTAAGGTTTCCACATTCCTAGGATCAGCATTTCTGTATATTATTTCTGGTTTTACTGTAAATGATTTAACGGTTCTTATTGTTAAAAAAAAAAGCATTTCTTTTTTTTTTTTTCTTTCTTTGTATATACAGTGTTATGTGAAAGTTTGGGAACCCCTTGCAGAATCTGTGAAAATGTGAATAATTTTAACAGAATAAGAGAGAGAGCACACAAAATGCATGTTATTTTTTATTTAGTACTGTCCTGAGTAAGATATTTTACATAAAAGATGTTTACATATAGTCCACAAGACAAAAATAATAGCTAAAATTATTAAACCCTTGGTTCTTAAGACTGTGTGAGGTTACCTGGATGATGTTTTTTTTCTATTGTTTTGTGATGTTAGTTCATGAGTCCCTCGTTTGTTCTGAACAGTTAAACTGAGCAATGTTCTTCTTCAAAAAAAAAAAAAAAAATCTTTCAGGTCTTACAGATTCTTTTTCTGGCATCTTTTACATATTTAAACCCTTTCCAGCAGTGACTGTATGATTTGAGATCCATCTTTTCACACACAGTTGAGGGACACAACTATTAAAAAAAGGTTCAAACATTCACTGATGCTCCAGAAGGAAACTCAATGAGTCAGGGGGTGAAAACTTTTGAACAGGATAAAGATGTCCAAATTTTGTTGAAATATCTTTTTTTTTTTTCCATTTAGTCCTGCCCTTCGGAAGCAACAGCAGATACTTGCATGTTTTCTGGAAGTATAATTTACCTTGATCTTCAAATTCAAAAAGTTTCACCCCCTGGGCTCTTAATGCATTGTGTTTCCTTCTGAAGCATCAGAGAATGTTTGGACCTTTTTTAATAGTTGTGTTTGAGTTAAATATAAAACAGTTAACACAGTAATTTGATTCTGGTTATTGTTAATGTAATAAAATGCTATAAGGCAATAATTACAAAGAATAATAAATTGGAAAAATCAAACTTACCACTTGCTATATAAATGTGCTCAAAGTTCAGCCTTCATGTGCTTGTCAAAAACCTTCTTACGCATAAAACATTCACTTTTCATGTTCCAATCAATTCCCAGTGAATAAAATCAAGTTATGCCCTATATATTTCTTATTGAATATCCTGTTTCTCTAAAAATAGAAAAAATGTATTACAAAGACTGTTTCATGTTGATATTAGCCTACAGTCGTCCCATTTAAGCAAAAAGCTTTTGATGTGTGGGAGTGATGTTTCAATAATAATGACTTCACTGTCACGTGTTTATGCTAAATATAAGTGCCTGATGCAGGAAGGTCCAAAACAGTCTTTTAATGCAGAATAATAATAAATCCACAGGGAACAAACACAAGAGATCATAGAAGTAAATGTGGCACAAACATAAAGGAGGTCAGACAAAGAACTAAGGAAACACAGGACTTAAATATACAAGGAGTGTAATCATGGAAAACAGAAACAGGTGTGAGCTAATTCGAAACCTTAGAAACAAACTAGAGCAGAAAACAAGACCATTAACCTGACACAAACCTCTCTATCTTTTTAAAGGAGACCTATTATGCCCATTTTTACAATATGTAATATAAGTTTTAGGTGTCCCCAAAATGTGTCTGTGAAGTTTCAGCTCAGATCATTTATTATATCATTTTAAAAATGTAATTTTGTGTGAAAGCAGAAACACGCTGTTTTCATTCATGTCTCTTTAAATGCAAAAGAGCTGCTGATCACCGCCCCCTTTTCCAGAATAGGGCTGTGCCTTTACAGCTTATAGATACTCTGCTTAAAAAAAAAAAAAAAAAAAACACACATCTGTTTGGTTTTGATAATCATGTCTATCGCACTGAAATCATACGTTTTAAAGCCATATTAGATACATTTCTGATAAAGGGTTTTCTAAGCACACACATCGGAAGCATGCACACAGAAAGCAGCTGTCACATAACATGTCAGGACTAAACTAAGTTCTCTTTGATGTCTTACTGCACTTAAACTGTCAAATACTCACAAGTTTATGTTAAAAACACAGGAGTTACAAAACAGTCAGTTATGTTTGTGAAGGTAATCAGCTGGGAAAGAAACTGCATGTTTATATTAGATCTGTGTGGCAGCAGCAAAATATACAGTAAATAAATCAATAAATTCACTGCTCTTTTGTCTCCTCTAAGGCTGGGACTCTAAATAGTGTTCTGCGCTCGACTATGCAGCCAACAACAGAACAGTTAGCGTGCTTTCCTCAAACTTTTTCCATGGCTTTAGAACTGGTACACCGTTGTGGCTTGTGAAAACAAAATGATGGCACCATGAGTGGAAACGTGCTGATTAAGGGGTGGTAATTTTATGATAAAATCGCCTTACTACGTCACAAGGGAGCGAAATCTGTCATGCTCGTTTATTTATTTATTCATTTATTTATTTATTTTTCACATGCATGCAGAAAAAGGCTTACAAAAACAAAATTACTAGGATGTACTTTTTCACATTTTCTGGGTTAGTAGATGTACTGGGTACCTGATTATAGCACTTAAACACAGAAAAAGTCAGATTTTCATGATATGTCACCTCAAAAACAAACTACTGATCATGTTTGTTGATAAATAAGCCTCAAAGACAAAAAAAAACAGACTGACATTCAGTCATGTTCTAGTTTATAGTGTCAAGCGGAAAAAAACATATAGATACTAATGTTATATTAATAGTGCAGTCCAGGTTTCAGATGGAAGGCATTTCACCTGTAAACTCGACAGAAACTGCATGCACTGCTCATCACATCCTTTGACCTAAGGATGGGGCCACATCACAGACAAACTCAAATACAGTGTGTAAAAAGAACAGTTCAATTTATCGTGAAATGGAAAATCGCAGTCTAGTCGTCACAGTTCCCGTACGGCGGTATTGCTGACAAGTAACCAGGCGGGTCTCCATTTGCTTCTTCATCTCGTTGTGGCAAACCCACAAGTTACAGCGAATTTCATGATAAACCACGACTGGAGAGTTCCCCGTTCGAGATTCATTCATGACACATTCAGAGCTCACTATCTGTTTCTTGTTTTCTCCTCCTCTGTCTCTCTCTCTTTCTCACTCTACGTTGCTCTCAACCACAACCCTTGACATACGTTGCTCTTTTGACTAGCCTGTGTTTACGGTGATCAGTCTGGTGTCAGGTTGTGGTAACTGGGAACTACTTGTCATTCATGCATTTTGTGTAAGTCCTAGTCATTTTGATAGCTATTCTTGTTCAAAGCAAGCTATTATAGACTATAAAATTCAGTTGTGCCCCAGTCATACCAATCTGCCTAGTTTTATTGTGAAAATAAAACATGCAGTTCAAAAGCAGTAAACTAATCACATGTACTCCGATCAAGCTTGACGTACAAATAAAATAAACTAGTAATATAATGTTAAAACCATTCAATGCTGCATCTGGAAGCTGCATTTCTTCACATATGCTGCGTAGGAAGCTTGTCACACTAAAAGGGGGTGTACGTAAAGGTTTCTGAGAACTGATGACCCACGGCAGACAGTAGTTAGGTTTCGTTAGGACCCTTGCAAGGGTGGTCTTTGCATTTTAAACACATGCATGTGGTGGGCATGACTCAGATGATGACAATTAGATTGGTTCCTTTCAGTACCCCTTATATGGTTCTCACAAACGGCAATGTTTTTTTTTAAGTTTTGATACTGTTGAGTCAAACTGGACCCTTACTGTTCACACCCTGCAGCTTCCGAGCATTTTAAACAGTGGCCCACTTAGTTTACCTTTTGAGGTAGAGTTGACCTGCTTATGTGGTCACCCCTTAAGGTCTTACAGCTAACTGCAAATGCCAAATTGGTACTAGTTTTGCACTTGACTAGTTAATTATCTACTTGTAAACTGAATGAAACTTCATACATAAACTGTCAAAAAAATGAGTGTGATGCTATCAAGGTGTTATTATTAGTCAGACCGCACTATCCCTTTCATTTTGTTTGAATGTAAATGCAAGTAGTTACAGAAAAAGCATGAATGGTTCTGCATAATAAAACAGGAGGTTTTGTACATCCGGGTATAACAGATTATTGAAAACGAGAAAAAATAATAGACCAGTTCTATCCATCAGATACTGATTGGAATTTAAAAAGTGGGTGTTGCAATCACAATCAAAGTTTTTGGGGTTCTGCACACGCCAACAACATGAACTCAGAGTGAACATTTTACTGGAAGATCAATCATTCTGATAAAAACATTATGAGGTCAAACAAATAAAATACGAAACGTACATGTATGAATCATTCACGGTAAGATGTATAACACATTTACAAAATGGATGGTGTGAGTTTCCATTTTAAGTCAAAGTCTAAAAGATACAACAGCCTAAAGGGTTTTTCTTTAGTTGTTTATGAGTTGTTTATTAGTTTGTTAAAATCTACCATCCTCTCATTTATTTGGAAGAAAGAAGTACAAATATTATCAACACCAAAATTAAACACCAATACAACCCAGGCCTAAAATGAATTCTTGGTAAGCACCAAATGTGACTAAAAATTGGAACTGGTGAGTAAAACAGTGTTGGCTTTTATTTTATTAAAGGAGAAGTCCACTTCCAGAACAAAAATTTACAGATAATGTACTCACCCCCCCTTGTCATCCAAGATGTTCCTGTCTTTCTTTCTTCAGTCATAAAGAAATTATGCTTTTTGAGGAAAACATTTCAGCATTTTTCTCCATATAGTGTACTTCTATGGTGCCCCGAGTTTAAACTTCCAAAATACAGTTTAAATGCAGCTTCAAACGATCCCAAATGCGGTTGTAAACTATCCCAGCCAAGGAAGAAGGGTCTTATCTAACAAAACGATCTGTTATTTTCATAAAAATAATACAATTTATATACTTTTTAATCTCAAACGCTCATCTTGTCTTACTCCTGTTTTTTCCGGTTCATGACAGTTAGGGTATGTCGAAAACTCCCATCTCATGTTCTCCCTCAACTTCAAAATCGTCCTATATTGCTGTTTTACCTTTTTTGTTAAGGGTGTTTGATCTTCTTTGCATGTTCACTTTGCATAGACTGGGTCGGTACTTCTGCAGCAATGTAGGATGATTTTGAAATCATTTTTGAAGTTGAGGGAGAAAATATGATTGTAGTTTTTCGACATACCCTAACTGTCTGGAACCAGAATACACAGAGTTCAGGCAGAGCAAGACAAGACGAGCAGTTGAGATTAAAAATGATATAAATTGTATTATTTTTATGAAAAAAAAAAAAAAAAAAAACGATCGTTTCGCTAGATAAGACCCTTCTTCCTCGGCTGGGATCATTTAGAACCGCATTTGGGATCGTTTGAAGCCGCATTTAAACTGCATTTTGGAAGTTCACACTCAGGGCACCATAGCAGTCCATTATATGGAGAAAAATCCTGAAATGTTTTCCTCAAAAAACATAATTTCTTTACGACTGAAGAAAGACATGAAGATCTTGGATGACAAGGGGGTGAGTACATTATCTGTAAATTTTTGTTCAGAAAGTGGAGTTAATTTTAACAGTGTCTGAGAACATGGTATGGTTTAGCACAATTGACCCTTCAAAAAGACCCACCCCCCTTCGTTACTCTTGCTATGTCCGACAAGCCATGGCGCTCTCAAGCCACACATCATGTTCTCACGCATGAAAAAAATTGTATATTTTATATGTATATTTTGTAAAACGATGATGTCATCACCCCATTTATGCACATGCTCCAAGTAGTCTTCTTCGTTTTTAGTGCATCTCTGTGGCAGAATTACACACATACTGGTCTGGCATGTATGCTACATTGATTTAAATGGGTTTTAATGGTTTTGTGCGTGTGCTGATATTTCTTGAGACTATAATGTGTTTACAGAAGAATGAGGGGAAAAAAAGATTGGATAGGAGAAGCTCTGGCTTTGTGAGGATAAGCCCAGTATGAAAAAGTCTATTTAAGAATTCTATATAAGCCTATTTAAGAATTTAAGAAATTAAAACAACCCAGCAGGCACACAACGTCATAAGACTAAAAATTTTAGTTGCAACGTTGGGTTACCAAAATTCAGTGTCAATTGAACTTTCGCAAACAGCTTGATTGACAGGCGATCTGACCAATCATAATATTTAAACTTGAAAAATTATGTGTATTGACATCTTTGTGCAGTTAAAATAAAATATGTTCTAATATCTATTCATGTTTATTTTGTGGTTTAATAAGAAAGGATGATCGGTTTACCTGTCGATCTAATAAAGCAATACAGTAATCTGTCATGACAGATTAAAAAAAAAAAAAAAAAATGGTATTTCTGTCATGACAACTCATGGCATGGTAATGTACATGACAATGTAAATGTATTTGGTCTTGGCGGAACAGATCTGCTATGTTGCTGCTGCTGCAGGAGAGAAAGTACAGAGACTTGCTACTGCCAATACATCCACAACATGCTGTGAGCATGTAAGAAACACTGCTGCTGCACATATAATACAAGAATAACCCCCATAGCATACATGAATCACCTCGTAGCAGATCTATACAGGTGGAGCTGGGGAAGGTGGAGGGTTTCTTAATTTATTGTTTGAATTTCTTGAAAAATGACAACATTTTAAAGATAAAACCTTGTTTCATACCAGAAGTAACCTGGTCTGTCTTGTCTGTTGGTGTGTTGTCAGTTTCCTCTTTGTCCCGCAATGTATTTTTCACTGAGTGAAAACATGATGTGTAGTGTAAGAGCGGAATTGTTTGTTGGACAGCAACAGTAGCTAAAGAGGACGGGTTCTTGCGAATGGTCAATTCAACGTGTAATGTCGACGTTAATTTATGTCCAATAAACCAGTGTAACCAGTTTACTAGTTATAACACAAAATAAACATGAATAAACATCAGAAGGTATCTTGTTTCAAAATGTGGAAAGATGTCAAAACACACAATTTTCAAAGTTCAAGTTCACCGATGTTAATCTACTCTCATGTCTGCTTTGATTGTCAGACAATCACCCTTCGCAAAGACCTGCTCCCCCTTCGTTACTGTTGCTATATCTGACAAGCCATGGTGTTCTCACGACAAACATCATATTCTCATGCAGTGAAAATACATCGCAGAGCAAAGAGGACACTGACAACATGCCGACAATCAACACAGAGCAGGTTACTTTTGGTATCAAACATCAGCTTTCAAATTTTGTCATTTTATAAGAAATTTAGACAATAAATACTGTTTTGTGGCTCTTTAATCTGTTGCAACAGATCGCTGTAGCACCTCAGTTCAAGCAGTACATGAACTGATCATCTCTTCCTCTTTACTAGTTACAGCACAAAATAAACATGAATGAACATCAGAAGATCTTGTTTCATCTTGTTTCAATTGCAGAAGGCATCAGTACATACCATTTTTTAAACTTCATGTTCACCGTTGTTAATCAACTCTCCTGTCTGTGTTGTTTGTCAGATGAAAAGGCAGATTCTGCATTATGATTGGTGAGATCACCTGTCAATCAAACTCCCTGCAAAGAATCAACTATCAAATTGTAAAGACTGCATTATAATCATATAAATATGTAACCTGATGTGCTGCCTTGTGATCTCTTCATGTGAACTGCTCATGATGCAGTTTCCTTCTGTCGGGGTGAGCTCTTAAAAGTGTTGATATCAAGTTTTACTTAATATCACATTTAATATCAAGTATTAATAGTAAACTAAAAGTAGGAACCTTAACAGACCGCATGGGTTTAAAAAAATATATAAATATGAGTTAATTTTTCTTTGTTTAGACGTCTGCTAATCCCAACTCTGACCTCAAATGCAAAAGACTTTGCTCTCTCTGCCTGCTGGTTCTCTCCAATTTTGCATGCACACACACACACACACACATTCACACATGTACGTTCACAGATGATGCAGGCTATTTCAAAGTGACTCAGCTTCATGCAGGGTCGTGGTCAAAATTGCGAGTGTGTAGGTATCAATACTTACGTGTTGATGTCCTTGTGTGATATGTGAACTGTGGCTTTTGATATTAATGTCAAGCCTCTTAACTCGCTTTACAGGTGGTCTCTGCTCTCCGACTGTAGATACAATGACATTTAAACATAGCATTCACTCATAAACCTTTGCTTATCAAGTTATGCGCTGGCAGTGGTTTTGGTAAGGCTAGTCTTAGAACAGTCAGCCTTCCCGGTCGTGTATCGCCATGTTTAAAATTCTCATGCTTACAGCTGTGATCAGATCTTATCGGAAGACGAAACCCTCAGGCTTACTGTACATTAAAAGAAGAAACATACTTAGTGATAAGACTATCACAGAGACTTTAAGGTTGGGGGTTGACATTTTCACTAAAGAGAAATTCTGGATCTGTGGAAATTATTTACTCAGCCAGCCCAAAATAGATATAGTAGATTGAAATGAAATGTTCCACTGCATTTATCAACACCACCCTCACCCTCAGGCAGGTTATTTTTTTTTATTTTTATTTTTTTAGATTAACACTGAAGTTCACTAGGTCATTAAGTATGTATGGAAATAAATAAACCTGTATAACTGGCATAACCATATATCTGTTGGGTAATTATTTCATTAATTCATCCTCTTTGGGGGAAAAAAAAAACTTTTTAATGTACTATTTTACACAAAGTATAAGTAAAAGACCTATGAAATATATACTTTTTAACATTGCTTGCATAACTGTACTGGTTAAAGCTTCCATTACATCATCTTTGTGGGCACTACATAGATGGTGAATGACATTAGGTGGCCTTATTTTATGATATTTTCTTTAAAAAAAAAACAAAAAAAAACAAACAAACCTCCAACCTAACATTTATTGACCCAATTAAATCTGTATTGGAGTTTTGTGGCTTTTAGTCCAAGTGAGTAAACTTTAAGCCGACAATCAGAATACTAAGCTACTTTAAATGGCCATCAATGGACAAATATGGCTTTTATCCCAGAAGTAGTTACAGCATCTACCAGCAGGGGCTAACTGCTCATGCTAACCAGACCAACCTTGACCCCGTCCACTGTCACCAGCTAGTAATAGCAAGCAGCAAATCCTGTTTCATGGCTGTAATGAACTACATGCTATTGCTAATTAAATAAATTAATAAAACTGATTCCTGAAAAGTGGGACAAAGCAGGGTGCATTATTGAAAAAAAAAAAAAAACCTTGTACTCAGACAAATGGAACTACATTTTTGTATCTTATATGTACTAAGCTACTGAGCAATGCTTTGATTCAACCTCCCAGCTGTATTTTTAATCAAAATGTGATTTTTTTTTACCCTGCCATCACTTATTTTGTAATCAAGATGTTTTTAACATTTCAAAACACATTCTTATGTTAGTAAGACAGACTACATTTTCACATGTGACCAACAATTCCTCAACAAATATAAAATATCATAAGGAAATATTATCAAAATAATCTTCTGACAGTGGTGACGAAAACCTGAATTTGTATCAAATCAAATACATTGAATCAATTAGTTACTATATTAAAACAAATACAACAAACAATGAGTATATAGTAGTCAACATTTGAAGTGGATCAAAACCTTTCATCAAAGTTGTCCAAAAACCAAAACAATACCTGTTCTTGTCTTAGGACAACTTTGATGAACTTTTGATGATCCACTTCAAATGCTGACTACTGTATTACCGTTCATGAAGCTTTTATTCAAGATTTAAATTTGAGCATTTTTATATATCATTTGAACACAAATGATCTATTTTCTCTCATCTCAGAAAAGTACAGTGCCTTGCAAAAGTATTTAGAGTACACAACTTTGTGAATGTCCCTGAGTGGCCCAGCCAGAGCCTGGACTTGTACCCAATCAAATATTTCTAGAGAAAACTGAAAACTTGCATCTGACCTCATCCAACCTAACAGAGCTTGAGAGGTGAAGAGGTGAGGCAAAGAATGGCAGATAATTGCCAAATACTGATGTGCGAAGTTTATCGCATCATACCCAAAAAGACTTGAGGCTGTAAAGGTGCTTTAACTAAGTACTGAGTTAAGGGTATGAATACTTATGCAATGTACTTATTTCAGTTTTTTATTTTTAATACATTTACAAAGTTGTGACAATTCTATTTTTGCTTTGTCATTATGGTGCATGGAGTGTAGACTGACATGGTAAAAAGTAATTTAAAGGAGTTTAACATAAGGCAGAAACATAACAAAATGTGTAAAAAAAAAAAGGGGGTATAAATACTTTTTCAAGGCACTGAGAGAAAATTTTACAGTGGTGACATCTGAAGGTATTGACAAATTTGGCATTTCTTTCACAAAACAAATGGAGTTTCATGTATTAGCCATTTTGTTTTCTCTGTTGATGCTAGATGCCAACAGAACCTGCCTCAGGAGATTAAAATGATCAAAATATTTCAAATAATTTTCACATAAAATAGATACATAAAATGTTGATATATCATGGTTGTGACACAATATTAACATTAGGATTTAAAATACTCTAAAACTATAAAACTTATCAGAGCCTGACATCGATGTACTCTGCAAAGGTGCAATGTGGCAAGGGGGTCGTTTAGAGTCACAACTGCCCCTGATATTCCCAGATTTTTTTACATTTTAATGAATGTCTGACGGTGTTGACAAAAAGTGGGGACACAACTTTGAAACCTCATGAAACAAGCATGTGTCCTTGAAAAACAACCTTGCGTTGACATAAGATATTATTAATTGCTGCTTTTGATAAAACAAGCTATTTTTCATTATTATGTGTACATTTTTATCCATTTTATTGCATATGAATGATTGAACCCTTCTCTGTGGACACACTGTTTTAGATGTAGTGAGAAGACAATAAGTGTCATAGATTTGATATAATAATGCTAAAATTAAATTGAAGGGGTTATTATTCCCTCATAATATTTACAATGAAAATAGTTTCATTTTTAAACCTAACAGCAGTTACAATTGCTGGACATGTTTTGTCCCATGTTTCAAGAATCAGTGATAAATAATCCATCCATTCATCCATCTATTTATCCTTAAATATGACATTCTGTACAGATTTTCTCAAATCCCTTTTTCAATAGGCAATACATCAACACAGTGTTGCTTTACAAGTACAGTGACACAGACCACTAGTGAAGGATGACAAATCTTCAGCCGTTTCACCCTAAATAGTTTGTTGTAAATTAACCCAAACTGAGCATGATGAATACAAATAATACTCACACAGGCAGACCCCCAGTGCAAACAAATCTAAAATGTGTAACCTTAGTGGTGGGGATACCCTTCTTTCAAAAAAAACACATCAGAGAAGGAGAAGAGTAGAGGGCGTCTTCAAGGCGATTTGGGTTCCCTGAGGGGTTTCAGTCGTTGTAGTACAGTTTCACTGTGCATCAGCCTGTTCATGTGGCTGTGAGAACCGTTGCGTACAGTATGCAAAACTTGACATTTCTTTCAAAAGGTGGGGGGGGGGCAAGTCTGGAAATTACTGGAGCATTAAAGCTGTAACTGTTAAACGATCTACCAGCAAAGCCCCCCCAACAAATGCACACCAAATGCTTGGCATTGTGCACTTAGAAATGAAATTTGTAAATTTAACTTACAAAACTTAGCCTAACCACATTCACAAAGTATATACTGTTTGTGAAAAGTTATACGCCTGCTGCCGGCTTAAAAGCTACTCCTCTCAGTTGTGGTTTCGTCAAGTAAGTGTTTCCAGAACCTGAGACAAACCAGATGTAAACTGAAAGTGGAATGTCAAATCTCTATTTTAGTACAAGTTCATTATTAATTGTGCAACTTGGCGAAATTAATGTTTGCAAATAACAGAATATACAGTGAACCCAAAAAACATATCTACTACAAGAGCTTTAAATTCTCCTTTGTACCAATGAAATGATGAACACTCAGTACTCGGGTGTTCTCATTGGTGTAGAATGAGTGGGAGGAGACTAAAGGGACGTCTACACCAAAAAACGATAACTATATAATGTTAACTATATTAGCATTCATGGCAAAAGACAAAAATGTTCTTTATTATAAGCGTGTAATGCAGTTATGTTGCCTGCCACTTCAAATGCTCAAGCTGGGTGGATTCACACTGGCTGTTATTGTTTGTTCATCGACTGGAAAAAACTTTACTTTCCTGCAGAGACCTATACTTGGATTGGCTACATTGATCAGCGCTACGAAAACATGTGGTAAATAAAATCGTTTGGTGATTTCCAGAGCGCAAATACAAATACGTACTGCCTTTATCAAAGCCAATATCCTTTTAATACAGTTTTAACTGAAGGTGCTTTTGACTGCATGAGAAAGTGAATGTGTGGCGTGAGAGGGTGAGAAATGTGTCAATTGCGTGAATTTCACGCTGAATGCTTGAGAGTTGGCAGCCCTGACTAAAACGACCTTAGCTAGTTGGCTGGCCTTAGCTAGTTTTAACTTGTTGGTCAGCTGGTCTCCCAGCCTGTCCAGCTGAGACCAACCTGATCAGCTAAAGAAGCAGTCAAAACCCCACGAATACCAGCCTGCAAACCAGCTATGACAGGCTGTTTTTGTCAGCAGGATGGGCCTTAAAGCGATCAAACTTAATCTGATGCTCTGTACAAAAACAACTTCTCAAGAAAGGAATGTTACTATTCAATTTTGAATGAAAACAATGAAAACAATGTACCACAAAAGCTGCATTACAGTGATAGTTCAAGCAAATAACAATTCTGATATTATTTACTCACCTTTATGCTGTCAATGCATTAATATTCACTTCAGAAAACAGGTCTTTAATGTCCTGAGGGAGCTTCCATCCAGTGACAGTGGACTACTGCTTAGTAGTCAATATAACTTGTGAACAATATCTAATGAAGCAACAATATGAAATCAAATGTAAATCATCCGCAAAGAACATATTTGTCGGTTACGTTCAAATTTAATTCGCGGGTACTGTTAATTCAAAAATGGCGCGCTTGAACGCATGGCGTATTGACGCTAAACCTTTATGTGTCACGTGATCGATCGCGACGTGCATGGTGCGTTTAAAAACATATAAACGTATAAAATATATCAGTGGTGTGTGGTGATGTTCTGAAATGAGGAGGCAAATCTTGGTTAAATAAACATCACTTACACTAACAGAAAAAGAGAAAAGAAAGGAAAAAACAATTCTATTTTATATTTTTACATTAACATTGTAATCAATATATTTATTAAAGCCATGTATAAATCTCAAGTTAGCGTTTTAAGCATTTTAAATTAATTAAATAATAACTCAAGGCAGTAATGATTTAAACTATGTACTGTATTTGTGAACTTATGTTCACTTATGTTGACTTTTAACTAGGCCTATTTTTTTATTTATTTTTTTTTTTTTTCGGATCATCAGTAATAAAAGCTCAGTAAATATTGCTCATAGAGCTGATTACCTCACTAAAACCCCATTATAGGGCTGTCAAACGATTAATCGCGATTAATCGCGTACAAAATAAAAGTTTGAGTTTGCCTAATATATGCGTGTGTACTGTGTATAATTATTATGTATATATAAATACACACAAATTAATGTATATATTTAAGAGAAATATGTTATCTATGTAAAAAATATTTGTATTTATATATAATATAAATTATGTAAAAATTATAATAAATACATATACTTGGTAAATATTTCTTATATATGTACCTGAATGTGTTTGTATTTATATATACATAATAACTGCACACAGTACACACACGTTTATTAGGCAAACTCAAACATTTATTTTGTATGCGATTAATTGCGATTAATCGTTTGACAGCCCTACTTTATTAGCTCATTCAGGTGTGTCTAATTGGGCTTGGAGCTAAGACACCAGCCCTCCAGGATTGAGTTTGGGCAACCTGCTTTATGGGGTCTGTTAAAACTCAGTGGGCTCAGGGGAGGTGCTGTAACCTTTCCTGCTGGTGTCGCTGTTGGACAACGTTTCTTCAGAATGATTAGTGATTTCCACACTTTTGAATGTTATATTTTGTAATACTGGCGTTGTACTTTATTTGTATTCTGAGTGCGACCTCTAGGTACCCCAAAATGCCACTGGAAAAACAGAAGCTAAATGATCATGAGAGAACCGGTCTTTAATTAGGCTGCTTTAAAGGAAGTATCACATTTCATAATAGTTTCCATGATAGTATTGCACATAATAATTAGATAAAGATCTCCAGCCTCCACTGCAGTGACTGATAAGAAATAACAATTTGCACACCTTCGCTTTCATTTTCTTCATGGAATTGTTCTTATCTGGTGGGTTGAGTTGCTCATTAACCAGTACCATCAATTTTGCAAAATATGATTATATCATCAGTGTGGGTACAGAGAGACGCATGTGTGAATTGATGTTTGTTCAGAGAGATGAGGAGATGATAAAAGAGGTGAATCTTCAATTTTTTTGAGAGTTTCACTTGTGGCCGAAGTGGCAGTTCTCTTCATATCACCATTTCTTTCATGTTAAACTGTTTTCCACAACACAATATTTTGTGATTATGGGAACATTGGCAAGCGTGGGCAGTTGCATGAAAAATTGCCCCAAAAAAACATTGGGCCTTTTAGAGCGAAAGTAGACTATCAGCTAAGAATAATATGTTCCCACTCTTTTGTTCTAGATAAAGGTTTCGGAGTTTCGGATTCACAAAGAATCTAGTCCTGTTCAATAACACTACCACCACCACAAATAAGTGGTTGCTTACCTCATTCCCATGATAAATCCGTTTATCCTTACCACTTTTGAGAAATAAATGGACAACTGAACTTGTAAATATTACACTGAAAAAAGTGTAGGATTTACTTTGCAGTAATTCAATTTAATTGTAAATTGAACATGTTCTCTTGTAAAACATACTCAGAAATCCTGTTTTATTTAGAACTTTGAGTAGTTGAAAATTAGTTGCAGTATATTTTCATGTCCCCACTGTAAATATATTAATGTATCAGATAAAATATTAAACTCACAATTTCGGATAATTAAAATCATATTCATTTTGTTTTATCACAGTATCACATCATGTTTTCAGGTGCTATTTCTAATGTGAAAAACGTAAGTGTTTTATTTTTAACTTCTCTTATCAAAAATATTTCAAACAAAATTAGTTTTCTTGGAAATATCATAAATAAGCAACTTTATGAGCTTGACCATGTCATGTTTCTGCAGTTATCAGGAAAGCTTTCAATGGACAAATAAATCAGCAGCACAGATGCATTTGATTAGAAAAAAAAATGGTGAAAGAAGGAAGCAAAAAAGCAAAAGAAGACCAATCACAGATGTCTGAGGTGTGAAGGGGAGGGGCTGGTTTGAGTTTAGAGGTGGCCTTGCTAGATCTCACCCACATGTAGGCTTCCACTGGTCGATGACACCTCTGGTTGAGGTCGCGATGCGTGTTAATGCGTCTCTGTTGACTTGCTCGCGGCAGGACGCAGCCTCTACTTTGATCGCATAGGTACGTCTTTGAAAGTTTCTGTCAGTCACACTCTTCTTCTAGTGTCATCTTGCTATTTCTCATCTTGTCTGCTGTCTGTCTGCATCTTCCCCTCCCCCTTCACCAAGTGCCGTGCTTTCTATATCTGGAAAAACATCTTTTGATTACAAAAGCATCCGTGCAAGTGTGTGATTGTGTGTGTTGAGGTCTTTTCTGACTGCAGGCCCGGAGAGGATGTGTCACTGAAGAAAGGTTTTCCCCTGTTACTCATGGGCCTCTTTCTCTCGCTGTGTCTCTTTATGTGGGCCTGACCGTTGCACTTTGCAGTTTTCTAAAGTTATCATCTGCATTTGAGTGCCGGTTATACAATCTATAGGTTCCTTCTTCTAGTGGGTGAGATTTTGCTTGATAGCGCCTTACAGATTGATGTGACCAGGGTTAATGTCTTTTGTTGGAAAGTAGTTTTGACATATGGCGTATCGTAGTTTCGTACAATGAAGGGAAGGATTCAGTGTGGTTATGGGACATAGTGTAACCTGGATTTCAGATTCAGACATTCACAGGCCTGCATGGCAGGTAAGTCAGTTGCTCGCTTCACTATAGCAAAATTTGCAGTCATTTTAGTCAAAACTGCACTGCAATTACACTGCATATTTCTCAGTTTCATTCTTCTTATTCTCATGCTCAAATGAGAATTTAAGCCTGCCCAAGGCTTTAAAAGAAGTGGGTGAAGAAGACTAGGAACTGGTGAGGTATCGTTCGCTGTGACGCTGTTTGTTTGGTGTACTTTGAAACGTTAAAAAAATTTGCAAAGCCTTTAATAATTTCTTAGTTTTTCAATATGCATTATATTTAACATTGCTAATTGTACTGTTGTCATAAACATTACACCAACTTTCAGACTTTCCGCATTTGTTGCCTTTTTTCTTTTTTTTTTTTTTTTTTGTAGTTGCTAGAGTGACTGCGATTATGATAGCTGTAGAGAATACAGCAAATGCACGAAACGGTTAATGAATAGGTTATTTTATAGTTGTTGGTTTTTTTTTAGAATATTTTGAATTGAGAATTTAGCATATGCTTAGCATATACAATATGCTTTACATACAAAACATTTCAGGTTCGATTAAATTACATTCCAGTGACTGCAAAGCAAAAACTGAAATGCATTTAGGATGGTAGCTTTGGCAATATGATATTTATTTTGGCATCATCATATCATTTTTGCATGTCTAAAGACTAATATGTGACCCTGGATCACAAAACCAGTCGTAAGTAGCACAGGGATATTTGTAGCAATTACATTGTATGGGTCAAAATTATACATTTTTCCTTTATGCCAAAAATCATTAAGATATTAAGTAAAGATAGTGCTCCATTAAGATATTTTGTAAATGTCCTACCCTAACTATATCAAAACTTTTGATTAGTAATATGCGTTGCTAAGAACTTCTTTTGGACAACTTTAAAGGCGATTTTCTCAATATTTTGATTTTTTGCCCCCTCACGATTTCATATTTTCAAATAGTTGTATCTCGGCTAAATATTCTCCTATTCTAACGAAACCATAGATCAATGGAAAGCTTCTATTCAGCTCCCGGGTGATGTATAAATCTCAATTTCAAAAAAATTGACCCTTATGACTGGTTTTGTGGTCCAGGTCACATATTGGCATATTGTATTGTAAGCTGCATTTTCAGTGCAGGCTAAATTAAATGCAGTAACATGACTCACTTATATGTATGACAGAAGACTATACTATTAATATTATAATATAATGACTCATCAGACTTTTTTTTTTTTTTTAGGAAAAAAAAAAAGAACACACGTACATACAAGCTAATGCTACAAACAAAGCTGCAACGGAGAAGTCATCTATCTTGTTGGCAGCCAATTGTAATCTGTGTTTAAGGGATATTTTAGCTATAAATGACAACAGTTATGTAGTCATATAGTACTTACACCCTCATGTCATTTCATGCAAAATGTCTTGCACGTTGTACATCTTCACAATGAAAGCCGGTGTAGTTCAACGTGTTTGGACACGAGTGTTCTTCAGCGATCTCCTTTTTGTGGAGAAATTAAGTCATACGGATGCGGAATGTCATGACAGTGAGTAAATGACGACAGAATTTTAATTTTAGGTAAACTTACGTTAGATAACAGTTGTTTTAGCCAGAAATGTAAACTACAGTATGAATGCATAAACTGTCAACAGTTAATTTGAGCAGTTCTGAAAACGAAGCATCTGCACACAGCTGTTTGGTATAATCCATCACAATATTAACGCTGAGTTGTTTCAGTTGTTTTTCATGCTTTGCTGCGTGTGTGTGATGCGTGTGTGTCTCACTTTTAGCCAGTTTAGCATCAATTCTAGTAATTAACATCGAGCACTGTCATCTCAGTACAGTGTGTTCCACACAATCCGTCACCTTTGCGTCCGCGCTGAGGGGGAGTGATCGTATCAGCAGAGGTTTTTGCAGGCATTAGATACTCTTCGACTTGTTTGCGCGTTCGTCAGATCGACGACAAAAAAAAGACAATGGGCTGAGCATATAGCCTCAGCTGATATACTTGGGTCTTGTACATCTCGTTACTGTCCAAAGTCGGCCATTTCATATTCCAGGATAGTTATGTTTCTTATTTGGAGTGTCAACCCCATTTTTTTTCCACACGGCCCGCATCACTTTCTGCGCCATTGTGAGGAATTAGAACGCAGCTGAGATGTACTGTAATCAAACACTTCACCAGACACCACATCACACTGCTACTACAGTAGATGCATATCTAAACCGACCTACTGTATGGCTTTGATACTGTTGTTGTTGATCAAACAAACTTGAACTCTTACGAGTCTGAGCGTACCGGCATTAGTCAGAGTTTCACATTATGAAGAGGTCTGTGGCTTCATCGCAAAAGCTCCACAACAAAATTTCAAAGGTGATGCAAAATGCGAAAGGCCCTTTGCCGCCTGACATGGCCAGACATGTCCGCCTCCGCGTTGTGCCATACACAGACAATGCAATTCCAGTTCATGGGTGAATGTATTGTGAGATAGAAATGATTAAACATTACTTAGAGTTTCATTTTGTGAATTAGATTGTCTGTCTGATGTATGAAAGTAGGTTAGAGGTGTTGTGACGCTCATGAGTTCAGGAAAAAACCCTACTCAATTCTTCTGAATATGTCTTTCGCAATCTCTGAAATTAAGTCAAATGGCCTATATTGCAAAGTGTATTTACCTCTTCGGGCTTATCTATGTTTCAGTCTTTCTTTCGGTCTATCTGTCTGAAAGCTGTGAGGTCTCTTTTTTTTAGTTTTAAAACAGCTGAACAATGAAAGTCTTCTGTCCTCGGATGCGTGTAAAAAAGGTCTGGTTAGGATCGACCCTATTCATGACTGTTGGGTGTCTAGAGATTGATATCATCTGCTCAATGTAATGAGTGGACAAGAAAAGTTTATCGGAGTTCTGGAAAATGATGTCAAATTTTTGGCTTTTTGATGGTAATTAATTTATTTGGACTATTAATGATCTATTTGTGACCTCGGACCACCAGTAATAAGGGTCAATTTTTGAAACTGAGATTTTCATTGATTTATGGTTTGTTAGGATAGGACAATATTTGGCTGAGATACAACTATTTGAAAATCTGGAATCTGAGGGTGCAAAAAATCTAAATATTGAGAAAATCGACTTTAAAGTTGTCCAAAAGAAGTTCTTAGCAATACATATTACGAATCAAAAGTTTGGTAACACTACAATAAGGTTCATTAGTTAACATTAGTTAACATGAACTAAGAATGAACAGTACTTTTACACCCTTTACTAATCTTAGTTAATGTGAATTTCAGCATTTACTAATGCATTAATAAAATCACAAGTTGTGTTTGTTAACATTAGTTAATGCACTGTGAACTAACATGAATTAACAATGAACAACTGTATTTTTATAAACTTACATTAACAAAGATTAATAAATAGTGTAATAAATGTTTTGTTCATAGTTTGTTCATGTTAGCTAATACATTAACTAATGTTAACAAATTACACCTTATTGTAAAGTGTTACCAAAAGTTTTGATATATTTACAGTAGGACATTTACAAAATATCTTCACGGAACACTATCTTTACTTAATATCTTAATGATTTTTGGCATAAAAGGAAAATCAGTCATTTTGACTGATACAATGTATAGAAATAGATATATATATATATATATATATATATATATATATATATATATATATATTTCTTTTTTAGATATCTAAACAATTTAAAAACTTATTATCAATTGCACTTAACTATCAATTAATTTTTTTTGTGTTTTAAAAGTATTTTTACATTTTTGTTTGGGATATGTGAAACATGTGTGACTATATAATTTATATATTGTAATTATTTTTAGATTTTAGAATTTCCTGTGAGATTATTTCAAGATTGTAACATTTCTACAATTTTCTGAGTAGTTTTTCTCTTCTCTTTCACCTCGACTATTATTCTTCCTTGTCCCATGACAAACTTAATCTCTGTTTTTTCCCCCACCTTAAGGCTGAGATGAGATTTCTCATCTCAACATCAAACCCGATCGTCTCACTTCAGCCGCATCTTTCACTCTTTGAAGATGATCCGCATTCATAACCCTCACCACGTGCCATTTCTGCATCAGACAGAGCAGCTTCGCCAGGCGGGAACCCTTTGTGACACGCTTCTCACTGTGGAGGGCCTTTCATTTAAAGCCCACGCTCTGATATTAGCGCTAGCGAGCAAACGGCTCAAGCGTCAGCTAACAAATCAGCACGGCCCAGGCTTAGGCTACTCCTGCATTATAGACAAAGTCTCCTCCCACACCTTCAAGCAAATCCTGGACTATGTGTACAGCGAATCGCTGGAGGTCCCTAAAGATGATCTTGAGGAGCTGCTGAGGGGCGCCGAGTACCTTGAAGTGGAGTCGTTGGTAGAACAATGTCAAGCACAACTGCGAGATCCAGAATCCCCAACTAAGACAGACACAAAAGTGGTAAATTCCTCCCAAGATGACAAAGCACACAAGGACACCCAGTCTAAAAGTAGCCACAATTTGGATGAAGACCACCTAGAAGAAGAACGCTCTTCCGTCAAGAGGTCGGTCCATGATGCACATAAGAAGAGCTGTTCTCCTGTGTCTCCTATGTTTTCTAGAGAGACCATCATCTCTTCCAGCGCTCCACCTCCCACCCCTCGCCTCTGTTGGCCACCGGTCAGCCCATCTAGGAGCATGTTGTTAAACTGTAGAGAAATTATGACCTTCCACTCTCTTCGAGCGTATCCCTACCCAACACCCATGTACCCCATTCTCCACCACTCACTCCAGCCACCTGTCTCCTCCTCACTTATGGGTTACACGGGGTTGATTCATCCGTATCACCCTCTCATACACTCTCCTCCGCTGACTCAAGACAGTCCCTTCGTTCCTGGTCTGAAAGGAAAAAACGCCTCTATCAGCGCAGCTTTAACAGGGTCTATATCAGATGATCAAGAAAGGTAAGAAACGACACATAGATGACACTAAAGTTATTGGATTTGATAATTTATCAAACAATGTGGAGTTGATTAAGTTGATTAAAGACAGACAGCACACACACTTTACAAGGATTTTACAAAATGTTTTAAATTATAGAATGTTCAAAGCACTTCGCATCTAATGCAATCATATTCACACATCTTATGCATTTTTTTATGGAAAACAATCATAACCAAAACTGTTTGGTGAGCATCCTTTAAAATATTTTCTGCAGAAGAAAGAAAGCAATGCAGGTTTGTAACGTGAAGGTGAAAATTAATCAATTAAATAATTAATTAATACATTTTTGGGGGGCTCTCTGTATACCTAAACATTAAACACTGAATATTCAATAACAAAATTATATATTTTTTAACTGTAGAGCTTCTGAAGCCATACGTCCATAATTTTGTTTTTTTTTTCAGGTAAAAGTACAAGGTTATAAGACAACTGGGTGTTGTCAGCATAGTAAAAAAAAATCTTGTTTTTTATTTATTTTTTTTTTAGAATGATATTTTCGACAGGAAGCCACATTATAGTCAGCTAATTTCAGCGGAACACCATTAGCCTCGTAAACTTGTTTTTCACCGATGCAACAACACATTTACAGTCATAACCAGGAGCAAACACCGCAAAATCTGACCTTGCTTGACTTCTCATTTTTTTTTCTGTTTTGCATGTTTACTTCGCCTCTCACTAAATATTTAAATATTTAATATTTATTAAAAAACGGAATGTTTTTTTTTTTTTTTAATGTTTTATTTATTAGATTGAAAAAGTATTCGCAAACTGTACAGACCAATATAGTGTGGCTTGACTTATTTATTTTAATTATTTTAATGATTTTGGAAGTGAAGTCCGTCATTTTTAGAAAAAACTTTAAATTGACTTCATTTTAATTCTAAAATTAAAATGTTTTCCAAAATATTAAAATATTCTGTAGTGCCGAGCAAGTATGAGTCAAACAAGTTGCTCGTTCTTTATTTTTTTATTATTTCACTGTTATTTTACGTTTCATCTTTAAATGGTAAATCCTGAACAGCTTTTTAAACAGTATCGAAAGAGTTCACAGGTGCACTGCACACTTGTTGACTCCTTTTCTTTCACTATCTGCTCCAACCCATCCATAAATAGTTTTACAAATAGCTTTGTGCAAAAGTTAACATGCAAGCATTTTATTTATCTACAAAACTATTTATACCGTCATTTTTAAGTTCAGAAACAAATTCAGTCAAGTGCGTCAAACTTTTGACGGGTAGTGTATATGCTTGCATAAATATGCGTATGTATGAATGTGACTTAGGTGATACCCTCCTCTTTCTGTACTTTCCAACGGACACATTTTCCCCAACCAGCCCCCTTTTCCACCTACATAAACTATGTTTCTACAGGCTCCATTAAAATGAGGGGAACTAATAACAGCCTGTGATTCCGTTGCAGTGGAATAACAGTCATTTTGCTGTAAAGACGATTATCTTAGTGTTACAATAGATCACTGTAACGAAACATTTCGGGGTATGAAAACTAAATATTCTAATCAAATGCATTTATCCATAATTTGAAATGTATGATCTATGTAGGCTCATAAAGATCTGTAAGTCACTCATTTAGGTAATTAGAGTGTTTAGTTTAACCGAGCTTTAATTTGAAAAGCAGAAAAGCAGCATGTGAACTTAATACTGGATATGTTGGTGGAGTGTTTTGGAATACAACACTTACTATCAAGGCCGAAACTGAGGGGAGCCCCCCATTTGTCCCCGACTTTACAAACAGTAAACATGAAAGTCAGTCATCTCCACCCTCAGGGCAGGATGTTCTATTTCAGTGTCATTTTTAGAGTCTGATAAGTCTGTTCCACTCCCTAATTTGCCACACACACAAACAGGTGCCCGATTCAGACAGAGATCTGTATGCCTCTTTTGCTCGAAGTATGCCGAAACGAAACATCTGAGAACAGATACTGTATTTCTTTACCTCTGCACGCAGAGGGAAACAGTACAAGCCACCCACACACCATTTTAGACGCAAATATATCACATTTCGTGGTTAAACATCCTAAATAATGTGAAATATTTTTCAAAGCCAGTCAGACGAATGCAATCTATTTGGGAAAGCATATTATTATTTTAATTCTAAATACTTGAATCACATTAAATCAGATGAGCTTTCCTTCACACTGCAGATATGCTGCAGATTGCTTGACTCTGGCAAAGGAAACCATTGTCTGCTTGCATTGTTTCCTGCTACCTGAGCACAAAACCTTTGTTCCTACAGTTTTTGGTTCGAGTTTTAGACAGAAGGAGGTGATGCAAGTCTAAATCGATCTTCTTAATCATTTGATAAAACAGCTTTTGTCACCTTGTGTCTAAATGCGTCGGGCTACACAGCGCGTGCGCTATTTATTAACTTTTGTTTGTATATTTTCTCTTCATATACTTAACACCTACTCATTTCTCAGTATTTTCAAACTTTGAAACATCAGGTGCATCTTGGGATGCTTTTAGCTTCGATAGACAGCTTTTCTTTCACAATACGGTCCAAAAAATGGATTAAATGTTAGTTTTGTATAGAGACAAAAGTAGCATATACAGTTGAAGTCAAAAGTTTTCATACACCTTGCAGAATCTGCAAAATGTTATTTTACCAAAATAAGAAGGAACATACAAAATGCATGTTATTTTTTTTATTTAGTACTGACCTGAATAAGATATTTCGCATAAAAGATGTTTACATACAGTCCACAACAGGAAAAAAAAAAGTTGAAATTATAAAAATTACCCTGTTCAAAAGTTTACATACACTTGATTTTTAATACTGTTTTGTTGCATGAATGATCCACAGCTGTGCGTTTGGGTTTTTTTTTGTGATAGTTGTTTATGAGTCCCTTGTTTGTCCTGAATGGTTAAACTGCCTGCTGTTTTTCTGAAAAGTCCTTCAGATCCAAAAGATTCTTTGGTTTTTTAGCATTTTTGTGTATTTGAACCCTTTCCAACAATGACTGTATGATTTTGAGATTCATCTTTTCATGCTGAGGACAACTGAGGGACTCACATGCAACTATTACATAAGGTTCAAACGCTCACTGATGCTTCAGAAGGAAACACAATGCATTAAGAGCCAGGGGTTGAAAACTTTTGAACAGAATGAGGATGTGTGCATTTTTCTTATTTTGCCTAAATATCATATATTTTTCATTTAGTACTGCCCTTCAGAAGCTACAGAAGATACTTGCGTGTTCCCCAGAAGACAAAATAAGTTAAATTTACCCTGATACCCCCTTATATATTTAAAATTTGAAATTCAGTCAAAAATTGAAAATCTAGTAAAGTGTGTTTTAAAATTTAAATGACAATGCTCTTTCTCCTAAATAACGACACAAATGTGATAACACACTAAGTCTAACAGCAGTAACACCTGAAAGCATGTGGTTTTCTCACTGACCTTTACCTGCTGGTCTGAATTAGCTGTGGTCTAGCAAACACACTTGAATGTGTGGAAAAGCAGCTCTAGAAGTGCAACTGAACCGGCAGGTGTTAGGTGACCAGATCAACAAGTGGTTTAAAACACACACACACACAAGCGGAAAACACAATGACTCAGTTGAAGATATTTAATGATGATGAATAAAGTCCTAAGCGATCGTCTACGCTACTTACGCATGGAAAATATGGACATCTTTGAATGAGCGCTAACATGACGACATTTTCCACAGGAAGCCAAAGGTTCAAGAGGAGAGGGAGATATGCTGCAGACACTGTGGTAAACCGACCCTGGAAAACCCCTGGAGGCCAACGACTGGGTCATCAACCTCAGGTAATATGTTGTACAAATACACAAATATACTTATCTGCTCCGAATTAAAAAGGCATACAGATAATCATAAAGAAGCTCGCAAAAACGAAATGCACGGCAAGTAAGTTGCAGATTTTGTCTGGGATGCACCTACTTTTTATGTAGATCAGAGGAATGGATGCACGCAACAGGATGTAAATGTTGTGTATCTCTCAAAGAGCTAAAAAGATGGTGGCCGTTGCCTCTCTTCCGCTGAGAAAGGATAGCAGACAGTGGAAAATAAGCAAGATTCATTCATGCATCTGTAAAAGTTCATAATCTTATCAGTTCCTTTGATATCTTTCTAAAAAATACCAAACCAGAATTTCCCTTTAAAATCATTTTTATTTTATTTTACATTGCACATTTATTTTTACACAGTACATTTATGGACTTAGCAGGTGCATTTATCCACAGCGAGTTACAAGAGAAAAACATAAGCAATTTTTTATTTTTTTTTAATTTTTTTTTACAATTCATCATTTACAAATCCACGTTCATCAGAAAGACTAGGAAACAAGCCTAGACCAGAGATTTTTATTACTTTATTTTTACTGATTTTTTTAAATCACTTTCTCCATTTTTCTTTATTATTATTATTATTATCATTAATATATTTTTGGTAACACTTTACAATTATGTTCTTTAGTTAACATTAGTTAATGATTAAAATTAGTTGTGATTAGTTTGTTAACACTAGTTAATGCATGAACTGACATGAACAAACAATAAATGACTATTTTTATTAACTAACATTAACAAAGATGAATAAATAACAAACATTCACTGTATTATTAAAAAAAAAAAAAAAAAAAACATTCATTGTTCATTCATGCTAAACAACACCTTATTATAAAGCGTTACCATATTTATTTTTAAATATTATCCTTGTTATCCGTCCTATAGCTCGAACAGAGTTTCACTCCCAGGGTGTGCATGCCTTTTAAAATCTACACTTTCAATGCAATTCAGAGCTGCTTTGGATAATTCATAAGTAAATGCTTGCGCCTAATGACTTCCACTTTGATAATGTATATTATTCTAATGCATTTATTTACAAGAAGGTACCACAGGCTTACTTTTAGATTTCAGAATTAAAAGTACACTAAAAAGTATTCAGAAACATGACTGTCAAACATTTACGCAGTGAACTATACCTGTGGACACTCTTCTAGGCATCTGTGTGAACCTGAAGGAAATGACTTCATACTTCAGATAAAAAAAAAAAAAACTTGACTCCAGTTAACGAAAGTGAAGTTAGTTCTGAGAAACACTTCTGCAGTGCAGATGCGGCTTGGTATCTAATGCGAAAACATTCATGCATTCTAAGTTCCTCAAATGCCCAGATACTTTTTTTGGGGTTACTGCGTAGTCCCAGTGGTGGTTGTGCTTTGTCCTAGTTTACATAATGTTCTCAGGGCTCAAATGTAAAAGCGAATGACCCCTTACCCGCTAAACTGGGGTATAAAGCTGAGCGCGAGAGAAAACTGTGGCTTTTGAATCGTGGTGCATCAGCACAGTCCTGCGGTTGATCGGCTCTGTGCTTCATGGTGGTTTATATACAGTACAAAAACAGAAGTGTTGACTTGTTCTTTTTTCATCCAAATTGGGGTTAGAGAGCTTTTTATGTGTGTGCGAGCGTATGCGCGTCTGCGCATGAGAATGGGGTGAGAATGATAGTAACACGTTTTTATGAGATGTTATCTTTAAGAGACTATGTAATTAAGGCCGTATGTGGTATAATCACATACATGTGATAGTTTTAGTTTAAAATTAATGTAAATTTATACTTTGTAGATTTTTTTTTGCAATTAAAGAAATCGATTACCCAAAAATGAAAATTTGCCTAAAATGTAATCCATTCAAGACTTGATTTTGCTTCTTCATTGGTACTAGGGCTGTCAAACGATTAATTGCGAAATAAAAGTTTGAGTTTGCCTAATATATGTGTGTGTGCTGTGTGTAATTATTATGTATATATAAATACAAACACATTCATATTTATATTTAAGAAATATTTACAAGTATATGTATTTATTATATTTTTTTTATAATTTATATTATATATAAATAAAAATATTTTGTACATAACATATTTCTCTTAATTACACACAGTACACACACATATATTAGGCAAACTCAAACTTTTATTGTGTATGCGGTTAATCGCGATTAATCGTTTGACAGCCCTAACACATTGAGAGAAATGTAACATTACATCACATGCTCACCAATGGATACTCTGCAGTGAATGGGTGCCACCAGAATGAGAGTCTAAACAGCTGATAAAAACATCACAATAATCCACAAGTAATCCACACAACTCCAGTCCATCAATTAATTTCTTGTGAAGCGAAATGCTGTTAGTTTGTATGAAACAAATCCATCGTTAAGGCATTTTTAACTTTAAAACCACTGGTAAAATACAAATTCAAGATCATAATATTGTTTTCCAGAGAAAAATTCTGAATCAGGAGAGCAATATGCACAGATCAAGCACCACTTATAGGCAAAAACAGTCCAAAACAGTTTTGAACAAACATGTCAATGGAATTTGATGTGAGAGGACAACTGGTGATGATCTACTTTGACCCTCATTATGACGGCACCCATTCACTGCAGAGGATACATTAGTGAGCAAGTGCTAAGTGCTTAATGCTAAGTTTCTCCAAATGTGTTTAGATGAAGAAACAAACTCATCTACATCTTGGATGGCCTGAGGATGAGTAAACTGTCAGTAAATTTTAATTTTTGAGTGGGCTATTCCTTTAACTATTTTTTTTTAAAGTATGCATATTTCATGTAGTCTCTTAATTATTGCATTCATATTGCATGTCTAATAATTACAGCAAATAGCTCTTCGTTTGAATGAAATAAATCCATCATTAAGGCATTTTTAACTTTAAAACCATTGCTAAAATACAAATTTTCTATCATAATACTGTATTTCCAGTGACAAACGAAACAGGAGAGAAATATGCACAGATCAAGCACCACTTATAAGCAAAAAAAACTCCAAAACAGTTTTAAACAAACATGTCTGTGGATTTTGGTGCGAGGGAACAACAGATGGACTGTTTGGACACCTATTCTGACGGCACCCATTCACTGCAGAGGATCTATTAGTGAGCAAGTGATGTACTGCTAAGTTTCTCGAAATTTGTTCAGATGAAGAAAAAATTAATCTACATCTTGGATGGCCTGAGGGTGAATACATTTTCTGCAAATTTTCATTTTTGAGTAGACTATTCCTTTAACTGTGGTGGAATTTCTTAATTATTGCATTCATGCTATTGCATGTCTAAAAATTACATTTAAAAAACGTAAAGTGTTGTTTAATGGACAAGAAGAATAGCATGTAAACAACATATCTTTTAAATTGTGAAATATAAGATGCATATTTTCTTCAACTTTAATGAAAATGTTTCTCACACAATCTAAAAATGTGGTGGCGTGTGACTCATCCAACCTGCGAAAATTAGGTTATGCCAACTAAAGTCGTTTTAGGTTACTAGCTGCATCTAACAACGTAAATCGTTTTAAAAATGTTCAACGTCACTTTTTGTCGAAAAGCAAACTTGCATTGTAAAGGCGCAGGTTTCGGCAGCATTTTTATGTTACTGTGCAGCATCCTGAGTTAGTTTGTGTGTGTGTGTGTGTGTCTGAGCGAGAGTGTGGGGTATGTGGGAATGTGTGGGTGTTTATATGTGTGAATACAATGTCAGTCTTGGGCACGTATGTTGCGCTTATTTCACACATGACTTTTGCATTTGTTTCTGTTTCAGCGAGCTCTGAAGTATGAGCTTACACAACCTTGCAAGTGTCCATATGATTGTCACAAGCAATGTCTTCACAAATATAAAGACAGAAAGTGTTAACCATGCTTTTTTTTTCACTTTTTGAGCTGTACAGGAGAGGATGTGGTGGGTGTGTGTGTGTGTGTGTGTGTGTGTGTGTGTGTGTGTGTGTGTGTGTGTGTGTGTGTGTGTGTGTGTGTGTGTGTGTGTGTGTGCGTGTGTGTGGACAGGGAGAGCTATAAACTAGGCCGCACACCAACAGAGAGTTGCCACAGGATGTGTTTATCTAAAATTGGGCCCCTCGACTGCGCGCTACCAAAGCTCAGATGTCACTTTAGTTTTGACCATAAATCACTTTTAATACCCCTTTACAGCTGTTAGAAAATAACCATTTGGTTGCTTTATTATTTTAACAGCAGTTTACAAGCAAAAACTTAAAATTGAAGTTATTTTGATCTTTCTGATCAAGATTCTTTAACAAGCAGCCATTTCTTGGAAAACCTCTTAAGCGTGTTAATCAAGTTGTGCTTGTTAGCATTAGTTAATGCTCTGAGAACAAACATGAACTAACAATGTACTGTAAAAAAAAAAAAAAAAGTTTTATTAACTAACATAAATTATTAACTAAAGATTAATAGTGTAATGTATTGTTCATTGCTAGTTCATGTTAGTTAATACATTAACTAATGCTAACAAATGACACCTTATTGTAAAGTGTTACTCAATTTTTAATTATTTAAAATTTAAAGAAAAAAAAATTATATTTAGTTTATAACATTAATAGACATTTTGACGTGCATCATTTAACTGCTTAAGGATTTTAGTAACAAATCCTGTATAACTGGGTCGGTAACACTTTACAATAAGGTGTCATTTGTTAACATTAGTTAATGTATAAACAATAAATTTATTACACTATTCATTAATCTTAGTTAATGTTAATTAATAAAAATACAGTCGTTCATTGTTTATTCATGTTAGTTCACAGTGCATTAACTAATGTTAACAAACACAACTTGTGATTTTAACAATGCATTAGTAAATGCTGATATTTACATTACTACGATTAGTAAATGCTGTAGTAGTATTGTTCATTCTTAGTTCATGTTAACTAAAGTAATTAACTACTGAACCTTATTGTAGAGTGTTACCACTGGGTCTTTTTAAATGAGGAAGTTAAGAAAAATCTTAGGATTTTAAACAATAAATTTATGATGTGAATGATTAAGAAATTACCTAAAAGGCCATACATTATTCTTTACTCATAATTTCAACTTTAGGCTTTACATTTTTTAATTGTAAGAGAATCGTGCAACATATATTTCTGGCCAGCTGCAAACCATTTAATCAGCATCTGCCGAACATCATGCACGCATCTACGTTGGCTGAAAATGACCACATGTTTAGATATGTGTTCAGTGATAAAGATGTGGTCTCCTTCTTAATCATTTTAAAGTGAATTTCCAAATGAAAATGTACTTTGTTAAAAAAAAAAAAAAAAAAAAAAAAATCAGATTTCCTTGCATTCAGTGAAGCACACAAGATGCTCAACATGCTCATCTTCTTGCACCTCAAAATATGCTGTCAATAAGGCATTAATTAAATACTGTATTAAATTTTTAAATATATGTGCCTTTTTACTAATGCTTTCAGACTTTCGATATATATTTTTTTATTTTTATAAATATTTTTTGTGCATTTTCGTGTTTTCTGTAATCCGCATTAACAATAACAATATTTATTCATCTTTGTTCATGTTAGTTAATATCACAATGTTCATTGTTAGTTTATGGTTTGTTACATATAAACAGTTACAATTTTTAATTTTAATAACGTACAGTATAAGTAAATGTTAATAAGTAAATTAACATTAATTAAGATTAACAAATGCTTTAGAAGTATTCTTCATTGTTAGCTCTAATGTAGTTAACTTATGTTAACAAATAGATCCATATTGTCAAGAGGCATCCTTATTTTTATATTATTTATATATTATTAGATAACACTATATATCTCCTTTCACTTTCACACGTGGTTAACTGGTGTCTGAACGAATGGAACAATTGTCACCAGCAGCGCGTTAGACGACACAGATAAATTTAAACACATTTAAGCAGATATGAGGGGCCAAAAAACTGACCAGCATCACACCAAAAATAACCCTGCGTTTATGTGAAGCGTTGCAACTGTTTTGGCCTGAGGCTCAGTGACCATGATGATACGTTGAGAGTTTTAGTCAAAAGGTCACTATTTCTGTCACAGGTTCATTGCAAGAGATACCATTAAAGGTTATTTAAGAGCTTCTGTTGAAACGGAAATAAACAACCTGCTTGAAAAGCATGCATAGCTTTCAGTTGAAGTGCAAAGATGAAAGATCTGTAAATGCACAACTTTTTAAACAAAAATGCATATTTAAAGAAATAGTTCCTCAGAAAAATGGAAATTAGCTTACCCTCAAGCCATCCAAGATGTAGATGAGTGTGTTTCTTCATCTGAACAGTTTCGGGGGAAATTTAGGATTACATAACTTGCTCACCAATGGATCCTCTGCAGTGAATGGGTGCCATCAGAATGAGAGCTGATAAAAACGACACAATAATCCAGATGACTACATTTTTCAATGTCTTCTATCCATATATTGCTAATAAAAGCAATCTCATCTGAAACAAGAGAGAAATATGCACCATCTACAAGCAAAAATAGTCTAGAACAACAACTGTGTTTTGTGAATTTTGATATGAGAGGACAACAGGGAATTGATTTTTTCATATTTAAAAGAAAGTAATCTCTGAATATTGTATGTAAACTGAGTTTAAACAACCACTTTGTCTGTGGTTTTATTCTGAAATGAAACTGCATCAGAAAGATCCAGTGATAACGGAGAATTCTTCTATTTATATTCTGCCAGTTTTTACTAACTGTTCTCTCATCATCCGCTGGCAGGTTCGGGGGAAATGGCGCTCAGGTGTAAGTTCTGTGGTCGAGGTGGACGGGACAGGCGATCTCTGCGCTCACTCAGGAGGGGTGTCGGAGGAGAGAAGCCTTACCAGTGCAAACAGTGTAGCAAGAGGTTCAGCCTCAAACACCAGTTGGACACACATCACCGGGTCCACACAGGTACAATTAACCCTTTAAACCCATAAACCACGCCTGAAAGTTTCTAGTGATCATGAAGAACTGCTCAAGCTCAAATGTGTTTAATTAGGGTAGGCGTAATATCAGACACCACATATTTAGATAAAGAATTCACTTTCTGAGTACATGAAGACTGCATTTCAGTGTATTAAGATTAGATCTGTAACCTCTGTCATTTTTTTTTTTTTTTGTTACAGTAAATTAGTTGTTATTGTTTTTCTCTGCTTTCATTATAATTTTAGTTACATTTTTAGTAATTTTGTTGTTTTGTCATTTTATTAGTGTTTGAAACTAAAAAAATGAGAAATGTTGATTTAGGCAACTAACTGAAATAAAATCAATTTCTGCTAACACTTTATAGTAAGGTTCATTATTTAACATTAGTTAACTACAGTAGTTAACATGAACTAAGAATGAACACTTCTACAGTATTTATTAATCTTAGACAATTTCAGCATTTACTGCATTATTAAAATCACAAGTTGTGTTTGTTAGCATTAGTTAATGCTCTGTGAATTAACATGAACTAACAATGAAAAACTGTAAACAAAACTGTTTTTATTAAGATTAATAGTGTAATGTATTCTTCATTAATAATTTATGTTAGTTAATACATTAACTAATGTTAACAAATTACACCTTATTGTAAAGTTTTAGATAATTTTAAATATTTTATTTACAGAAACATTTTTATATAGTTTTAGTTTAAAATAAGTCCATCACACACGGCTTCGTGTCTATTTTAGTTTTTTCTTTTTTTTTGATCTCTTAAAAGTGATGTGAAGCTATATAAATTATTGTACTTATGTTGAATCTTGTTTTGACAGCTTTCTCTAAAAAAAGCCTTTAATTTTTAATGGTTATTTAGTTATTTTGATTTTTAATCTCATGTAATTTTGAAGTATATATTTTATATAGGTGTATTTTCTATTTAAGTATATTCTACTATCTTTACTTATTATCCTAATGATTTTGGCATTAAAAGAAAAATCGATCATTTTGACCCATACATTGTATTTTTGGCTATTGCTACAAATATAACCGTGCTACTTAAGCCTGGTTTTGTGGTCCAAGGTCACACACACACACACACACACACATATATATATATATATATATATATATATGAAGAGTTCAGATGCAAAACCAGATAAATCCATCTGACGTCTTTCTTTAAAAAATGCATTTTTATCAGGCTCAGATGTATAGGTTTCTATGTAAGTTCGGGTACTTCTGATTGGGCTGAGGCTGGTATTTTAGCGAGTTTGAAGAAAAAGTATTTGATGGATGTATAATATGTGTCGAGAGCATTCACTCAGTATCATTATCTCATTTTTGACCGAGATGGCTTTTAGCTGGTTCTGCATCTGAACTCTTCATACATATATATATATATATATATATAGGGATTCTAAGAAATCAAGTTGAAATCTTCACCTCAGTTCTCTCTCATCTCTCTCCCAGGTGAAAAACCATTTGAGTGTCGGCTGTGTGGCCAGCGTTCACGTGACTATTCGGCTATGATCAAGCACCTGCGTACTCACGGTGGCGCCACTCCCTATCAGTGCACCCTGTGTCTGGAGTTCTGTAGCAGCCTGGCAGCCATGCAGAAACACCTGAAGAATCACCCCACTCAGGACTTCCCTCCAGACTGGAACCTGAGCAGCACGTACCTGTACAACTGCCACACCTGAGTCCTGTGGGATAAAACATGTAGATATGGAAAATTTAATAGTTTTGTTATTTGTAATACTTTTATGAATCTATTTTGAAGCCATTTTACAAATATGATAATATATTTAATATACATACGAAGGACATTTATGCCAGTCGATTTTTGTTTTCTTGGAAGACATCTAGTTGAGTGAACATTTCACTCACAGTTCGGCTAAGATGAAGTAGATTGCAATTTGCCAATGCTTTTTTAATTTTCTCTGTGAAATATCATCACAGTAGCATACAGAATATATGTTTGTTTATTTATTGAGCTGGTCAAGTCTACCATTAATGTAAGCACTCACTATGTGATCCATTTATGCACCGTATGCAATCTTTTAATAAAAGCATTATAATTAAAACATAAAGAGTTTCTCAGTGGTTGTTTTAATGCAGAAAAGAGCAGCATATAGAGCTACAATCAGCTTCAGGTATGGAACTATTTGACTATATATTCTGAATAAATCATTGAGTTATCCTCCTTTTTGAAATTGTACATTTTATGGGTTCCAGTATTATCCACTTCCAGCTATTTTTAGCTGTACAGAACAGCTTGTTTTGCTGCTTGATACTGCAAATTGGTGTGTCTTACCATCTTATTTTAATGTATCATCTTAATTATGAACACACTGTAGTGCAAACAGTTTTACCATTAACTGCATGTTGTTATTCTTGATTATTTCCTTATCGTGGATAATAAACCGTAATGATGATTGCAGCGATGATTTGTGGGAAATGTAATGGCCCTGGGGTTGAATGTGTGATGCAATCAGATCCTTAACCCTTACAAAACCTCCTCAATGCTTATTATAGCTTACTGCAAATCTCTGTAAATCAAAACTAACCAAACATTTTGCAACAGTGGTAAGTGGCAAGGATACTTTAACTTGAGCAATAATACATCAACAATCTGAAGATACTCTTTCAAGGATAATAGAATGCACTGGAACAATTATTCTTCATGTAATGTATTTTTATTGCAAACTACTGGTCTCTTCCACAGCACTCCTACATTCCATATAAAGTGCTTTCATGACGCGTTATCAATTGGCCACATTGGCGACGCTACACAGAGCCCCTGAACCGAACAAAACATGCATGTTTTGCTGATTACTGCTGCTGAAAATGTTTAATTATTGTCATATTTTGGGCTGTACTAATCGGTCAGACTGGAAAAACGTTTTGGAGTACTACAGTCTGCCAAAAGTTATAACAAATTAAGGAGAAGAGTGCAAAGCTGAGGAACAAAAGGCGTTTATTGTTGGCCAAACTGAATTAGGATTTCCAGGGCAAGATTCTTGACAACATTCGTGTTTGTTCTTATTTCCCGTCAGTCAGGTGAAATATTAGGCTAATATCATAATTTATATTGCTTGTATTTATCTTTATCACCTATTAACTTAAGTTTGTCAAAATATTACTCTCTTTCCTGCTTACTAAGTCCATCTCTATATGATTTAGCAGCGTCTACATGCTTTATCAGTGGTTTAGACAGCATAAATGAGCAGAAAAACATATTTAGTAGTACATCAACCGTGCGATAAATGCTGTTGTTTACATTCGAGTATCGTCAGTATGGCCGAGCATCCGGGTAACTGACCAAATCGTGAAGTAAGTGGAAACTCTCAGAGAATATTTTTTAAGAATACATTTTTTATATTTTGAGCCTATTGTAGATGACATATTGTTTTGTCATGCCTCTCCCAACAAGAAGGTTTAGTGTATCTTATTAAACGTATAATTTTTTAATTTTTTTAATTTGTAACCATTTACAACCTTGGCTAATGTGGGCTGTTCCGATTCTAAATATTGTGTATTCCAAACGACGCTGTTTCCACAGAAACACGAACTGCGAAGGAGGGGAAACACATCTTCTGCAGCCATAGCCCACTCTCAAAAAGTAGCTAATCACAGCTTATTCGGTCTCTATATGCACAATTCTTCAGGCTACTTAAGATTTTTGGACATGCCTTAAGAGAAAATATATAGGAACAATACTTCCGTAACCTGAATCGCACTCACAACAACTAAAGAGATTCGCATTCGTTGATTTCTGACACTCGCTCCTCCTGGATGTTGTGGATAGTGAAAGTACATGCTCCTGGTGGTTTCACAATGTCGTCTTCCTGATCGTCCCCGCCCAGTTTCCACTTAACACTGTCTTTGAGAGATTCCTGGAGATCCAGTCCCACTTGCAGGGTGTGT
The DNA here is from genome assembly GCA_036247105.1 of Cirrhinus mrigala. Classification (NCBI taxonomy): domain Eukaryota; kingdom Metazoa; phylum Chordata; class Actinopteri; order Cypriniformes; family Cyprinidae; genus Cirrhinus; species Cirrhinus mrigala. The sequence continues at coordinate 28,901,918 of CM070021.1, forward strand.
TGGTGATGCTGTTCCTGTGCGCTACACGGTGGAAGAGGCACCGGATATGTGCTGTGGAAACGTCTCAGGTCGACTCGAAACGCCCCTTTCTCCAGTGTCATGCACGGCTCAAACCGGGCTCCCCATTCGATCTCCGTTTCGATGTAGGACGTCTTCGCTTGGCACATCATTCCTGCCAAAATAAAAACGAGCTAAGAAAACATTACGTCCACAAGATGGCGCTGCTCACTGCAGAGCCGAATAATATGCAGCTTCCCCTCTCTGGATGTCTAGCTCCACCTCTGTGTGAACTAATGGGTGGAGTTATGTTTAGGATAGGGTAAGGGGTAGGGTTAGGGTGTCGTTAGGTGTCTATGGGTGCTTCTCAATATCCCTCCTCGTCTCCTCGCTCCTCCGTCCTCCATCCTATGACCCGGAAACCGATCGAGCTCAGCCATCTCGTAGGACATCTCAATTCTCTAATTGCACCGCGAGGAGGCGAGGATCGAGGAGTGAGGAGGCTGCCTGAGGAGTCATGAGCGAGGATACACAGGTCTATCCTTTGCGGAAGTGTTTTATCAACTAAACGTGACGCATGTATAAATTCTCCTCCCCCTTCACATCTGTCCTAATAATTTACATTTGTATTTTACCTTTGCAGTTTAAAAAATGTAATATATTTAAACTCGGCGTCTTGCTTTATTCATATTTGTTATGAATGCCTTAAATAACGAACTTTAACAACATATGGGCAGATCCCTTTAGCGCAGCTGATGACGCTTTGAAGTGACGCTTGAGTGGTCAGGAATATTCCAATGTTCATCCTTTGATTCCTCCATCCTCGCGTCTTTTCCTTGCATCCTTCCGTCGTATCCTGAAGGGGTGGAGCTAAGACGGGAGGAAAGGAAGCAAGGAAAGGAAACGAGGATGCACAAATAAGAAATAAGAAGCACCCTATATCCACCCATTACCTCCAGCGAGGGGGAGCTAGAGCTCCAGCTCCTCCCATTTAGCTCTGCAGCCAGCACCCTCTCCTTAAACTGGCGCTGTTTCTCCACTTAAGTAGTTCAGTTTTAATTGGTGTGCAGTTCTTTGAAAACCACACGAAAACATGCCCAGAGGTTATTTTATTTTATTTTATAAATTAACTTTTTTGAAATCACAATTTTCCCTATTGTAACATTACTCACATGATAATTCAGCACATACCCCCCAAATTCTCATTTCTTTCGACTTTTATTTAGGTAGTTAGCGTGTTAGTTTTCATTTATGTAATCAGTGTTATTAAATAAAACTAAGATTTAAGTAAAATGTAAATATTAGATGGAAAAAAAAAAAAAAGAAAAAAAAAAAGAACTAATGACAATTACAAATGTAAATAAAGCTTAAGTACTAAAACTGAAACAAAATTTAACTACCAGTCCAAAGTTTTTGGACAGTAAGATTTTTAATGTTTTTTTTTTTTTGAAGTATCTTCTGCTCACCAAGCCTGTATTTGATCCAAAACACAGTAAAAAATAGTTATATTGTGCAATATTTTTACTACTTTCTATTTGAATATATTTTAAAATGTAATTTATTCCCTGTGATTATTATTATTATTATCAATATTTAAAACAGCTGAGTACTTTTTTTTTTTCAGGATTCTTTGATGAATAGAAAGATCCAAAGCTCAGCATTTGGGGGAAGAAATTATAGAAATTAATACTTTTATTTAGCAAGGATGATTTAAATCAATCAAAAGTGATGATAAAGTCATTTATAATGTTACAAAAAGCTTCTACTTCAGATAAATGCTGTTCTTCAGAACTTTCTATTAATCAAAGAAATCTAAAATTCAATTTTTGCTTTATTTTGGATCAAATAAATGCAGTCTTGGTGAACAGAAGAGACTTCTTTACAAAAAATGTAAGAGTCTTACTGTTCAAACTTTTGACTTGTGCATTTACTGAAAAATACATAAATAAAGGTAAATTTATAATATTAATAAATACTATAATATATACAAATAATACTACAATAACACATTATGTCCATGTATACTATAGTACAACAAATATTTACTACTTTACGACTACTCACATAAGTTCTTTACAGGTTTTTGTAAGATTCACTTATATGGCAAATTATTTTTTTATTAATTTTTTTTTCTCAACACCCCAGAATTATAAAAAATTTAATCAATTAATAAATAATCAAATAAACCAACTAATAAAAATGTTTCCTGTTTTCTTGCATTCTTGTGATGTTATTTGGGCCACTGGGTCAACAGATAAATAAGTAAAGTGGACTATGATTGCAAACACACCTGTTGCTTCCACAATTCCTTCCAAGATGATAATAATCTCAAACTGCTGCTTCCGCATCTGCTCTGGCCCAAGTTCCCAGAAGGGACTGCTGGAATCGATTGTGTGTTGAATGACCTGTGGCTCCACCAGAAACAGACGATCGGAGCCGCTTTCATAGCCCAAGTCGATCTCAGACTGCTCAAGCGGGAGAAATTCCCCCTCTGACGTCTGCCGAGACTTGATAAGTTTAGCACGCACTTTAGCATCCACCATGTGGCTGTCACGCAGATCCCCGAGACGGAACATAAGGCAAAGACGGTCATCGCGGATGGCCACAACACAAGTCCGACTGAAAAGAAGCGTTTCTGCACGTTTCTTGGGACGCGAAATTTTGACGAACATGCAGCCCACCATAAGGGCGTCAATCATGGATCCCACAATGCACTGCGCCATGACCAAAAGCACACCTTCGTAGCAGCGTGGTGACACCGTGCGAGCGCCATAACCGATAGTCCTCTGTGTTTCTACTGAGAACAGCAGCGCTGACACAAATCCGTCTATATTGGGGTAGCACACATCAGCGTCACCAGGAACTTCAAGATCTCCACGCAACAATGCATTTAGCGAATAAAGCCCTGCGAAGATAAACCAAGTGACTGTATAGCACATCATAAACACGAAAAGAAACCATCTATACTGAAGATCCACAAAAGAAGTGAAGATGTCAGCCAGGAATCGTTCTTTCTCAGCCATGTGTGCCAAATCTACCCTACATTTCCCATCTTTGGAGACGTAGCGGCATTGTTCACGAAGCTCCGGTGGGCAAGTAGGAGTCTGTGCGTTTTCGCTCTCTATTAGCTTGTTGCGTGCTTTAGCACTGCACTCTATGTCTCGTACAGGTGTGCAAAGTGCACTGCGGGATGGGGTGCTGCACAGTGGGCTTGGGCATGGACTTGCCATGTTGGGAACGCTAAGTGCATGGCGGCAACATGGACGAGCATTCGGCTCACGTAAAGAGCAACGCCTCATCAACGCCAGCTCGGCCTCGGTAGGGGCACAGATACTGGTTCTCTGACCGCGCACGTACCCACGCTGAGGGCTGTAGGGCAAATCTGTGGTGCTCTTGTGGCGCCGAATGGAAACATTTGGTTTGGAGGCCTGGTTTGGCATAATGTCCGGCATAGGAACGGAGTTGCCACCTGTTGAATCGGGTTGATTATCGCACTGAGGGAGAATCTGGAAAAGAACATGAAGATGATGACATGAGTGTCAACATTTTTTCGATTTTTTGCATTTCTTACCAAAAATATAGGGAAAATGTTGCTGTAGTGACTTTTGTCATTGTACTGGAGTTTTAGAGGATTCAAGGTTCAGTCAAGCCTCAGAAAGCTTGTTATTTTGTTTGAATGACACAAGGACATGTTTAAATTATGCAAAGCATGGAAGAGGATTTAACTACAATGTGCATATTGATGTCAACTACGACTTTTTCTCTCACAATTTTGACTTTTTTCACAGAATTGTGAGATATAAACTCAGAATTGTTTACTTGCAATCTGAGAAGTCAGAATTGACCCTTCGTCAAGTTCTCACACAGTGAAAAATACATCACAGAGCAAACAGAACATGTCAACAGACGAGACTGAACAGTTTACTTTAGGTATGAAACAAAGTCTCAGGAAAGGGAACCCTGGGTATTAAGACTCGTATGACTTAATATAACGTAAATGATGTCTCTTACTGAATTATGTAGTAGAAAACCCATGAAATATTAGTTATTTTAAAAATCCACATCTTTATATACATATTTTGAACTATGGGGGGTGCCATTATTTTGATTACATAGAACGATTGCATTTGGTGAGCTACTGCCACTGAGCTACGCTATTTTTACCACAACACAACTCCGAAAATAAAATAGTGATACGATGACCACAGCTACTGAAAGAGGTTATAAGTGGCAATGTATATAAGTGCAGGCTTAAACCAAATAGATTTTCCCCACAGAGTCAAAAATGAAGAGTCAAATGAAGTTTGTACTGGGAAACTCCTTTAGTGGCTGCGGTGTCATGACAATGTCGCCATGTTTACATCCTGCCAGGATAGCATCTCTGTGTTTCTTTGTTCTTTCAGTAGCTGTGGTCTCTTAAAAAACTCAAAGGCATCAGGCCTAAAGTGGAGAGAACAAAGACGCTGATCTTTAAGAAGTTTTATTCTACCACAGGCATTTTCCCAATTTTTTCTCCTCTCCTTATTGCTAGGAAAGCAGTGAAGACTAACTTGACTTCTCTTGTTGCCCTTTGACTAAAAATTACAAACAAAAGCTGCACAATGTGGCATCGTATCAGTATTTTATTTTCCAAGTTGTGCATTCTAAGTTGTTTTGCAGTTAAAATAGCAACAGGTAGTGCCAGCAGCTTTCATAGGTTTTCTACTACATATTTTGGTAATAAACATCATTTAAAGGAGAACTCCACTTCCAGAACAACAATTTACAAATAATTTACTTCATTGGTGCCCTGATTTTGAACTTCCAAAATGCAGTTTAAATGCAGCTTTAAAGGGCTCTAAATGATCCCAGCCGAGGAAGAAGGGTCTTATCTAGCAAAACGATCAGTCATTTTTTTCGAAGCACAAAAACTTGTGTAGAGCTTAGAGACCTTTGAAGCTGCATTTAAACTACATTTTGGAAGTTCAAAATCGGGTTCAGAACAAAAAGTTCAATAACCATTATTTCTTCATGACTGAAGACAGAAAGACATGAACATCTTGGATGACAAGGGGGTAAGTAAATTATTTGTAAATTGTTGTTCTGGAAGTGGAGTTCTCCTTTAAGTTATATTAAGCCATACAAGTCTTCATACCCAGGGTTCCCTTTAAGAAATTCAAACAATTAATAGCGTTTTGTGGCTCTTTAATGTGTCATGACAGATCGCTGTACTGCCTCAGTTCAAGTGGCACGTGAACCAATCATTTAATCCTCTGTACTAGTTATAGTATGAAATAACCATGAATGAACATCAGAAGGTATCTTGTTTCAACACGGAAAGACATCAACACACAACAAACCATTTTTCAAGTTTAAGTCCACTGACATTTATCTACTCTACTGTCTGCAGGGTTGCCAGGTTTTCACATCGAAACCTGCCCAAATGCTAATCTGAACTAGCCCAATCACGTTTCGTGGGGTAAAATGCATGTTTTTGGCAGGGCTCCCCTGGCAAAATTCGCATTTCAGGGGATAAATTCAACTCACAGACATGAGTTGAAGCGACCCTAAAACAACCCACAGCAACAGTGTTAAAGCAGCCCAATTCTGTAGGAAAACAGTGGACTTGGCAACACTGCCTGTCTAGTTTGTTTGTCGGACAAAAATGGCAGATTCAGCATTATGACTGGTCAGATCGCCTGTCTATCAAACTCCCTGCAAAGGGTCACAATTACCTTTTTATTTTTTATTCTGTGGCAAACTCCAAATATACTTTTGGCTTAAGTATAACTATATTGGCATCCACACCAACATTTTGTTTATTATAAGCACAAACTGCAATTTTGTTGTCTTCCACTTTAAATGCTTAAATGTGACCCTGGACCACAAAACCAGTTATAAGTAGCATGGGGATATTTGTAGTAATAGCCAACAATACATTGTATGGGTCAAAATGGTTGATTTTTCCTTTATTCCAAAAAACATTAAGATATTATGTAGATCATGTTCCATGAAGATATTTTGTACATTTCCTACCGTAAATGTATCAAAACTTAATTTTTGATGTGTAATATACGTTGCTATGAACTTCATTTGGACAACTTTAAAGGTGATTTTCTCAGTATTTAGATTTTTTTGCACCCTTAGATTCCAGATTTTCAAGTAGTTGTATCCAAACAAAACATACATCAATGAAAAGCTTATTTAGATTGATTCCTACAATATTGTTCAGCTGTGTCATTATTGTTATAGCTGTGGTGTCGCTATTTTCGTACAACTACAATGATTATTAAAATGTTAAAGGTATAATTATCATTATAGTTTTTGTCCTTATTATGAACAGGACTTTACAGTGATTATCAGTTAAGATCTTAAATTTCAGTGTGAAAATGGATCACTTTGACTCATTCCTCAGAAAAGAAGTCATACAGGTTTAGAATAACTTTAGCATAAATGATTACAGAACAACTTCTCAAGAAGGAGTAAATGATGACACCAATAACAGTAACATTTCAGTATAAGGGTGTGTTGATACAATTCACCCACTGTGGGAATACACATCTGATGGCGTACTCCATCTCCAGGTTTACACAACACAGCATAGCTGGATTTGGGCTTTAGATTGTTGATTATTGCGGGTCTGGTCCTGGCATCATCTTGTGTTGCCAACAAGGTTCCGTCTTCAAAAGGTGCATTTCTGACCCCACTCAGCATGACTGAGAATATGGCACTAGTTTACGCTAGTGAGGCAAAGCTGGATCCAAACCCTGCCAAAGACAAGCCATTGTCATATATTTCTATGTAATATCAAATAATGAAAACATTTGCAATTAGAAGCACTTCAATGTACAAAATGTTATTTGAATTTTAATAAATTAACTGTGTGTGAACAAAGGAAGGAAGGATGGCCTGCTCTAAACTTCCTTCCTTTGCTCTAAGCTGAAAGTCTTCATCTGCTGACTTAGCAGGATTCAGTCCCCATCAGGAAACAGACATTAATATGCTTATGTGAGCCTCCAGTAAACTTTACTCTGATGGGATTACAAAGGTTTAACTCGTGATTGCTTGCATAGTTCAACAGTTTATTGAGACATGACGTTGTTGTTGTTTTTTTTTTTTTTTTTAGATAATGTTATTGCTAAAAGGAAAAAGCGTACTAAAAACGAGTATAATTACACTGCACAAGTGGTACAGAAGCTCTTCTGAAGTAGAACTAAAGATGTCTTTACACAGCTGAGAAAAGGCTGCTCATTCAGTGTAAAGGCGTATAAAAGCATAAAAGCATTTATGCAGAAATGCATCTTTACATTTAATTTTGAGCAGGCACAGAGCAGCCTTATTGTTGATGTAAAGAGCGCAAAGTACTTTAATTAAATCAAGTTTTAATGGAACTACTAGTTATTTTGACCAAGTCTAAAATAAATAAAGCTCGCCCCCAAATTAAAGAAATAAGAAGTTAGTCTTACCTATGTAGTGCGATTCCAGAAAGCAGCACGGGCGCACAAGCAAGTACTGAGAAGAACATCCTGGATGTCTCGACTGTGGACATCAAAATTAATTATGATCATCTTATCGTAATCCAGGTGTCTCAACAGATTACAGCAGAAAGGACAGATCACATCGCCCTTGGTATCCATACAATATGCACGATTAGCTCTCTGTCAGATTACACCAAGGCAAGAGAGACTGAAACATAAAAACGAAACATAAAAACGAAATTAAAAGAATGGGGCGTTGGTGTGTTAAAAGAAATATACCCTCGGCTATATAAAATACAGTAGAACACAGTAGAATCACATTTTCTTTTCTTTCTTTTTTTTTTTTTTGACTAAAAATGGTGAGTAACTCCTGTGGGTTTATTTATGTCGTCACTGCTTTAAATTTGCAGCCACTGAACTCCTTCCCCTCACTCTTGGTTACTGGTTAGTTTCACAGTCTCTCAGAAGTTATTTTCAGCGCGGTCACGTAAGGGAGAGAGGTTCACATTAGCCTCAATGACTTCTAAACGGTGTTTAAAAGGGACATTCTGGAATCGTCCTCTGCACAAATGTGAGAAATGTGAGACTAAATATGAAATCATAAAAGGTAAGTTTTAAATTCTGTGTTTGATAAATCACCTCTCAGTCCATTATGTATTTGTAACCTGAACGCGAATTATATGTAGGGCGAATTCAAGTAAATTGGGACACTTTTTTTTTCCATTGAACTTACTGAAAAATGTCCCAATGTTCCTGAATTAACTGTAAAGGTCATTTTAAGGGCGCAGTGTTCCATGCCGCGCAAAACATACGCTTTCGGTCTCACAGTTATTAGTCAATTAATCAAAAGACCTTAAAACAAAATATACAGATTTTATATTTGTGAATGTATGATAAATTGATACATCTATGTTAGACATCGACATCGTTGTTTTACGTCCTCAAGGGAACGCGTCGTCTGTAAAAGAGTCTGTTTTGCCACCGCCGAAGCTCCTCAAACATAGCCGATACTTGAAAGAAACAGAAAATACACGCTTGCTCATCATCGTTTTGATTTGAGGACAGGTTATGAATTTACTGACAACTGCGGGTGGTCCGATTTGCAACAACAGGACGACGACGTTTACAAGCAATGTGGAGATGGGACATTTAATGATGGATCTCAAGTCAAATGCCAAAAGTGCCGCTCTTGCCCAGAGCCGTTCACTGTGTCTAAATGCAACACCACATCGGATGCCATCTGTTGTAGACAAGAGTATGTTTTAAATTTTTATTTATTTATTTATTTATTTATTTATTTATTTTTTACTACCATTAGTTTGTTAAAAGAAATACCGTCTAATCTGGATGAATACATCAACTAAAAGAACTAATTAAAGTTCTGAAAATCAAAAGCCAGTCCGAATTAGCGGTTTTGCACTGCGAAATTGTACTGGTTTTAATGGAAACCGTAATGTTGCCTGTTCGTCCCTATTTGTGGCTTGTTAAAACCACTATCCTAATGGAATATGTCCCAAAACACACTACCAGGATCCATTTTTAATGGTTTTAATTGTATAAAGTTGATGGTTTGTAATTTTGTAATGGTATGTGTAGTGGAAACCATTAGAATTTAGAATTAATTTTATATAAAAAGTGAGCTTTTAAATCTTTTGTCAGTTTTATTCCAATATTTCCAATATTCCAAAATGTAACAGTTTTTTTTCTTTTGCAGAGAGCAGGCTTTTAATGGAAAATGCATCCCTCAGCCATCATCGACCACAAGGATAACAGTAATAATGATTGTTCTACTAAATTTATCAAGTTTTCTGAAGTCAGTTCTCTCTTTAATGCTTTCTCATCTAAAACGGAGAGACACTAAACTAAACCAAAAAAAAAAAAAAAAAAAAAAAAAAAAAAGAGAAAAGCTTGGTGTATCATATACTATGTTGACAGTGTAAACTGTTTTTTAGACTGCAAGTACGACCATCCAAACTACCTCTGTTGCCAGCTCAACCCCATCTCCAAACACTCAAAGCTTCTCTCCAGACACCTCTCTAAGCCTTCAAACCTCTGTAACAAATCCCTATGAAGGGTCATCTTATTTACATTTCATAGGTATGGTTTTACATTTCAATATTTGTAATCTTTATCTCTACATTAATCATATACACATATATTACTGTTTAATAGTTTGCAAGGTTTTTTTAAAAGTTTTTAAAAGAAGTCTCTTATGCTGTACCAAATAGTTAAAACTGTAATATTGTAAAAAATATACAATTTAAAACTGCTCTATTTGGAAAATGTAGGCTAATTTATTTCCAGAAATCATTCTAATATGTCGATTTGGTGCTCAAGGGACATTTCTTATTATTAATCAATGGTGAAACCCACTTAATATTTTTGTGGAAATCCTGATATATTTTTAGGACTCTTTAATGTATAAAAAGGGACAGCGTTTATTTGAAATATTGAAACATTTTCGTAACAAAGTATTCAGTGTTTTTTGTTGCTTTGTAGTTTGCATGTTAACATGCAGCCCATTCAGTACGTATTATACACACACAGAATGAGGGAGATAGAACATGTTAGCTTCAGTGTTGATCAAAAGCAGATATGATGTGTCATTTTTGTTTTGTTTTTTTGTGCATTTTTGCAGGGATCTATGTATGTTTGGGGATTTTATCAGCTCTCACTCTGGTGTGTCTCTTCCTTTTCATCAAGAAGAGAACTAAACCTTTTAACGAAGGTCAGTCAAAGAAAAACAAAAGGAGGCAGGAAATATGAAGGAAATCCTGCAGGTTTCATAAATGTTAAAGTTTCCTGTTATGACTGACAAAGGCTGATCCGACAGTTTTAAATGAGCTCCTTAGAGACTTTCATCTCATCGCTAAATTACATCAATACTTATTCCTTAAATTATTTATGCAAAAAAAAAAAAAAAAACTAAATCAATCAACAAATGGTTGCTTTGTAGTTCAACATGATGCCACAAATAGTCTTTCATAAAAGACTGCTCTGTGTAAACAATGTGACTCTCAAAACATTGCTCTGTTTGTTTGGGCATTGGAAGACTGCAATATTGACTCCAATGATGTGAGTTTGTGACGAGACTCTTTCTTATTTGACAAAAGCAAGATAGATAAGTTCTGGGAACTTGTATGAAATCATTAACAGAACTTTCATGTGTTATTTTGTAGTATTATATAATTCTTATTGCCACATAAAGTCTTAAATGCTATGATGAAGCAAAATGAATCTCACAAAAAGAACATGAATTTCTTTTTTGTTTACCAGATTTGAAAAAATGCTGCAAAGGAGCAAGTCATGAAAGCCTGTCCAAAAGGGGCATTGTCAAATACGACCAGGCCGTTGCATACAACATAATCAAAGAGAGCGGTAACAATGATCAGGTGACTGAACTGTCGCATCTGTTAGGTGGGTAAACGGAAGCAAACTAGTTTCACACAACCATATATAACTCCTGATATTACCAAGTGAGAAACTGGTGATTTTCTGTAAATCTATCCACAGCACCTGAGGTCCAGGATGCACCTCTGAAAATGGTGCTGAACAACCTGGATGTTCTTGAGGAGCTTGTGTTGGTATTGGACCCGGACATCTCTGGCGCTAAGAACACACGTCACCTTGCCGCCCAGTGCTCCTTTTCTTTTGCCTGGATCAATTATGCATATTCCATGAAGGATCACAAAAGCCCCCTTGTCGCTGTTTTGGAAGGTGTCGTCACCAAAAACCCAGACTGGACAGTCGGCCATCTTGCTGAGCTGCTAACCGGTATCGGTCGCAACGATGCCGTGGAGATTTTGGCGAAGCTTCCTGTAGGTGTATGATGATAATTCATGTGATATTTTAAGAACACAAAGTGGTAATTCACTTTTTATACTGTATTTATCTCATAACTACTTCACATTTGGGTGAATATGTACAATCTGCTTACGCCCCAATGACTTTTAATGCTTAGTATTTTTTCTAAAAATTGTTCATCGTATAGGCATTCTACAGAATTGTTACAGAATGTTTCCATAAATTTTGTATGTATGCAAATTGTATGATATCCAAAGTACACATTTCCAGTAATTGTGCGGTAAATTTTCATTATGTATTTTCAGAAAGTTTTGGAATGTTTGTCCTCTCCCCAATTTAGTCACAGCGGAAACACAGTAATATATCATTTAATAAGAAGAGTTATGTTGACTTAAGATTTGCTTACATCTTTATTGTACTTATATTTTTTTTCCATTTTACTTAAAAGTTTTCAGAGGTAAAACAATAACAGTTATAATTTTAACAATAATTCAAGTGTGATTTATGAGATTTGTTGTATTTTGAATCCAGTTTTTCTTTGTAAAAGGCAAAAAGTTGATCACACTGATTTCAAACTTAAGTTTGAATATACACTGAACCAAACATCATAATATGTTCGTTGATAATTCAGTATAGTTTTTTTTTTTTGGACAAAACATCACGTTTTGGTCGTGACAGCAAAGTTAAGGTAGCGACTACATCATATTACGGAATTTTAAACCACATACTAAAACACTAAAAATCAGCATAACTGTACAAACAAAGATTTCACTACCGAAACTTCACCAAATGTTTTGATATTCGAACCTATTTCGAACCTAGCTCAAACAGATGTGCACCTATAAAAACTCCCCAAAAAGCTTAATTATAGAAAAATGGTGTTCGGTAGTGACATTCTTTAAAGTTACACACAGATTTTTCCTACTTTTGAGAACACTTACCTCAAAATTATATTATATACGTACTCACCATGTGAGTGACAAATATTTCCTGATTTTAAGTTGTTAAAATCAGTCTCAGCCAATGGAGTAAAACACACATTGTTTTGGTAATGACATGAAAATGCAAGAATAATTTTTTTTCTTTATATAAAGTTTAATAATTTCTTTATATAAAGTTTAATAATTTACAAGTAAATATAAAATAAATACTAATAAATTGATCTTCACGTTATTTATTTATTTTTTTAAACAACAATGGAATAAAATGCAACAATTATTTCAATATCATTTTCTTTCTTTTTTTTTTTTTTGCCTTTATTGTGACAGGACAGATCAGACATGACAGAAGGGAAGTGGGAGGGAGGGAGAGAGAGGGAGGCCGGGTGTGGGCGCGTCAGAAAAAGGTCTTTAAACTCGGGACGCCCAGAATGCAAGCACTTGTATGTCATAAGCGCAGTATGTTGGAACGCTGCCCACAAGACTGTTGGCGCCGACATATCATTCTCATAAGTTGAACAGACACCTCCCAACTGAAAGTACCCAATAAATGATTTTATATATTAAGCTTACTGATATTTTAAATGTTATTGTGGGTTCCAATGGTTAATAGAAAGATCTTAGTAAACATGTTTTTTTGGGTTGTGGGACAGCAGTTTGCACCAATTCTCTAGAAAGGCCCATGTTCAGTATTCAGTTGTTTTGAAGCACGTAACGCTTGAATAATGACCTCAATTTGGCTGTCTATGGTGAAAAAAAAAAAACAGAGTTACTAATGGATAACAGATGTACCTCTGGGGTTCAAATGGAAGCATTTAGAATCCATACAAGACTTTTTTTTTTTTTTGTAAGAAAAAAACTTTGTAGGGTTTTCACTAAATGTTCTACCGTCTATAGTTCACCCTTACATGTTACACATTTAGTTTTACGTATATGAAACTTTTAACTCATAAAACAGATGTGGCTTTTTCTTCTAAGAATCTTGGAATACCATAGAATTGTTGGCAAACCAATATGCAGAGTTTTCAATTTGTTGGATTTTGCCACAATCCTTTCTGAAAACAATATATCATTCATCACACAATTGATTTTGTACATTCAGCACAAATACCACAATAAATCTTGAACTTTGTTCAAACATTGTACATCTTTATTAAGCAAAAACATTATAAATAAAAAAAGTGCATAGAAAAATTAAACAGGTTTAGAAATATGTATACAACTATTTACAAACTTAGGGGTCATTTGTACAAGGTAGCAAAGACACATTTTTTCCAAGACACAAGTCTTCTTCAACACAACGTTGTTTTTTGTTTTTTTAAAATAACCTACACAGGAACAGACAGATTTTCTTTTCCCAAGAAGCTCTGGGAGACGCATTATCACAGGAGGTCCTGACTAGTGCTTTGCATCCTTCATTGCACACGAGCCAACTCTGTATGAGAGAACAGACCAAGCAAATCTAGTTTTGCATTAGTATTACTTGATGTTGTCTGAACAGCTTGAGGTAGAATCCTTGCAAGTCTGGGGTGGTTTGATTAAAATCTGAGATCCGCTAAATTTCAGGTTCTCCCTCCACACAAACACACAGAGTAAGGACAAAGCAGGAGACGACAAGGTCATTTAGTGGGAGGAAACTACTCAAATAAAATGAGAAAACTAAGACATTTAAAACAAACAGCTGGCTCAAAACATCACCTCGTAAAAAGGCCACGTTGCAAGAACTCATCCTCAATGTTCAAGTTAAAGAAAACGGGGAAAACGCTTTAAAAGAACGGAAAATAAAACCCTGAAGAAAACTCTGATAAGACCTTGGTCACATACAAAAAGCACAGACCTATAAAGACAAACAGGAATAAATAGAACGCTCTTACAGTCCGAACGATCTTGGATGAACGATGGCATCAGCTTGTTGATTGTTGAGAACCAACTCCCGAATCTTTCAAGGAAAATTAAGCTGCCGAGCGCCACCGTCTACTGAAAATAACTCTTCTATAAATATATATAGATTTTGTAAGTCACCAGTATACATCGCCTTCACTGTCCTACGTCTCTAGGACACTTTAAGCAGTTTCTAACTCCTTAGATAAATGTAGAGCTCCAATTGTATGTGCAATTGTGGCAAAAAACGATTTATTGCAGGAACAATCCACAACATCATCACACCTTGATGCAACGAGGATGCGCTTAGTCACGATTAGCTCAAGTAGTGTCTACTACACGACAAAAAACACAAACATCCGCTCTCCAGGCATTGTTCCGCTTTGACACAAGGCTCTCAAAGAGGTATAAAAAGCACAGACATGCTAAAACTTTGCTATTTGGGTACTCGGAATTGGATGTGTCATTTGTCATTGTCATTTATGGGCATATTCTTGAAAGCGCTTCTGGTTCGCTTTGCTATTTTAGTACCGGTTGCATCAACTACAGCTCGCATGAACAGAGGAAGTATGGTTTTTATCCCCTTCAGGACTCATGTTAGGCTTAGCACCATGGAGGTCATCAAGTTTAAAAAACGCTTATACAGTTACAGCACAAAATACGCCTGCAAAAACAGAATGCGAAGAAAATAAATTACTTAAAAATAAAGCCTTTGAGAAGATTAAAAGGGTTTTCGAGCAAAGATGAGACTGAAACGCAACAGAACGAGTCTGTCACCGACTGCCGTGCGCAAGGAGTGGATCTGTGGGTCAAACTGGGGGTTTACAGTGTTGTCCTGAGCATTGTGAGTCTTTCATTTTAAACAGCTGAGAAATCGATAAATACAGATCTGAATACGTTCACATCATTTCATTAGTAATAGGCATGTTTTTACAGAGCATCTTCACCGCTGCTAAGCTTTCCCACACTGTGGTCCGCATTATAAAATGCTTGTCAAGCACAAAAGGTGATTCGGTTCAGATCGTATAAATCCAGCACATCAAAATTGGTTTGTGAGAGGAAAAAAAAAATAAAGGATGTTTGGAATTTAAAAGGTTATTACTAGAACAGAATGCCCTGAACTCTTGGCAGCGCATTCCAGCTTTTGGAAAAATTAAAAAGCCTGCGGAAATAATTTAAAAGTAGTCACAATCTTGCTCCAAAAAAGACAATGACTGTCTGTAATTAAACATTTGTGCTGCTTTTTTTCTCATACTTGTGAACTTGTTTAAAAAACTGCTATGACTGAGACCAAGACTTCAAAACCGCTAAGATTCTGATAAAACTTTTAATTGAGCACAGAGGTTGCAGCATGATGGGAAATGCTCTTGAAAAGGCCTTGGCCATGTTACCACACATCCTTACTCAAGCCAATATCAACCATCTGCTCTACTGGACTGAATGTTGACTGAATGGCAGGAATTCATATTGAAGGACGTGAATGCCTCCACAAAAGCTAGTTGGTGGTCCTTGTATATCCCTGTTGAAGGACTTTGAAATTGATGCGGTGACTGTTAAGCTTTGAAACCTTCAGCACAGACCCCGTCAAGCCTCAGTCTACCGATTTACCCGTCTAATTCCATTGTCGTTGCACTGCAGCTTCGCCACCCAGTTTCAGTTTAAGAAGCGCCGACAGCGCTTGGCGCCACAGTTGCAGCCAAGCTTGTTGCTGGCATCTTCTATGGGGAACTTGTAGTCATAGGTCAGCTCCTCACCACGGTAGATCTTCCGCAAGGCGAAAATGACTATGTGCTTCTGACCCTCCACGTTGATGACTCGAGAGTAGCAGTTTGGCTCACAGGAGTGGTTGATGAACCGCGCTGCATTACCGTGCATCGTGGCGTCGACCACATCAAAGTCGTCAATGCGGAACATATAGCATCCAATGCCCTGGTAGGAAGAGCAGATGGAAGACGGTGATATTCAAACTCTGATCCAAATCTGATAGTTGTTCATGAGTCCCAAGTTTGTCCTGAACAGTTAAACTGCCTGCTTTTCTTCAGAAAAATCATTCAGGTGCCATACAAAAAAGCATTTTTGAACCCAATGACTATGATTTCGAGATCCATCTTTTCACACTGAGGGACTCACATGCAACTATTACAGAAAGTTCAAACACCCACTGATGCTTCAGAAGGAAACACGATGCATTAAGAGCCGGGGGATGAAAACTTCTGAACAGAATGCAGATGTGTACATTTTCATTAAGTACTGCCCTTCAGAAGCTATAGAAGATACTCACATGTTCCCCAAAAGACAAAATAAGTAAAATTTATACCCTGATCTTTAAATTCCAAAAGTTTTCACCCCTCTTAATGCATCGTTTTTTTTTTTTTTGTTCTTTTTTTTTTTCATTCTGAAGCACCAGTGAGTATTTGAACCTTTGGTAATAGCTGCATATGAGTTCCTCAGTGTGAAAAGATGGATCTCAAATCGAATACACAAAAATGCTGAAAAACCAAATAATTTGTGGAACCTGAAAGATTTTTTTCTGAAGAACAATGGGCCGTTTAACTGTTCAGGATAAACTCATATACAACTATCACTTAAAAAAAAAAAAAAAAACAGCTATGGACCAGGATTGGATTCAAGCAACAGTATTAGGAATCAAGTGCATGTAAACTTTTGAACAGGGTCGTTTTTATAAATTCAACTATTATTTTCTTTTGTGGACTATATGTAAAGGTCTTTTATGTAAATATCTTATTCAGGTCAGTACTTTCTTTATGTCTCATTCTAGTAATAAAATAACACGTTTAATAAAAAGAACATGTTAGGAATGGTGTCTTAAAATAATACTAAAATACTTTAATATTTAAGCTAGATAAATATAAAATTATACTAAAAATATGGGAAAAACAGAGGGCCATGACTACCCAAAATCCATTTCTGTTGTTAAACCTGGCGGTTTTTGCCTGGCTTACACAGATCTGCTTTAAAACAGCAGGTTTCCACTTACCTTGCCATCATAATACTTCTCACGCTTGTCCGTAAGAACAGAACGAATGACAATGCCTGAATACTCGATGACCATTTCTCCTGCCTCGATGTTTCTTTTGCAGAAAAGGCCTCTTCCATGAATCGCAGACCTACACAAATAATAGGTTACAGGAATAAAAGTGACCTGTTTTGAATGAAAACAATTGCTCAGGAAATCCAACAGAGCAAAGAAATATGAAACTTGCTGCTTGGATTCAAAGATTATTTTTTCACTTGGAAAAACACATTCCCAAAATTCCCAGACACCTCTGTGAATGTCATACTTCAGAAAGTCTGCGTCGAAGACTTTATATGACTTAAAAGAAAGACAAATATTTTATTAGATATTAGAGGATGTTTCTCTATAAAAGAATAACGTCTTTTTTTAGATTTCTATGGCACCGGGGCTTGTACACAGGTTTATTTTAGAGATATCACTTGGAAACTATAGGTGCACATTTCTATCATGCGACTAAGTGAGTTCATCTCACCTTTCATAGTCTCATAATGCAAGTCTGACTTCTGCAAATATTAAGACACACCCATCTTTTCTACTGATTTGGCTTAAATGTGGGAGCAAATGACAGAACTGAAACTGACTCAGTTCCTCATTAAAAGATTACAAAAAAAAGTCAACCTACCTATAGACACCAACCGCTTCCTTGGATGTCTTCTCTAGATGTCTAAAGCGCATTGCCATCGGAAGCTCCAAACTTGTAGCGCGTCTGTAAATTGCAATTGAGATTATTCGTCACGCAAACCAAACCACAGATCGCAAATCATCAAAATAATACTGATAGAAATCACAGAAAAGAGGAAATATGAACAGGAAAAGATTAAGAAAGGGGAAAGGAATATGTGGGCACGCTGTCATGACAAAAAAACAAACAAACAAATTAAACCCAAGTGTCAATTTTTCATTTTTTTTTTTTTTTTTTTTTTTAGCAAAAATATTACCTTTTTAAGCATTTCTTATTATAACTCCTATTAAGATATTTTAAAAACAATTCATTATAAAACTAAAATTAAAACCAAATCAGAAATGGAATGGCTTACAAGCTTTATGCACTTTATTCTACTTTATGAACATAGTGTTAATAAGGAAACAATATTAGGATTTCACTTTGAAACACCACTATGATTTTCTCAGAACTCGTATGTACGTCATAAGAGAGAAACAAAGCTTCAGTGAAATTCAAACTCTTATTCGACCTGGTGGATTTGAGAAGAACCTCATCCTCTTCCTCATCATACAGGTCAGTGTCAGGAAGCTGTCTGTGCTGTGACGCCAGGAAGTTGAACATATCAAAGGTAGACTTCCTGTGAAACAAGAGTAGGTGTGAGCTATACTCAGAAATGTTTTTTAGGCACGCAAACTTGCATCACAAAACTTGTGCTCCTAGATAACATCTCTTCTAGACAAGTACACATCTGAACCCCCTCCCCATGTCTGCAAGGTAACTAAGAGAAGCACAGTGCAAAACATTTTCTTCACTTTAAAACACCTACCTTCTTGTTGCCAGGTATTAGTCATCTCTGTTAACCTCTGTCTATAGAAGTAAATGATATAGGGACATTCCCCTAACAGCGGCCTGCTATTAATTTCCTCATTTAAGGTTCCCAGTAACTGGCTCTAGATTGTGAACTAGGACTGTCAATCAATTTTAAAACACAAATGAATTAATTACACAATAAGGACATAAATTCATCATATGAACAGCAAATAACCGCATATCAATTTGCTGGGAAAGGCTCTTATAATAATAATAATAACAATTATTATTATTATCAATGTTCAATGTTTGTCATCACGCAAAAAAACGAATGATCATTATAATAGCAGTTATTATCATTATTACTACTATTATTACTATTGTGGCAGGCAAGATAATTACTCAAACCAACAGCAAAATCAATCAATCAAAGATGGGAAATGAACAAAAATAATTACATTATTATTACAGGGTATCTGCAGGATTTTTATGCTCAAATTTAAGACTTTTTAAGACCTTTTTTTAAGAACTGCACAACTAAACTGAATACCATTTGAGCAGAATAAAAAAACCCCCAAGGTTTTCATAAAAACGTTTTTATAAAATGATAAACTTCACATTTCAGCCTTCAAACCATGTTTAAGAAAATGGTTGAATCAAAAGTATCAATTATATTAATGTAAACAATTATTGTCAATCAATTATTATGTTAATTAAATAAATATATTCTACTGTCTTAACTGTTTAGATTTTTATAATGCATTATCTTCTTGTCGATCCACCAGTTCACATTTACAACTCTGCATGTTTGTAGCGTAAAAACATGGGTTGATTTTTACATTGGTCTGGACAAAAACAGCAGGCTTATTGAAAATGCAAAATCATCCTCTGCCAGCAGGTGGCGCTTTTGGAACGGCAGAAATACAGCGGTTTACCTAATCATGGCAGTACACAAAGCAACACAGCACCTGACTTTGACTAATCACTAATCATAGCCTTTTTATGTTTAATCAACACATTAAGCCCTACTGCGATTCTTGTGTTTCCATCCCCAAAATTTAAGACCTCTTGTGTGTGTATTAATGTTATTATCATTACTATTTAGTAGTAGTAGTATATATGTAGAATATATATGTGACCCTGGACCACAAAACCAGCCTTAAGTAGCACGGGTATATTTGTAGCAATAGCCAAAAATACACTGTATGGGTCAAAATTATAGATTTTTCTTTCACGCCAAAAATCATTACGATATTAAGTAAAGATCATGTTCCATGAAGATATTTTGTAAATGTCCTACCACAAATATCTCAAAACTTAATTTTTGGTTAGTAATATTCATTGCTAAAAACTTCATTTGGACAACTTTACAGGTGATTTTCTCAATATTTAGATTTTTTTTTGCACCCTCAAGATTCCAGATTTTCAGATAGCTGTATCTCGGCCAAATATTGTCCTATCCTAACAAACCATACATCAATAGAAAGCTTATTTATTCAACTTGTTGATGTAGAAGTCTCAATTTCAAAATAATTGACCTTTATGACTGGTTTTGTGGCCCAGGGTCACGTTTTTGCATCATTGATACCACCACTTAATTAATTGACAGTTAAACTGACCTCAGGTAGACTTCAGAGCGGGCACAGCCACTTGGGTTAACGGGCAGATCTTCCTCCTGACTGGCCTGTTTGTGGAAGCGGAAGGTGTGGCGATGGCAGCGATTGGCCCCTTGGAGCTGTTCCACTAGGTAGACTATGGCATCGTGCAACATTCCCATCACACGTGCCCCACTCATCCCAGAAAAAGTGAGCTGCCTCAGTCCAGCAACAGCACGTGCCTCCTGGACTCCCTCGATAACAGCGGTCCAAGCAACTGTGAATGTGAAGAATAAATATGATCATTTTTTGGTTCATAAACACTTAAAATTGAAAAAACAACAGAATTTACATGCACACATCGCTTAGTATATATATATATATAAAAAAAATATATTAAAAAAAATACACATATACATATATCATACTCAAAGTAGGTCACACTTTCACACTCAAAAACCTATTTTTTCCAACCACAGTCTCCTACCCTCAATACTATCTGCTTCTACACTGAAGCCATCATCACTAGCGATCTCAAAGCGTAGGTGGGGCTGGTCTCGACTGGGAGGACTATGCTCTTCACCATCTGAGGGTGGCATCTCGTCATCTGAACAGGACAGCATCCCTTAAAAGGAAATACTATCATTGTTTAATCCATTAAAACATCTTAACGTAAGCAAAATAAAATTAAATAAAAAAATAAAAAAAATACCTGAGTATTTGTTCCAGTCAGACAGCGCATTGCGGTTAGCAGGATCCCAGGTTGCTGGCTTGCTGCCGTCTCCACCACGAGGCAATGAAAGACGATCCCAAGGTCCAGGCCTAAAATAAAACAAATAATAGGATACACCATTGAAGTGAGTGATATGTTATTTCCATGAAAAAAAATATAACGTCAACACTTATTCAAATGACATACTTAACTGGAACAAACTGCTCACATGAAAACACTGTGGTATCTATTATTAATATAACCATATTCAGTATTCTCTGACATGTTAAACAGACATTTGGCATGATGTGCTGCATATTTGTACTGGATTTACTGTTTGACAAACAAAAAAATACAGGTAGGTCCTGCTCTAGTTTGAAAAAAACATTTTTCAAAACTGAAATACTATATTATAAATACTTTAGCAGCACTTACAGGAAGGTGGTCATGTTTTTGTATTATTTCTTCATTTCAAAACGGTTTAAAATGCAAAACAATACTGACAGTTAACCCGGGAATTCCCCCTTTTTCATTTAAAGGCTCACCTTGGACTCTCAGAGTCACTACTTCGCTCTTCATTCAGCTTATCCAAGTCTAAAATTCCCTTGACGGTTGGGGTTTTAATGCGAACTCCATACCTGCAATGGAAATAGGAAAAGATAAATGAATATTCCATGCAGGGTTTCATTTAACGATTGTAAATTTGAGTAAATTCGTACTGGTTCCATTTACCTGGCTGATACCAAGTTTGACTTGCGTGGTTCTTCCAAGCCACTAGGGCGGTCCAGGTCTAAAAAGTCAGATTTCGATTTCTTGGTGGCAATACGGTCAGATAAAGAAGACACTCTTTTCATTCGAACCTGTTTTGGTCGAGGTGCTGCTTCTGGTGGTGTCGCTGGTGGGGAAGCCTTAATCTCTGGTTCGACAAGGAGTCCTTCCGGTAAAACTACTGAACTTGTTGTCTGAGTACGTCCAACTGTACTGTTACGAGGTGATGAAGGAATTAGGGAAACAGTCTTGTTGGGATCATAATATCCAGCCATAGCTTGGTTGATGATCGCTTGTGCGCTGTCTGCTTGATTTGATGTATCTGAGGAGGTTGTTGTTTGACTCGTAGATTGTTTGCTAGAGGGGCCAGACTTTGTCCTTCTAGGTGTGGAAGACTCCTTCTTAATCCGTGGTTTTTTCACTTTATCTCCAGAAGCTTTGGCATTCCTACGTGGCTTCTTAACATCTGCTGGTAGTGAAGCTGCTCCATTAGTACTAGTGGTAAGTAGTTGGGTAATGGTGTTGGAGGTCTGTACCAATGGGGTTACAATGTGGGGGACTTGGGTTGAAACGGTGGCACCTGCAACTGGGGGCAAGTTCCCAGCTGCTGCAAGTGTTGCCGACAAGGCATTGCTTTGCAAGAGGCTGGCGATCTGAGTAACACAGTTATATGAAGGGGAGTTTGGAGTTGGCAACTGGAAGGTGTTGCTTTCAGGGTTTTTGACAAAAATCTGTCCAAGACGATTAACAAGTAAAACATGTGGTGTAGGATCCACATTGGGTCCACCAACCTCCTTTACGGTAAGAATTGCATGACCTGGTAGTGCTTGGGTCACCAACTGTTGTTGGGGTTCAATTGTTGATCTGGGAGTTGAAAAATTTATGGAAATTGTTCGTCCTGGACCAGTTTCTCTTTGCATAGGTGTGGTGTTGTACCCATTGATGACACCTGGAGCAGAGGCTGGCTGAACGGCAGAAGGCATTGCTTGGCACTGAGCTGATGGTTGGGAAGTTACAGAGGAGGAGACCATACCAACTGTTGTAGAGCCTACAGGTTGCGGGTAAGTGGGATGCAAAGGGACAGACACTGTACCCAAAACTGGCCCATAAGTCCCAGGAGGTACACCAGTGGCTGATGGCACAGACAGCATCGACTCTGGTTTCTGTGGTAAATTTGTGGGAACACATGGCATTGCCCCTCCAGGAACTGAAGGGGCGGGAGGCCTTGCTTCAACAGATGGGTGTAATTTGGTTCTGAAACTCTCCATGGGTGGCAAGACCGTCTTACCCTCAGGAGTTTGGATGGGGTACAAAGAAACACTTGCAGAAGGTGTCTGATTTGGGAATGTTGCGAAAGGAACTTGCGCAGAGGAATCGGAAGATAAAGGTTCAGAAGATTTGGGTAAGACCGTGGAAGGAACAGGATTTTGTTGCTGAGGGCTTTGAATTCCATTAACTGCCATTAAGTCAGGAGAATCATCTTGCAAGTGGTTGCTTTGGTAAACTGTAGGGTCATCCATAGACGAAACAAAGTGTCCACTACTAGGATCCAAGTACAATTCTTTAGAGTCACTTAGAGAATCCTGGACTGGGACCAACTCTGTGAAATGTGCATTGGGTGAAAGAGGATCACATCTCTCAAGTAGTAAGGGTGTCTCTGGTTCAACCATTAAATGAGGGGTTTGGTAATCACTACCATATGTAGAAAATGCAGTGTTTGAAGGCTTTGGATCAACAAAACTAGCCAAAGGGTCTTGTGAGTGTACAACCAACCCAGGGTTTGATTGCAATGTTTGAGTTACACCAAAAGAATCATGATCAGCCACCAAGTTAGACACAGGTTCTAACCGAATTGATGAGATATCTGAAACAGGGCTTGGGAATGCCAAACACAGCCCGTTGCTAGCTGTCTGTTCATGAGGCACAGCATTGAGCGGTTTGTGTGGCTTCTGGGCCTGATTTGACAATGTCACACCCTGGCTATCATTATTAGCCACACTTGCATCACTCTCTGTCCCATCATCCACACCATCAAGTTGTGAAATCTGCCTTAAAGATGGAGATGAAGATGTCTGAGAGGAGTCCCTTTGAGCCTTGCAAGTAACCACTGTGCGAGTGAAGTTGAAGTAGTTTTCCATGTCCTCATCAGAGGAACTATTACCCCAGTCTTCCCTACAAGGATCAACAGTACAAGACAATCTCTGGGTAGACATTTTGGACTTCTCTTCATCTGCCTCCCAGAAGTCTTCCTGGTTGTCTTCACCTTCAACTACAATTTGTGCACTGCAGTTCATAGCTACGCCTTCATTCAGCTCAGTTTCTTCAATTTCAAGCTCAGTTCTCAGCTCAGGTGCCACAGTCAGATCTGCTTCTAAGTGGATAGACGTGTAAGGGAAATCCCTGTCACTCCCTAGACAATTACCTTTTTGTATACCCAAAGGGTCTCCTAATGGCAAGGCACCATTTTCTCCTGGATGCTCCTGTGGTGATGCTATAAAATTGTGTGGAAGTTCAACAGAGTCTATCTGATTAAAATCAAAAGGCCTTGGTCTTGTGGAGAGGTGGGTGGGAGAGGTGAGGGACCGGTTGGTGCAAGGGTTGCTGCCAATGCCACCTTGCCTTGTGGACTGTGAAAACAGCCCTGAGGTAGAATGGGGCGTCAATATTCCAGAACCCCGGACTGAGGAAGCACTTCGACCGACAGGACGAGCTGATGAAGAGGTCAGCAGGTTTTCAGTAGCACCAAGGGGGAAAACTGGGGAGGTAGGCTGGGAGCTTTTAGGGTGGTGGGAACCACCTGCTCTAGAAGCAATTGGGCCTGCAGGGGATCCAAGAGTAGGGGAGGCCATGTGACCACGGGTACCACTATTCTGGGTGTGTGGGCTATGCCGTCGTGGCCTTCGAGTGTCATCCAAATCACTTATAGTCAGGATGTGGTGAGGTTTGGATGGGGCAGCTCCTGTTTAAAAAAAAAAAGAAAATATGGTCAATGTTCAAAATGCTTCATACGATTTTTTGAAGACCAAATATGCAACTTAATTGAAAAGATACCAGGAGAAGGCAGCGGTCTGGATAGTCCTCCAGCAGGTCTTCGGTTCTGGGGGTAAGAAGGGACTTTGGGGCGGGCACCGAGGTCCGGTTTGGCAAAGACAGAAACTGAGGTGGAATTTGTTTCAGGATTTGTAGAAGTCAAATCCACTCCCAGGGCTTCAGATTCTAATGAAAATACATAATGGAATTTGGATATTTAAAAATGCCATAAGAACAAGCCATGTACAAGCTATCAAGTAGTAATTTGCAAGTAGTAATATTATGTAGTACTCACCTGACTGGGGGCATGGGCTATGGGCAATTGTGCAATTTTCTCCCTGATCGGGCGACTCTTCCACTGGTTTTTCCTGAACAGGTGGCCGGACCTCCCTAACACGAAATGTGTATTTGCATCGACGTAGGGGGTTTACAGTACTCCAGTACCAGCGAGAACATCTAAAAGGCAGAAGTTAAAAGGTATTGATGTGCAAGCAAGGGACAATGCTAGAAGTCTAGCATGTTCATTATGTTAAAAGCAAACTAAATAAAAAAATAAATAAAAACTACTTACTCATAACCCACGGGGAAAAGTTTTCCATGACAGGCAGATAATTCACTCAGCTTTCCAAGCTTTTCTACTAGCAAAGATCCTAACAGTTGAAAAATTTTATTACAATTATTGTACAAACATTTTTATACAATAACACATTTTTATATCCTTCAACAACAAAAACACCAACCTATCATTAAATTGATTGACTCCGGCTCCAACCCAGTCAAAAACTTTCTACGAAGACTTATCCCTTCAAAATCCACATAAACTCTCCGAAGAACTTCAAACCCTTGACCAGTGATGATCTGGTAAATTGCAGAAGAAAAAAAAGTTCTCTCAGACCAGCCACATAATGCCAACATTAAGTTTCTATTTGACTTAATTTTTGGTAACTATAACAAGCTACAAATAAATCAGCAGATGTGACTAAATTAAATGCTATTTAACTAAAAGCTCACTTTTCCACTTATAAGGTCACGATGCTTGTAACAGAAGACTCTTTTATCATCCTGGAAGACGCAGTTGCGAAAGCGGGCGCACATGAAGTGGTAGTTGCTCTGGCATGAAGTAAGGCAGCAACCTACCGTCGCCCCAGTTCGGTTACACCGTTCACAGCGCTATGGAAGGAAAGTCAGAACATTAGCAAAGCCAAACATTGTATTGGGTTTAACTGATGCAAGTTCATGTTTAAATACTAATTTGAATATACATTAAAGGGGTCATGGATGCCAAGTTGATATGATTCTTTAAGGTCTTAATGAAAAGTCTATAATATACTTTGGTTAAAAATTCTCAATGGTAGTGTAAAACAACACCCTATTTACCTTGCCAAAATCAGCTCTGCAGAAATCATCTCATTCTGGTCGAGGCTGCTTTAAATGCAAATGAGCTCTGCTCGCCCCGCCTCTCTGCTGCTCTGAGAGATTGTTTACTTTAGCCACATTTAGCGCGTTTAGCCGCTAAACTTGCTAACTAGCACATTATTAGGAAAGGTGATCGCAAAGATTCATAAAAAAAAACCCACTTCCTTATACTCACTTCTGCTGTAAGTGAAGCTGGATCACGAATGATTTGCGCGAACATAGACAGATATATGCAGATCGGGAGGCGCATCCCATTCACAAACAAATGTAATCCACTACATCTTCCGTGGCTCAGATGTCGGGAGTGAATAACGACCACTATGTTCATTATTACATCCAGCAACACAACACCTCAATCGCTCAATCTGAGATATTCTTGTCTAACGTACATCCCTGCTCCGGTATTGAAACAAAGAGGGCGGACTGTTACAACTGATCTAAGGTAAGACGCTCATGTCAATCAACTATCGTGGGAGCGGCCTCCGAGAATTATCTGAGAATGGCTCGATTTGAAAAAGGGGATATTATTTTTACAGATTAATTAAAAACCACTGCGTGGATTTTTTTATCATTATAGGGTAGATTTGTACATACACTGCCAGCACACATTAATGTTCAGACAACATGTAAAAGTGAACATCCGATGACCCCTTTAAGAATACATTAAGCAACATGTTTGTTAAAGTTATTTACTCAAGGCAGTACAACGTGTCACCAGTGGCTCAGCTGAACCAGAATTATGTAAGATTAAAGACATACCATCAGACGACCTCGTGCAACAGCACTGTGAACATGCAGAAGTGAGCCATTGTCCTCCTCGAACACTTCTGCAGACCACATGGTGCAATTCACATGAGCCCATTCATTTTGCCCTAGATAGAGCAACCTCCCTGCATCCTGAGAAAAGAAATGCATAAATCTAAATAAATAAATAAGTTTTCCATTGTTGTATGGTTTTACAGTACAATATTTGGCTGAGATACAACTATTTGAAAATCTGGAATCTAAAGGGGCAAAAAAAAAAAAAGAAAAATCAAAAATCAAAATACTGAGATAAATCGCCTTTAAAGTTGTCCAAATGAAGTTCTTAGCAATGCATGTTACTAATCAAAAATTAAGTTTTGATATATTTACGGTAAGAAATTTACAAAATATCTTCATGGAACATGATCTTAATATACTTAATATACTAAAGATTTTGGCAAAAAGGAAAAATCGATAAATCTGACCCATACAATGTATTATTGGCTATTGGTACAAATATACTCATGCAGCCTATGACTGGTTTTGTGGTCCAGGGTCACATATGTCTTAAAAATATATGGTATTACCATGGAACCATTCTCAAAATCCATGTTAAGGCCTTGTAGCAAAAAGCTATAAAATGGTACAATACTATCATGAGTTTGCAATCTTAAATTATGTCTTAAAAGTACTTACACTGGCCTTTGCATCACCGTATTTTTGGCACAGAGCGCATTGTCTCTCGTCGTCTTTTGACCAACCTGTGTCCAGGTCGGATTTAGCAGGCCGACCCTTTTTCCCTGGGAGATAACATTTAAATCCAAAGTGAGGATGATTTGGAATGCTTTCCATATGTACACAAACAAAGGTTAATAATGTCATTCTACACTTTCGTGTCTATTTACCTTTCAAACTCATTCGTAACGCCCTTGTGTCCATAAAGTACCCTTTAGGGTTATGTGCTAAAGGTGTGGACATATCTTCTTCTTCTCCAGTAATAACATCCACGTGTCTTCCAGTCATCTGCGGAGTGCCGTCCAAAGCCTTACTACAGCCATCTCTCTCACGCCATTGAGCATAAACATGTTCGTAATTTGGTGGCATCACAGCATGTGAAAGCATCCCACTGCAGGAATTAAGACATGTGTCATTACCAGAAGATAGACAATGTTGCTTCACATATGTGAATGTTTATTTTAACCAGAAAGAATTTCATTGGCTTACGCTGGGAGATGTTTGGAGCGAGGATCCCATATTTTTGGGTCCTGGCTGTTGAACCAACCATAAACATCATCCAAGAGCTACAAAAGATTGAGAAACAAATTTTAGGCCAAAAAAAAACAAGTATCCAAAGAGCATTTCTAAGACTACATTTAGAAAAGCATGCTAACATACTACTTTGTTTAGTCTCATTATGTGAAAGAGCTGCCAAATGTTAAGAAAAACCAAACAAAAGTGTAAAAAGGCACTTTTGTTTTGATAAAACTAGCATTTAGGAGTTTGAACAGCTGTAGAGTCAAAGAGCAACTGAAGTTGAAGTCATACCCTGACTAGAAATAAAAATCCATTAGGTAGTGCATTAGTATGGTTTTCACCTAACCCAACCTAAGCTACTCTGGTTGGGTAAAAATACAACTCTGGTAATTCTAAACTATAAAATACACAAGAATCTGACCTTCAGGTAATACGAGCGGGCGAGGGCAGTGGGTCTTTGGTCCTCTGGTAAAATTTCCTCATCTTCCAAGTGATTGCGAATTACTGTCACCACATCCTCGTGAAAAGATTTCTGATGACAAAGCCACAAGCAAAATCAGCATTTTTTAGTTTTGTAATTCTGTAGCCAAAACAAGTTCAAAAATGATTACAGCAATTCAAGGATTACGTTTGTGATTGACTAGCTAGGATAAGTACCAACAGAGATGCTAGTTTAGATAATATCCATTTATTTAGTTGCTTGTTTCAGAAATGCTGGTGTCTCCTAACAGTAACTGCTCACAGTCACGCACAAAGCCCTATTTTATGAGCTCCATGGGAAACCAAACACTCCAAATGCATAATGAAACTTCACAGCCTACTTGACTCATTCCATCGGTCATTTTTAACTGTAAAATCCCATTTGATCATCACCTGACATTTTTAACTGCTTTTGAGTTTCAGAAAGCAAACTTTATGTTGTTCTCAGATCTAAGACAAGCATTTGTGTACAGACAGAAGTACAGACACTGACCAAGGATGCATACAGGCCTTCATCAAACTTCTTTCCAATAGCACGGAAGTCGCAGACAGGCAAATCTTCAACCACTGTGATCGGGGAACCCATTGAAGTGCACTACAAAAGAAGACAACATACCAAAATGATATAACCAAGTTTCGTTATATGTATCCTGTTTATTTCCTGTGAAAGCTAACTTTGAACACGGATGTTTAAACATCTATTCTCATTGTTTAAACAAAAAAAAAAAAACATAAAAATACAATTCACTGGCATTTTCCCCTTAATCAGGCTGCATATCGCAAAACAGGACAAGAGCACAAACCTCAGAGGAAAAAACAACCTAGGACTATGTGAAGCACAATTATTCTTAAACTTTCCAGACTATTAATATTAATGACTTTTTTAGGATTATGACAAGCCTGAAATAGGAAAGGCTCATGCTTGTCACAATTAACATTCTAAAAATGTATATTAAAAAGGATTGTGAAACTCCATCATTCTAACTGCTTTTTTGTACAATCAAAAGCAACAGACTGCTGCAGCTTGAAAAGTACAGCATGCTGAGTTTAAGATCAATCCCCATGAAATCAAAATTGAACTTTTTAGCCTTGAATATGTTAGCCTTAAGGTTATCTATAAGCTAGTGTGCTCCAAATCAATGACAAAATTCGCATTTAGAAAATATAAGCAGATTTTGATGACATCACCCTGCACCTCAGTTTCTCAAACTTTTTGTTCCATCAAATGCTCTCCAGAATCTGAAGCGTCCCGCCCCTATATACTGAAGCCCCGGCTTAAATTGGTCACTTAATCATGGAATTTGTATTTTCTGTACGGTGAATGGTACACAGTGCACTATACAGGGGATAGGAAACATGTAAACTATGTAGTTGAAATTATGTCAAGGACGTGAGAAGCTGGTGTTTTTTCCCCACCACCCGCGTAAAAAAAAAAAAAAAAAAATACAATAAAAAAATAAATAAATAGAAATATCCTTGGTTGTGTGGGAATTTAATTGCTGTCTGAATCCACATCTCTGAGTTTACAAGAGTTCTTTTTGACCACTGTCGAACAGTAAGTTAACTGTTGGGCTTATTTATTCATAAAATGCCGGAAAGTATTTCCAAGAACAATAATTCATAACTGCTCAACCACAGTGAATGGGAGATGTTAAAGGGGTCATGAACTAAGAGACCAAAATTCCGTTGACAATCTGACAAATCCTTCTTGTTAGTCTAAAAACAGCTTATTTTGAAGCCAGTCTGCCAAAACAACAGATTGTGGACAGTGCCAAGTTGTGGAAAAACAGTCTTTGCATTGCCTTCCTTCTGACCCCCAACATAGGAAAGAGTGGGTAAACTTTATTTTTATTGAGTTCCAGATTGCATCAGTAGGAACTTGGTCCTTTGCTGTCAAACATACACAACTGTTATCCAATCATAGCAGTGGGCGTTTACTTCAGAGTTTACAATCCGTCACGCCTATTCAAACAGACTGTTTTGATGAGGGGGGTTAAAAACGGAACAAAAAATAGCCTATTTCTTCAAAATTATGATTTTTTTTTTCCATGTAAAAATCTTGGTAACTTTAAGTGAACCTCAGAGAACAGTACAAAATGATAAAAAAGGCACTTCGTGACCTTTAATAATAGTTAGTTAATAGTGAGAATCAGTACCCAAACTAAAGTGGGAACTTTTCCAAATTATCCTCAGTTCCAAAGTACTGATTTAGCTGAATGCTACTCAATGTTTTTGAAAATGGGGGCGGGACTACTTGATATGACACACACTGTCTTCCTGTTTCAGTTGAAATTACATCAACACATAGAATAACTCTGAATGTTCCAAAGCACTTCAGTGGAAAGTCAAAAGCCCAATTCGGATGGTAAGGGCGGTGTTTTTCTCCAACCACCCACATAAAAATAAATAAATAAATAAATAAATAAATAAAAAAAAAAAAAAAAAATATATATATATATATATATATATATATATATATATATATATATATATATATATATATATATTATATTTTTTTTTTTTTTTTTTTTTGACAAGGTTGTGTGGTAATTTAATTCAGAGCCCTTTTTGACCACTGCCGAACAGTAAGTTAATCATTGCACTTCCCTGGAACTTGCATGCATATCTATTGCTGAAATGCAGGAAAGTATGAACTGAGAAACCAAAACTCCCTTAATATTTTGACATAAAAGATCACTGTACTATAAAAACATCCTGTAAGTTTCAGACTGCTTGTTTATCCCCACCCACCAATTCAAGCACATAGTGTAAATAATGTGAGGTCTCAGCAAAATGTTAAAGCCAAATGTTAAAAATAGCTCTAAAGTAAATAACACGCTGTCCAGTGCCAAGTTGTGGAAAAACAGTCTTTGCATTGCCTTCCTTCTGATCCAAACATTAGGAAAGAATGGATGAATTTTAAATAAAGTTACAATAAGAACTTGGTCCTTTGTTCACTTCCTTTTACCATGGATTCGTTTGCAAACAAGAAACAACTCAATGCCGGACTTTCACGTTCCGACGAATGCGTTAAAAACAGAACAAAAAAATGTCTAAATTGTCAAAATCGTTTTTTTGATGCAAAAATGTTAACATTATAAGAGGACCTCAGAGAACAGCACAAAGAATTAAAAAAGGTACTTCATGAACCTTTTAATAGTTAGATAAAGTAGAAGGATAACTCCGAGTCATCCTCAGCTCCAAAGTACTGATTTAGCTGAAAGTTACTCATGATGAGTATGCTGTCTATTATTATTCCTTATCTAGTCATTACAAACCTACTCTCAGCTTTAAATGTCATGCCCACAGAATGATGGATGAAGGCTAAAAGACCCACTAAATAGGAAAGTTTCGAAGTTTTTATCTGGTTGAATTCTGCAGGATATCAGGGAGACGTGCGTGTCCTGACAGCAAATGCCCTCACGGGAATATGAATCAACACAGCTGTGACACGCCAAACTCCCTCATGGAAAAAGAAAACTTGTGTGTACAAATGTGACAATCATTGCCTATCAGAATAAAGTAAACACTTGACTTTCAAAGACTCTTGACAACTTCCTCAACACGCAATGGCCAGCTGCAACTTTAAAAGCACAGCATACTATGTTTAGGAGAGTTTGGACGCCCACCTTCTTGCAGGTGACCAGGTGCTTAGTGAGGCTGGAGCTCAGCAGGCAAGACAGCACCCTCTCTAAACCAGACTTTAGCTCCTGGTCGAGTAGTTCCCTCCAACCCGCTCCATTAATGTCCTCTCCATCAGGCTGCTCTTGTAAGCACGGCTGACAGGAGTACACCACACTCTCAGGCAAACTCGACAAGATTTCATACAAGTCATCTGTGAGGAAACACAAAATGAAGGAGTCAGCTGCAGACTCAACAGTAGATTTCCTACAGCTGATTCAGCAAGTTAACAGTTAAAAAATTACATTATTTCTCAATTGCTTCTATGGCATATTGACCATCTATGTGTCATCAATGACACATCTCCATAAAATTAATACTTGATTAAACAAAACAGGTTGGGAAAATCATGCAATTGTCTGGTTGTGGCATGAATTTGTTTTGTGGGAAATGCCAGGAATGCAAAATGTTAAGCCTGGGAACACAGTAGAATAAATAATCAGGGATGCACCCGAATCTGCCGGTTTTCCACATTATCAGCTCAGACCGGAACGATTCCAACGTCACACTTACAGCAACTGATAATGTAATTACGTTGTGCCGGATGAGGCTTGCGAGTAAGTATGTGAGAGAGATTTATGCAGATATCAAAACAAATGAGCAACACAGCACTCACAGAAAGTTATAGATGCATACTGATATTTAGATATTTATAATATTTGATTTAGGTATGCAACATCACACAACAAAGATGAACAAGATCTCAAATATCAGTACAATTGTGGCAGTGATTTTATACAATAGTAGTTCAGTAAACAAGAAGTTAAAATTAAGTTTCTTACATTTTAGAAACAATATTGACTGTTTTTTGCTCAATTTCACCAACGAAAACAGCTCCCAATCAAAGCCACAGCAGAACTGTTGTGTCCTTGAGCAACACACAGTGGTGTTTCGTTACTGAATGAATCCACATTGTTTTAATGAACTGAGTTATTGATTCAGTGACTTATTCATAAAGACAGTCACTTTCTTCATTTCTGAATGCATCAGCCGTTTGATCGAATCAGTTGAATGAATGACTACTATTCACCGATTTCCCGCCACCCACTGGTGGTTTGGTTTCATATTTAAAAGTATCATTG
This sequence comes from Cirrhinus mrigala, assembly GCA_036247105.1. Classification (NCBI taxonomy): domain Eukaryota; kingdom Metazoa; phylum Chordata; class Actinopteri; order Cypriniformes; family Cyprinidae; genus Cirrhinus; species Cirrhinus mrigala. The sequence goes on from CM070021.1 coordinate 28,935,268, forward strand.
CATTTTTCCCAACATTTCTTCTTTGTATGTTCAATTTTTTTTTTCAAACATTAAAGGAGAAGTCCACTTCTAGAACAAAAATTGACAGATAATGTACTCACCCCTTGTCATCCAAGATGTTCATGTCTTCAGCCATAAAGAAATAATGTTTTTGAGGGAAACATTTAAGCATTTTTCTGCTATGGTCCCCCGAGTTTGAACTTCCAAAATGCAGTTTAAATGCGGCTTCAAACGATCCCAAATGTGGTTGTAAACGATCCCAGCTGAGGAAGAAGGGTTTTATCTAGCAAAACGATCAGCTATTTCCATAAAAATAATACAATTTATATACTTTTTAATGTCAAACGCTCATCTTGTCTTACTCTGCCTGGACTGTTTTTGTTCCGGTTCATGACAGTTAGGGTATGTCAACAAACTCCCATCTCATGTTCTCCTTCAACTTCAAAATCATCCTATATCGCTGTTTTACCTTTTTGTTAAGGGTGTTTGATCTTCTTTGCATGTTCACTTTGAGAAGACTGGGTCAGTACTTCTGCAGCGATGTAGGATGATTTTGAAATGATTTTTGAAGTTGAGGGAGAAAATACGATTCGAGTTTTTCGACATACCCAGAATATACAAAAGTTCAGGCAGAGCAAGACGAGATTATTCATCATTTAATGAAAATAACCAATCGATTCGCTAGATAAGACCCTTCTTCCTCGGTTTGCATTTGGGATCGTTTGAAGCCGCATTTAAACTGCATTTTGAAAGTTCAAAATCGGGGCACCATAGCAGTCCATTATATGGAGAAAAATGCTCAAATGTTTAACTCAAAAAACAATTTCTTTATGGCTGAAGAAAAAAAATACATGAATGACAACCTGGATGACAAGGGGGTGAGTACATTATCTGTAAATTTTTGTTCTGGAAATGGACTTCTCCTTTAATGATCTAACATTAATTATGTATTTGCAATTTTGTGGTGTAAATGCATTTATGGTCCCTCAGCTTCATGAAACAAATAGTGTAAATCTACTGCAACTACAGAATGCAGCTTCTGTGTTTCCTGCAGTGCAAATATGGAGTTTGAAATCATTTCTCCCATTGTCAATTCTAATTTTAAGAAAGAAAATCAGAATCACAGGTCACACTTACAAAAAAAAAAAAAAAAAAACAGAAAATCGAAATCGGCCGAGAAAATTGCAATCAGTGCATCTCTATAACAAACACTAAAACAGTGGAACAAAAAAGTTGTTTGCTAATTTATGCTTTCTCTGTGGATACAAAGGAATGACTTCCTTCTTTCAGATGAATGCAATCTGAGTTATGTTAAAAATATCTTGGCTCTCCCAAGCTCTGTCATGGCAATGGGCGGGTGTTTCTCTTCAACAGTCCGAAACAAGTCCAATAAAGTGCATCCATCCATAATAAATAGGTCCTTACACGGCTCCGGGGGAATAAAGGCCTCCTGTAGTGATGTGTTTTTGTAAGAAAAAAATCCATATTTAAAATATAATAATCATTTTAATCTTGCTTGTGCCAACTGGTCGGACACAGAAGCAGCTTCAGGTGGATGATGTAAGATGTCGGCGTTACGATTGTGCCAGTGAGAAGTGAAGAATGCGCCATAGGAAAACCAGAAGAAAACAACAGTCACTAATTAAAAATTACAAAATGAGGATTTGTAAAGAATAATGTTGGAGGATTTCGCTATAAACCAAGAGAGGACTGTTTTTCCTTTGCTAAAATAAGGAAACTTTGCTTCCCCTTGCTCCTGTAAACAAACGTTGGATTTCATGAGACTCACAGGCGCGTGTGCAATGCCAAAAATGCATCGATTCGCTACAGGAGGCCTTTATTCACCCCCCAAAGCCATGTGAGGCACTTTTTATTATGGATGGATGCACTTTATTGGAGTTGTTTTGGACTGTTGAAGAGAAACACCCACCCATTGCCATGATAGAGCTTGGGAGAGGCAGGATAATTTTTAACATAAAAAATATGTTAAATATTTTAAGGAAGCCATAAGGAAGCCATATACACCTAGGATGCCTGGAGGGTGAGTAAATAATGGGCGTATTTTCATTTTTGGATGAACTATCCATTAAATTGTCTTATAATGCACAATAAATGGTTACAATAAATGGTAATAAATGGTTACAATACTAATGGTATCTGCTTTCTTTTTCAGGAATTTGTTTAAAAGTGTCATTGAAATGAAAGATAAAAAAAATGTATGTTAAATGCATTATTGTAATTGACTGATAAAATAAGATAAGAAGATAATTAAAAAAAAATGTTTAAAAACTAATAAATAAATAAAATCCACCTGGCCATCACATTCTGTCACTCACCTGTCAGGCCTTCACATTTAGCATGAACCCAGTGGTTACATGTGGAGCACTGCATCATCTGGCTATCATAGTCATTATCTTCATAACACTTGAAGCACATGGTGCAGTAGTTACCTACACACACACACACACACACACACACACACACACACACACACACACACACACACACACAGAAAGTTATTAAATGACTGTGTGTTTGGCTGACATGGTGTTTTACACAGAAAGGGTATTCATTTAAAGGTCAGTGTGTTTATACACACCCACACACACATGCACACTACAAAAAATGTAACATTTTAACATTTTGCTAGCATATGAACAGGAACGTTCCAATGATGGATGAAATTAAAATCATCACTGTAGGATCCAGCTGTTGAAACAGCTGCAAAGAATTGGCAAATGGTAACTTAAGTCACTTTCCTATGCCAATTCGAAAAAAGAAAAGGAAAAAAAAAAAAAAAAAACATTCTGAACAGCACATTATTAGTTTGGTTTTCACTGAAGGTCCTAAACTTGAGCTAATGTGACTGGATGGGTGATAAAAGTACTCTTTTATGTAACTTTGTCTTTATCTAACATCCACGCAGAATGCTGGAAGACCTGGAAATGCATTTCTATTAACATCATTTTATAATTTTTACAGGCCCATATAAAAATCTGACTGTCAGACAGTCTCACCTTGATCAAACAGCCTAGTGCAGTCAGGACACAGACCCTTGTCATGATTCCACTCGGTGTCCCAGCTCTTCCCTGGTGTCACACCACAACTCTTGCATCGAATGCATGTCATACAGACCTGAAAAATTAATTTTCAATTGTGGCTTAGCTGGAGGCACAGTACAAACAAGAACTGTAACTGTAGTGTCCTGTTTTTGTCATTTTGCCAAATCCTAACAGATGTTCCCCTTGTATTGCACTTCTTTGTTTTTTTTTTTTTTTTTCATACTGAAACTTCTTTGCAGGTCTTGCACGTCTGGGAAAGTTCCACTGTGGTCAACTTACCCAAGGCTTCTTACGTTTGTTGGGTTTGGGGTAGTTGGGACCCAGACAGGCAGGATGATAACAATTTTGACACCTTTCACACTCCAGCAGAGGCTGCACAGAGGTCAAGCACAAAAATAAAAATGTGACCAGTGTCAAAGCTGTGAAAGAACATGCTTCCTTTACAGTCTTGAATGGTAGTGTATAATTTTCTCCTTATCATCACTGTAGGTTTAAGGGTAATATTTTTTTTTTTCAGCAATTCAGCACATTAAAACGACCAAAAGTGTCAGTAAAGACATCTATAAGGTTACAAAAGATTTCTATATCAAATAAATGCAGTTCTTTCAAACTTTCTATTTGACAGACAAAAAAAAAAGTACCACAGTTTCCACAAAAACATTAAGCAGCATAACTGTTTTTAACTGCTTCTGAAAAATCAGCCTTTGCATCACATGAATAAATTACATAAAAAAAAAAAAAAAAAACACAAACTTGTAAATGGTATTTTACGTCACCAAATGTTCAGAATCCCGCTTTTCATTCCTGAGGAACTTCAGTTAAGACAATCTCAGCCTCTTATTCTTATGCGAATATATTCAGATTAGGGTTAAGTGTTAAAAATCACATTTTAAAGTGTTGCAAACTACCTTGGATTCTTTATTCTTGCGTCCACAAACCCGGCAGAACTTGCAGCGACGACAGCACCAGTTCTCCTTGTTCTCTTCCAGTGGGCGTTCTGAAGGATCCAAGCAGAAGCGATGGAAAGGCTCACAGCAGACTTGACAATACAGCATCTGCAAAACATAAGGTTGACATGATGACAAAAAAATACATATGAAGAGTTCAGATGCAAAACCAGATAAAAGCCATTTCGGTCAAAAATGAGATAATGATACTGAGTGAATGCTCTTGACACATATTATATGTCCATCAAATACTTTTTCTTCAAACTCGCTAAAATACCTGCCTCAGCCCAATCAGAAGTACCGGTACTTACGTAGAAACCTATTCATCTGAGCCTGATAGAAAAGCATTTTTTAAAGAAAGACGTCAGATGGATTTATGGTTTTGCATCTGAACTCTTCATATATTTTTAGGTTTCCCACAATACCAATAAAACTTACCCATTATTATAATCAATTCTGAAAAAAAAAAAATTGTTTAATTGAAACATTTTTGGCCTAAAACTGTAATGAAGAGAAGTCAGGACGTACCTCATGTTGGCCTTTACTGGCACACAGCAGGCAGACATACTGGGGCACGAGGGGCACAGAAGTGAGGATGCTCAGGCCTCCTGTCGCCCACACGCTCTGCACACTACAGTCCTCCTGTGGAGAGAGACAGAGAGGAGTAAGGAACATGTTAGCTGCATGCTTTCACTTCAAAATAAAGGACCACAAGTAAGCCATGTAAGATTCAATGCAAAACAGAACTAAAAATCTGAACATTAACACAAATGAAAAATACACTATCAGTCAAAAGTTTTTGAACAGTAAGATTTTTAATGTTTTTTTTAAAAAACCCTTCTGCTTACCAAGCCTGCATTTATTTGATCCAAAACACAGTATAAGCAGCAAAATTTTTACATTTTTTTACTATTTAAAATAACTGCTTTCTATTTGAATATATTTTAAAAAGTAATTTATTCCTGTGATCAAAGCTACATTTTTTGCTTCATCACACCAGTCTTCAGTGTCACATGATCCTTCAGAAATCATTCTAATACACCGGTTTGCTCTTGAAAAAACATTTTATTTTTATTATTATTATCATCATCATCATCATCAATATTTACAACAGTCGAGTACATTTTTTTAGGATTCTTTGATGAAGAAATAAAAAGTAACATTATACACGGCACCATTCAAAAGCTTGGAGTCAGTATCACTGTTTTTTTGTTTTAGAAATTATAGAAATTAGTACTTTTATTTAGCAAGTATGCTTTAAATTGATCAAATGTGATGATAAAGGCATTTATAATGTTACAAAAGATTTCTATTTCAGATAAATGCTGTTCTTCTGAACTTTCTATTCACCAAAGAAACCTGAAAAATTCTACTCAGCAATAATAATAATAATAATAATAATAATAATAATAATAATAATAATAATAAATGTTTTCAGAGTATTAGAATGATTTCTGAAAGATTATGTGACTGAAGAAATAATGCTAAAAATACAGCTTTGAAATCACCAGAATAAATTACAATTTAAAATATATTCAAATTGAAAACAGTTATTTCAAATAATAAAAATATTTCTTATTATAAATGCAGGCATGGTGAGCAGAAGAGACTTTAAAAAAAAAAAAATAAATAAAAAAACCCATTAAAAATCTTACTGTTCCACAACTTTTGACTGGTACTGTATGCAATGGGTCCAAAAGTCTGAGCACACAGAACAAACAGGATTCAAAATCAAATTTTATCGTGGAATGTAAACCTGTGTTATGATTTTTTTAATAAATACACAGCATATTCAAGCTTAATATGCATTATATGTAGATCACTTATCAAATGCAAGCAAATGTGTGCATGTCAACTCCTGTGTACAGAAATCAGACTTCCTACAAATCATCAACTTTTTTTTTTTTTTTTAAGAAATTAATACTTTTATTCAGTAAGGATGCATTGAATTTTTCAAAAATGAGAATAAGGACATTTACAATGATACAAAAGTTTTAGATTTCAACTAAATGCTGTGCTTTCTTGACTCATTGAAGAAAGTTATCATAATTTTCACGAAACATTAAGCAGCACAACAAATTTCAACATTGATAATAAGAAGAAGTATTTCAATAAGACTGATTTCTGAAGGGTCATGTGACACTGAAGACTGGAGTAATGGCGGCTAAAAATTCAGCTTTGCATCAAAGAAATTAATTGTGCTTTAAAATATATTAAAATAGAAAACAGTGATTTTAAATTATAATACTTCACAATATTTTACTCTATTTCTGAGCAAACAAATGCAGCCTTGGTAAGTATAAAAGACTTCTTTCAAAAACATTTAAAATATCTTAATGTATTAAGGCTACTCTGCTGAGTAACCTTGACCATCCCATAACAGAATCAAGTGCTGCCATCATGTGGCAAACCACTGCAGTGCTAACATCTGTATAGATTTCAGATTAAAAACAAATCAGCCAGTCTCTCAACATGAAAACACCTTTGTAGAATCACATGACTTTCATGCTCAGTTTTGTAAAGGAATATAGACATTTACCTTAAAATCAACACGGATCTTGTGTGTGGGTTCTGCGGGCTCCTGTTCTCTCTCGGCAAAACCATTGGCGAGGGCTGCCAATACGCTGGGCGGCGTCTGTTCCTGAGGGCTCTGCAAACAAAGGAACAATGGAAGTTGCTTTCACTACTTCGATGACATTTTGGCTGATTGAGGACAGTTTTGAGAGAATCAACAGATATCAACAATGTGAATACCTTCTCAACTTTCCGTTTGATGGGTGGAACCTTGTGGAAGCTAGATCTGCGATGCCGGACTCCCTCATCAAAAGCATCGCCGATGAAGTCGTCAAATGACACAAAATCTGTGGTAAATTTAATAGAAACGGAAATGTGATTTTGAGAGCAATGACAGAGGTAAATTATTTGTAAAACAAACAAGATTTTGGTAACCAGTTTTGAATAAAGTTTTAGGTTTCTAATCACTGTGGCATGGGAGCTTGTTTCCACCACAGAATAAAAATGTAGATATAAAAAAAGGAAAATTTGACTTTTAATCTCACAATTTTGACTTTTTTCCTTGCAATTCTAAGAAATTGCAAAACAAACTCATAATTGAGAAAATAAACTATAAAAGGTCGGAATTGTAAGATGAAAAATGTCAGAACTGCTTTGTCAAGGAATAAAAAACAACTAAAAATATTTTTTAGTTGTTTTTTTATATCACAATTCTGACATTTTTTCTCACAGTTGCAAGTTTGTAACTCAACTAACTTATCTCTAGATATAAAAACTTATATCTAACCTATAAAAAAAAAAAGAATTGAAGAAGTCTGAAAGTTAACTTTTCAGAATTGCAAATTTATATCACTTTTTCCCCCTCAGAATTGTGAGAAGATCATCTGAATTGAGATATAAACTCAGAATTGCAAGAAAAGTCTTTTTTTAATCTCAATTCTGACATTTTATCTCTTTCAAATGCAAGTTTCTAACTCAAAACTACATTATATCTCGCTATTCAGAAAAAAAAAAAGAGAATTGTGAAATATATAATCAAAATGATGAGAAAAAAGTCAGAATTGTGACACATAAATCGCAATTCTGAGAAAAAGATTAGAATTGGGTGATGAAAAAAGTCGGAATCGGAAAAGGTAATAAAAATAATTTTTTTCCCTTTTGATTATGATATTTTTCTCACATCTGCAAATTTAATTTTTTCCCCTTCAGAATTCTAAAAAAAGTTCTGAATTAAGATATAAACTCAGAATTGAGTTTATAAGAATTATGAGAATGAGAATTCTGAAATATAAGCTCAAAATTATGAGAAAAAAAACTCTAAATTGTGAGATATAAACTCATAATTCTGAGAAAAAGATTTAAATTATGTGATTAAAAAAAAAAGTCAGAATTGTGACAAGCTTGTTTCCATGAGGAAACAAATTTCAGTTTTCTCTCACAATTCTGACTTTTCTTCCTCACAACTGCAAGTTAACTTTTCAGAGCTGTGAATATATCTTGTAGTTCACTTTTTTTTCCCTCAGAATTGTGAGAAAAAGGTCTGAATTGTGAGATATAAATTCAGAATTGCAAAAAAAGTCAATATTATTTTTTGTTTTAAAAATCTCAGTTCTGACATTTTTTCCCCTCGCAACTGCAAGTTTATAGCCCAAAACTAATTTATATCTCACTATTCAGAAAAAAATAATTGTAAAATATAAGCTCAAAATTATGAAAAAAAAAAAAAAAAAAAGAGTCAGAATTGTAAGAAAAAAATTAAAAAAAATTAGAAAAAAAAAGTTAGAATTGGAAGAGGTAATAAAAATGTAATTTTTTCCATTACGACTTTTTTCCTCACTGTAAGTTCACTTTTCAGAGCTGCAAATTTATATCTCGTAATTTGCACTTTTTTTCTCAGAATTGTGAGAAAAGGTCTAAATTGTGACACATAAACTCAGAATTGTGAGAAAAAAAAAATAAAAAAATCAGAATTGCATGTTTTTTGTTTTAATTCTCTGGTGGAAATAAGATTCCATACTATGCTCTAACCTGAGTTGCGAAGGCCAGGAGTTCTTCTGCGGGCTGGGGAGGTAGAATTGGATCCTCCTATCCAGTCAAAGTCAGAGTCGTAATCCAACAGGTCGCAGTAGGAACGTGGTTTAACGTGCCGGCGTGGCTGTTTCCGCACAGATGGACTGTCACCCAAAGAGCCTGGAAACGGCCGCCCGATTCCATCGGCGCCCTCACCTTCCTCATTACTCGAGTGACCTCCACTGATCGACGGGCGCCGCTTCTTCACATTTCCTGAAAACGGAGACGCACTTTTAGCTGATGCACAGAGAATAAACAGTGCCACTCATTTTGAATGCTGGCATTCACTCCAAAACATGTCCTTACCTTTCTGGAGCTTGCTACTTAGCCTCAAGGCCTTTCTTTCCTCCACCTGATCGCATCTCTTGTATCTTTTAGAAAGAAAGAAAGAAAGAAAGAAAGAAAGAAAGAAAGAAAGAAAGAAAGAAAAAGAAAAATCTATTTATTTTGGACAGGATTCTACTGATCTAAGTTGAATCTAAACTGTTGCACAACATTAAATTGAACTTTTCAGGGACATACATTAAACATAAGAACAAACATGTATTTTATTGAAATAAACAGACAAACTTTTAAAGGAAAATGACAAACACACTAAAAATGTTGCCTCTGCAACTAAACACCTTAGAAATCAAGTTGAAGTCAAAAGTTCGCATACACCTTATGGAATCTGGTAAATGTTAGTTATTTTACCAAAATAAAAGGGATTATACAAAATGCATGTTATTTTATTATCTAGTACTGACCTGAATAAAATATTTCACATAAACGGGATTTACATATGGCCAACAAGAGAAAATAATAATTATAAAAATGACCCTGTTCAAAAGTTTACACACACACTTGATTCTTAATACTGTGTTGTTACCGGAATGATACACAGCTGTTTTTTTTTTTGTTTAGTGATAGTTTTTTAGTCCCTTGTTTGTCCTATACTGTTAAACTGCCATCTGTTCTTCAGAAAAACCCTTCAGGTCCCACAAATTCGGATTTTTCTGCATATTTGTGTATTTGAACCCTTTCCAACAATGATTGTATGATTTTGAGATCCATCTTTTCACTCTGAGGACAACTGAGGGACTCATATGCAACTATTACAGAAGGTTCAAACGTTCACTGATGTTTAAGAAGGAAACACAATGCATTAAGAGCCGGGGGGTGTAAACTTTTGAACAAAATGAAGATGTGTACATTTTTCTTATTTTGCCTAAATTTCTTTTTTTTTTTTTTTCCATTTAGTACTGTACTTCAGAAGCTACAGAAGATAATTACATGTTTCCCAGAAGACAAAATAAGTTAAATTTACCCTAATCTTCAAATTCCAAAAGTTCCCCCACAACCCCAACCGGTGCCCCGATTTTGAACTTCCAAAATGCAGTTTAAATGCAACTTCAAAGGACTCTAAACGATCTCAGCCGAGGAAGAAGGGTCTTATCTAGCGAAACGATCTGTCTTTTTTTTTTTTTTTTTCCAAAAATAAAAATTTGTATACTTTTTAAGCACAAAAGCTCATGTAGCACAGGCTCTGGGATGTGCGTCCATGAGTTAGGGATGGGTCGTTCTTGAACGATTTGTTCATTTTGAATGAATCTTCAATGTGACTCGGGAAGTTAGTCGCGCATGCGCAACATCCTATTGGGTTCTGTACTGGAATTAGTTCACCTGTTTCAAGTCTTCGGGTTTTTCGAGTCGTTCATCTCATGGGGCTGTCACGTGATGCTGATTTTGCTAAAATGAACAGAATGACGCGAAAAAAAGATTCGTTCATTTTGCTGAACGAGACACTAGGGTCAGAGTCGGTAAAATTATCCGAACTTCCCATCACTACTACGAATCACGTCTAAGTTCATCGTCTGTATACTCTGGCTCAAAAAGGTAAAGCATGTCGAAAAACTCCATCTTATTTTCTCCTACAACAGAAAAATCCTGAAATGCTTTCCTCAAAAACCATAATTTCTTCACGACTGAAGACAAAAAGACATGAACATCTTGGATGACAAGGGGGTGAGTAAATTATTTGTGAATTGTTGTTCTGGAAGTGGAGTTCTCCTTTAAGGCATCGTGTTTTCTTCTGAAGCATCAGTGAACGTTTGAACCTTCTGTAATAGTTGCAAACGAGTCCCTCAGTTGCCCTCAGTGTGAAAAGATGGATCTCAAAATCATACAGTCACTGTTGGAAAGGGTTCAAATACACAAAAATGCTGAAAAACAAAATAAGCTGTAGGACCTGAAGGATTTTTCTAAAGAACAGCAGGCAGTTTTACTGTTCAGGACAAACAAGAAACTCATGAACAACTATCACTAAACAACAACAACAAAAAAAATAAAAAACACAGCTGTGGATCATCCAGGTTACAACATAATATGAAGAATCAAGTGTATGTAAACTTCTGAACAGGGTCATTTTTATAAAGTCAACTATTATTTTCTCTTGCAGACTATATGTAAACATCTTTTGTGTGAAATATTTTATCCAGGTCAGTACTAAATGAAAAATAACATGCATTTTGTACGACCCCTCTCATTTTGGTAAAATAATTAACATTTTGCAGATTCTGCAAGGTGTATGTAAACTTTTGTCTTCAACTGTAAATGTTAAAAATAACAAAATTACTAAAAACTGAAATGTAATATCTGAACAGAAATATTAACAAACAAAACCCTAATTTTAAAAGCACACAAAAAAACTACTAAAAGCTAAACTAAAATTTACATTTATAAGTTATTTAACAAAATGCTATTAATAGTTTATAAATGGTCTTTTGTTTATAAATAACACTAGTTGTTGAGCAAAGTAGCACATTTTTCATTACAAACTGTAATATTTTAAAAATAAAGAATTAATTTGTACAAAATGTCCTTGCACATTAGTGTAAAATGTGAAGTGAAAAAAGGTGTTTTTTTTCCCCAGTAACTACAGGAGTAATCTATAAATGGAGTATCAAACAATTATAGCAGTAAAATACTAGCATACTTACACGCAGCACTGCCGTTTTGTGTTTGGGCCACCAAACTTGGGTTTGTCCAAGCAATTTATGCACCTGCCACAGTCCTCCTCATGCAGACAACCTTTACACTCCCCACACCGTCTGGACCGGTTCCCGAACAAATGAGCCCTACCGCGGCGAAACTTGGGTGTCCTGTGTTCTTGCAACACAGGGCTTTCTGGATCCGAGTGAGATTCGACTCCTGCAAAAGAGACAGAAAATGTCAAAACACAGGCACATTAGATCTAGGTCTATTATCAGATCCTTTCTTAGATTTATTGGTAATCTTTGCAGTTTGAGGAGTAAGTGCTGGTACCTTTTTCTGCAGGTGAAGGAGAAATATCCGATCTCTCGTGAAGTGGTAGGGCACTGAGACGAGGGATGTCGTCGGGGACCATGGCACGAGGCTGACCCAAAACCACAGCTGCAGCTCTGCATACATGCTTAATGCGAGGCCCTCCTCTGGCAGGTTCCTTATGGAGAGATTTATAAAGTGTATAAAAACAACAGCACTGAACAAATTCTCTTCTGTTATCATATTGCTTTGACCGGCATCAAGTCAAGTAGTCACCTAATGATGACTACTTGACCTAGATGATAATGACCTAGTCTTAAAAGAACATGTACAGCATTGCTGAAAGAAGAAAAAAATTGTTTTATTCAGTAGGATTCCTATTTGATCCCATTAGGATAATTTAGGGCTACGGTCCAATTCTGTGTTCTTGTTTTATATTACAAAAAAAAAAACATACTACCTGTTCTGGAGAAGCTTCAGTCTTGTTGGGACAGGCATTTTCAAGTCGCTCTTTGGGTTTTCGCCTCTGTCTCTTTGTTGCAGTGATTCTACCCTCTGGCAAGAGCTACCAGAAACAAAATGTGAAAACATATTCAAATAATATTAATAACACAGGAATTATAAATATATCCAAAAAACATCTTCAGCTGCTTTAAGCGAACACTACTGTTCAAAATGTGACGTCTGTAAGAAGTGCTCATCAAGGCTGCATTTATTTACAGTAAAAAATTAAAAATATTACTGCAGTTTGAATTAGTTTTTCTATTTTAATGTATTTTAAAATGCCATTTATATCTGTGATGGCAAAGCTAAGGTTTCAGCAACATTACTTCAGTCTTTAGTGTCACATGATCCTTCAGAAATCAAACTAATATGCTGATATGCTGCTCAAGACACTTAATAATTACTAATGAACACAGATGTGCTGCTTAATACTTTAATGGAAACCCTGATATGAAATAGCAAACTTTGTAACTTCATAAATGTCTTTAATGTATCTTTGCTCAATAAAAGTAGACTAATGAAACAGAGGATACCTTTGACCACTTTAACCATGGACTCATAGCATGTGGAAAAACTGTTAGATTAAATGGAAAAGCACACATTCGGTTCAATGGACTTACCCCAGATGATTTCAGCTGTTTCTGCTGGTCTATTTTGATGAGCTGAACCTTGGCTTTCTTGAGGAGGTTGAACATGCGCTTGTTGGCTCCCGTAAGGCGAGGACGCTGGGTGGCGGTTTTCTCCTCAACGTCAACAGCAGTTTTCTGAGTGTCCTCAGAAACTGGTGCTTCTGATTCTTTGAGATGCATCTCATCAAAGTCTGAGAAAGTAAAAACATTGCTGGACGTTAAAACCAACAGACTGTCAACAAGTTAAGCAGTACTTATCAAACCTTGAACCTTGAAATAAAATGGTAGGGATGTGCCCGAATCACAAATCTGTATTTGGAAAGGCACAGAAAACGAATAATGTGTTCTACAGAGACACTAAAGGGACATGGTTAGCCTCTTGCAAGCAGTAGCCTGTGACATTAAAGTACATAAAATTCCACTTACCACAATAAACAGAGTAAGGAGAAATGAGTGATAGGACGACGGCGAATGATTTGCAGTTCCTGAGCACTTTTGATGAACATCTAATCTTGTAAAATGTGTGGTAAGTACCACTGCTCCATAGTATACACGTGATTACATGTGATTGTGAATCTCGAAAGTGAAAGTAAAAAGTGAATGCGCTTTCAAAAGTGATTTCAAAGCCCTGCAAAATAGCAGTTCCCTGATGGCCGCAATTTTTATATAGTATAACTACCCAACGATATAATTGTGAGAGAAAAGACGTTTACATATAGTCCACAAGAGAAATTAATAGATGAATTTAAGAAAATGACTATGTTCAAAAACTTACATTGACTTTTAATACTGTGTTGTTACCTAAATGATCAACAGCTGTGTTTTTTTTTTTTTTGTTTAGTGATAGTTGTTCATGAGTCCTGAAGTTTGTCCCAAACTTCTGAAAAGAATGAAGATTAGTACATTTTTCTTATTTTACCTAAATATCTTTTTTTTTTAAATTTAGTACTGCCCTTCAGAAGCTACAGAAGATACTTACACGTTTCCCAGAGGACAAAATAAGTTACATTTAATCTGATCTTAAAATTCCAAAAGTTTTCACCCCCTGTCCCTTAATGCACCGTGTTTCCTTCTGAACCATCAGTGAGTGTTTGAACCTCTGTAACGATAACATTATAATTGCGAGAGAAAGCAATGAAATATTTATTTTTTCTTCCATTTCGTATTTATTCCCTTTAGGGGTTCCATAGTACATGTCATTTCCTTTCCAAACACAGTATTCGGGCACATCTACGGGCACACAGGACAATTTTAGAAAGACAATTTCGAGGAATTTTCTCCTTTTCGGTTTGGAACATTCATTACAAATGATTTCATGTTTACCTCAAAGCAGTAAGTGTTAATTTTTAATTAAAAGTTTAGAGAAATAAAGCCTACCTTTGCATTTATTGGGAAGTGAGATGTCTGTATGAATGGAGAACTCATCTGGCAGGTCATCCTCTTGGATGTCTTTTGCCTGGTGTTGCGCCAGCAACTTGGCACTCAGAGCTCGGACGCAGATGGAGACTTTGCGAACAACCCCAGGGGTGTTGAGATCCTCAATCTTGAGTTTTGCTTTTTCCTTCTTCATGTCTCTTAGAGACTTTATGAGACTGGCCCCTTCTTCCAACTCCTTCTTCTGTGTCTTGGCAGGGGATGATACAACTTTACCCATTTTCTCCTTTGGGGTCTTTTTGTGCCTTGCGAGACTCTGTTTGAGTTTAAGCTTTTTGTATAACCTTAATTTTGATGATTGCGCTTTGAATTTTGTGGATTTTTTCTTTTTCTGGACGGGATCAAGAAATGAGTCCATGGAAATATCTTTGGCAGATAGCAAGGTCTCCAACTCCTTGTCAAGATCTTCATCGAAGGTATACACATCCTCAGCGGCAGGCTCCAACACTCCCCATTTGAAACCGGGATCTCTAAGTAGCGATCGTCTTTTCCCAGGCTGCTTCTCCTCACTGAAGATCTCAGCTTCGTCTTCAGGTGATTTAGGTTTTGATTCCCAAGTGGAAGACAAATCAAGATCAGCTTCACTCAGATTATTATCTTCATCCTGAGACTGAAAGGATCCAGGCTCACCTTTTTCACTAGAATCACGTTTCTTTGATTTTGGCTGCAGACCAAGCTTCTTTTGGGAGTTCTTGCGAGGAAGTTCTGACATACCAAGATCATCCATGAACCTCTTTGGCGTTTTGATAACCCGAGAGGATCGGGCGCTCACGACTGGCATTATGAAATGTCTGATGGTTTTCATGAACTTCGTTTTGCTGTGCTGGATGTCTTGATCTTGGTCCGTTTTCACAATCACAGAATCCTTTTCTCCCTGATCAGAAAGTTGATCTCCGTTAGCGCTCTCCAGCTGCTTCGATAAGAGCTTGGCCTTTTTCCGCCTACCCTCTAATGACTGAAGGCTTGAAATTCGTTTCCTCTTGTACTTTGTTGAGAAAATACCAACTAGTTTAGGTTCTTCCACTTCAGAGCCTGTCATGGGTGGGCAATCCTCACTAACCTCAGCCAACTCCTTCTTTTGCAATTTTGAGTTTTTAATCCGCCGTCCAATTAAAGACTTTCGTCTTCGCTTGACTTGTCTTATTCGTCTGCGAGAAGGACGAGGTACCTGTGGATGATCTTTAACGGAAGGCTCTAATACTAGGACCTCTTCAGTTTCGATTGATGGCGTCTCAAGTTTTATCTCTAGCTCGGGTTCTGTCTCAAGAAATGGGTTGGTTGGAGGCGATTCAACAGTTTGTTCGATGACCTGAGGTTCGGCTGTTTCAGGTAATGGTTCTATAGTTGGTGGAGCGGACCTTTTACCTTTTTTAACTTCACTTGAATGCCTTTTTGGTTTGGATTCTACAGGTCCTGGCACTTCTGTTGGTGATACCGGCAATTCCTCCACCTGAGATTCGGTTTCAATTGCAGTTTCAGAAGCTGGGTTTTCTTGAGATGCATTCAATCTACATTTTCGCCTGTAAATTGTCCAGTGTTTATGTTTTCCACGCTTCTTTCGAGCAGTGTTTTGACGAAGTCTTTTTCTTACTTTAGGGGTGGGAGTGGTAGCAGTCATTTCCAACACGTTCTCAATCTTCTCTGCATGTTGATGGTCTTCAACTTTTGTGGGTTCTTTTATTTCAGGTGAAGTTGTGACTTGCTGAATTAAGAAGGACTGCTTTAGACTGTTGTTTTTACCTGGTGAGGAGACAACTTTGATTTGAAGTGGTGGAACGGTATCTTTACTGATCGGATCTTCAGGGTCCGTCTGAGTGGCCTCTTCTGGATGTGCTTCTGTTTCAATTTCTGGGCTTTCAAGAACCTCCTCATTTTCCTTTTCTGGAGTCTCCTCAACCTTCTCAATGGCTACAGGGTTCTCTGGGATTTCGGGAATTACAGCACTGGCAGTGTTCTCTACGTTCTGAGACTCCTGTGAGGAGTCAGTTTCCAAAATGTTGGAAGGAGGGGGTGTGGATTCTTCTTCTGCAGAAACATCTACTTCCTCATCGCATTTAGCAGGAAGTTCTGCTTCTGCACTGGGGCTTTCTTCTACTTCGCTTTGGACTTGAGAATCTTGGCTTTCGATTTCTTGGGTTTTGCTGAGATCATCTTGGACTTGGGAATCATTGCTTTTGCTTTCTTGGGTTTTACTTGGATTTTCTTGGATTTGGGAATCTTTGCTTTTGCTTTTCACCAGAGTGAGAGTCCACACAAACTTGCAGCGTTTCTTGCGAGACCGGGCTTTGGGGTTTCGTATCCTGGTCAGTCTCAGACCTGGAATTCCGACAAAGTCGTTGTCGAAAGCGAGTTTTTGAGGATCATCAGCTGAAGATCCAAGATCTTTCACTGATGGTGAATGAGGCTCCTGTTTCCTTTCAGATTCTTTGCGGTTTTTCTTCTTCTTTTTCTTTTTGTCTTTTTTCTTCTTTGAAGGTGGCCTGGATTCATCAATTGTTGAGACTTCCAACAGTGACTCTGCTAAACTCTGATCACCAGAATTCTGTGGAACATTTGAGGACCTTCTGCGTTGCCTCCTAATCACAAGCTTATTTACTTCTGATGCTTCTTGTGCTGACTTTTCATTAAGTTTTGGCTCTGTACTTTCACTGGGCAGTGGATTTTGAGACCTTCGAGTTGATTTCCTCAGCTTCAGTTTTTGGTCATTGGCCTCATTCTCAGGATTTGTTTGTGGAGTGGGCTCTGATTTCTTGTCAGCAGATCTTCCTCGCCTTCTAGTACAAATCTCCTCCTTTGCCTCACCAGCACTGGATTCACTGGCTGGTACGTTTGTCTTTAATTTCACATGAGCACTTGAGATTTGGGCACACTGACTTTCTGTAACTTCAGATTTGATTTCCTTTTGTTTCTTACCAGATTTACGTTGAACCGATGGAGCTTTAACCACTTTCTTTTTAGCCACCAATTTAATTGTGATTCTTGGTGTTGACTGGGTATCCTGTTTTGTTGATCCTCTTTTACTCCTGGTGCGCTTCTCTGATCCTCCATCACCACCACCACCACCATCATCTACTGATGTGTCCTTTAGAGACTCTTGACTGTGGAGTTGCTGAACAGAACCTGAATCATTTTGAGGATCTTGTGAACCTGTGCTTTCCACTAAAGGGGACACTGGTAGAGACCGCCTTTGACGTATCCTCTTTGATGACTTTGCCGAAACACGATTACCTGAAATAGGACAAGTTCCATTTCAATTAAATTATATACATTCCACTATGGTTAAATATAATCAAGTGATTCAAACATTGACATCAAGTATCTTTTAAATTAGCGATGCCAACACTGTTAATTCTGGAGTCCTTGAAGTGACATTCTGCTGTACAATATAAAAAATTACTTAAAATGACTTTTTTTTTTTTTTTTTTTTTAAGGATGACCCTTTGTCATCCAAGATGTTCATGTCTTTCTTTCTTCAATCGTAAAGAATTTATGTTTTTTGAAGAAAACATTTAAGGTTTTTTTTTTTCTCCATATAGTGGACTTCAATGGTGCCCCGAGTTTGAACTTTCAAAATGCAGTTTAAATGAGGCTTCAAACGATCCCAAATGCGGTTGTAAACAATCCCAGCCGAGGTAGAAGGGTCTTATCCAACGAAACGATCGGTTATTTTCATAAAAATAATACAATTTATATACTTTTTAATGTCAAACGTTCGTCTTGTCTCGCTCTGCCTGAACTTTTTTTTTTTTTTTTTTCGGTTCATGACAGTTAGGCTATGTCGAAAATTTCCCATCTCAAGTTCTCCCTCAACTTCAAAATCTTAACAAAAAAAATGTACCTTTTTTGTTAAGGGTGTTTGATCTTCTTTGCATGTTCACTTTGCAAAGACTGGGTTGGTCGATGTAGGATGATTTTGAAATGATTTTTGAAGTTGAGGGAGAAAATACGATTGGAGATTTTTGACATGGCCTAACTGTCTTGAACCAGAATACACAGAGTTCAGGGAGAGCAAGACAAGACAAACGTTTGAGTTTAAAAAGTATCTAAACTGTATTTTTTGTAATGAAAATAACCCATCGTTTCACTAGATAAGACCCTTCCTCGGTTGGGATCGTTTACAACCACATTTGGGATCGTTTGAAGCCGCATTTAAACTGCATTTTGGAAGTTCAAAATTGGGGCACCATAGCAGCCCATTATATGGAGAAAAATCCTGAAACGTTTCCCTCAAAAAAAAAAAAACATTTCTTACGGCCGAATAAAAAGAAAGACATGAACATCTTAGAGGACAAGGGGGTGAGTATTTTATCTGTCAATTTTTGTTCTGGAAGTGGACTTTTCCTTTAAAAATAAAAAGGTATACAAACACAAATAAAAAAAGACTTTTAGAGATTCACAGGACAATTCGTATCTGAAGCCATACTTACGTTTACACGCATTTCGTCCAGCGCGAACCGGAGCGCTGCTATTTTCATCTTGAACTTCAAAGCCTTTGAATTCAGCTCCCTGAAAGTGAAAAACAGAAGCAAGCTTTAACACATTTGAATTTAACGTGTAACCTGTTTCAAGTGTACATTAGATTTTGTTTGTTGTCTTTGCAATACTCCACGTATGATAACATTTACATCACTACATACTATAACACTGTACACATTACATATACATTCACTACAGTTCAAAAGTTTGAGGTCAGTAAGATTTTGTTTTTAATATTTTTATTCAGCAAGGATGCACTAAATTGATCAAAAATGACAGTAAAGACATATCCATTTCAAATAAACACTGACCTATTAAAGTTTTGATTCTTTAAAGAAAAAAAATTACATTATTATATACAGCAGCACAACTCTGATAATAACAAGAAATGTTTCTCGAGCAGCAAATCAGCATATTAGAATGATTTCTAAAGAATCATGTGACACTGAAGACTGGAGTAATGATGCTAAACATTTAGCTTTGCATTACAGCAATAAAATATATTTTAAAATGTATTAAAAATGTTATAAACTAATAATATTTCACAATATTACTGCTTTTATTATATTTTTTAAAAAATAAATTTAAAAAATGTCGGTTAATTTCAGTTTTAAAAAAGGAGAAAGAAAACCAAGACATTCAAATGAACAAATTTGCATATTTCTCCAAAAATGTTGCTGAACCTTTAAAAACAAGTAGTACATGTTTCAATAGACCAGTGCACATTTATAAAGGTGTTGTTATCGTTCATTCAAAGGGGTGCAGGATAGGTGAAGGTCTTGTCCTAAATTCATCTTCTTAAAAATGTACTGAATATAACAGAACACTACAACAAAGTAATGTCATTTCTGCACTGACAAGGACTTTGGAAGTAAATTAGGCCTTACAATTGGTAGACAAGTGGTAAAACACCAAATTGTAGAAGACACAACTCCCTTATTCTTGTTCCACACTTCACAGAACACTGTTCATGCTCAAAGACAAAGAAAGAACTGAACTGAAACGACTCAACTATTCGTTTGTGTGAAACAACGCAACTGAAACAACTCTCCTGTTAACCACCCAAGTGAACTTGAAAAAAACTGATTAATTATTTAGTATTACGAAAAAGCCCTTAGGTGAAGTACAGTTCATTCATACATTATCTGTTATTTTAAAAACATTTTGAAATATTAATATTTCTTTTTAAATAAGTTTAAATTGTCAAACTTAAAACAAACGGCATGTTGCTAGAGCATGACCCCGTAAACCTCTGCACAAATCGAGTTTACAGAAGTTGTTAACCGAAACTGTAAACTTCATAGAAGCTAATACACAGACGATGGCCCGTATCTATTTTTATATGAGGCAAGCGTCAAAGCATGTCTTCAAGCCCTCAAAGTCCACAAAACTTTGACCTTGATCATTACATTTTTTTTTTTTTTTTTCATTTTCAGTTGCATGTTTCTGCTCAGAGAACACAACACAAAGTTACCATAGCACATTTCCATGCCAATAATACATGACGCATAGGAGAAACAAGTGCAACAGCATGAAAGTGAAGACATACAGGGTTCTCACCCCTTTTGGCCAATGACTTTTTTGGTTGTTCGAGATCTCCGAATAGAGAATTTCAATAAGGGTTTCATACAGATCACTCATGAAGCTCATGAAATACTTTGAAGCCAAGCAAAAATATAAAAAACACACATTTCCATGACTGGCATGGAATTCTCAAATTCCTTAGTATTTCCAGGCAATCAATGCTGTCCATAACACCGACATCAAACTATATCAAATGTCAGTCTCATTTAATCAATAAACTCAATATCACACTATTACTAGTTTACACTAACTTTTAACATTCTCACACTTAAATCTCAATATTTAATAGGCCTATATGCGACCACAAAACCAGTCTTAAGTAGCATGGGTATATTTGTAGCAATAGCCAAAAATACATTGTACGGGTCAAAATTATCAATTTTATCGATGCCAAAAATTAAGGCGATTAAAGGTGATTTTCTCAATATTTTATTTTGCACCATCAGATTTTCAAATTGTTGTATCTCAGCCAAATATTGTCCTATCCTCACAAACCATGCATCAGTGGAAAGCTTATTTATGTATTCAGCTTTCAGAAAAATTGACCCTTATGACTGGTTTTGTGGTCCAAGGTCACATAAGTTGATATAATATAGTTAGGCCTTTACAAATGTAACAGGTTCAACAAATTTGTTGTTCTTTAGTTGTGCTCAGTTGTGTTCTTTAGTTGGTCATGATGCTACAAAAAAAAAAAAAAAAAAGGTTGCTACAACGAACCGGTTTTTGATTATGCACAAAGCCATAATAACAGGGCTGAGCATTTAAGATCGTCACTTACTGACAAACCTGCCAAAACATACATGATAACGTTCACATCCGAACAGGGTAATGATGATGTCATCATGAATATTTGCAGATCCTCAAAGCAGTTTATGATGATTATGAAAGTAACTAGACTAATGAATAACCAGGAAATTGTTTTAATTAAATACTATGCCTACTAAAATGTAATACCGCATGCTAGCTTTCATTTCCACTTATTTTTTGCAATACAAATATGCATTAACACCACAAGGGAATTTAGAAACACTGACTAGGGACAGGCTAATATCCATCATCATGAAAAAAGATGATGCAAATTAAATAAGAAATGACTTTACTAAATTTAGGCTGACGTGTTAAGATAAAACCTAAGCAGCACACAGTAAAACTTGGTGTCAGCTTTGCATTGATAAAGTCACTGTTTACATATACATATTCATTGTCTCAAGCCTATTCTCTCTAAGCATCCAACTAATATCATTGTTCTTCACTGCAGGTGATCCAGCACTGAATGCTCTTATCAGCAATCTGTCATAAGAATCAAGTCCAGCAAACTGGGTGTTGCAACTGGTGCATGCATAGAAATAAAAACAATATGCATGTCCAAAAAGAATCAGATAACGCATAGAGTGGCGTTTACATGCAACTTATAATTGTATGAATTTTTAAAAAAAACTCAAACTGCATGATCTCTGACCCTCATTCTGCTGTATGCTACAATGCTACAGTAACAGCCCCCCCCCTCCCCCTCCGTGTTTTAATGTAACGCTATACGGCAAACACTGCGATCGCGCTACTTGTATTCTTACTCCTTCCTATGTAACACGGTCACGTAAAACAAGCGCACACTGGTGCATTTGAGTACTGCTGTGAAAAACGACAGCTCGGCCCATGCACTCACCTCTTCGCTCCCACTCGAGCTGTATCCAGCCTCTCCCAGGCTCTTGTAGCTCGCCTCAAGCCCGAGAAGGCGCAAGTGAGACTGATCCTCGTTCAGCGCGAGCACCAGGCAGGTGGGCCTCGGGCCTCCGTTGGAGGAGATCTCGTCTAGATCTGTCCCAGAGCGGCCGAGCTGCCATCGCTTCTCCGAACGCAAACGGCTTCGCGACGACCAAGGCCGGCCGGGGAAGCGACCCCGCGCCGCGCCCACGCCGCCTGCGCCCACAACGGCAGCCGCGGTTGCTGATCCGCATCCCGCTGCCGCCATCATCGCATCAACAACAACACCGATAGACAGAAACTCAGGCTGCGAGAAGAGGGAAAGCGCTGATAGGGAGGGGGGGTGGACGCCCGGTGCATTATGGGACGTGTAGGCTGAGAATGAAGTGTGTTTTTACAACTTCTGGATAAAGCTGTCAAGACAGATTGATGAGTATACATTACATCAGTGTTTTATTTTACCAGAGCTTGGCTGATAATATTTTTATGATGTTATTTTTATAATTATATGTAATGACTATAGATTTAAACGATATAATCTTATTATAAATATTCAGATTATTGTATAAATAATAATATTTTTGTTATTTTTAGAATTATATATTATGACTATATATATTTAAACAACAGAATCTTATTATAAAAATACTGGTTATTTTGTAAATAATAACAATTATTTAAATCAAATAAAACTGTGAACTTGTGGGGAAAAAGTATTTGTGTCAATTGTTCTGTGATGTCATAATTTAATGTGATGTCAATTTATTAAAAATAGTGAAAATAGCAATAGTAAAAAGTCAGCCTTCATGCTTATATCTGTATATTGTATCAGAATCCTTTTCACTTCATGTAAATGTAATCTTTGAACATTTAGTAAAATATCATTTTTTATGAATTTTGAGTATTTTCATGACCAGTAAGCATATTGTTCATGTACATGTGCATTATTGTAATGCAAATAAATCATATTTAACGTTTAAATACTATTTAAATATAGCATGTATTATTATATTATTATTATTACTACTATTACTATACTACTATATTATTAATGCTACTACCACTACTATTTTTCACTTTATTTTATGCTGATTTAAAAATGATTGGATTGTAGATTTTTTTTACTCTAATACTGTAAAACTAAATGCTGTGAGAATAAAGGTAACACATTATAGTAAAGATCATTTGTGGTGAACTGTAATGAAATAATAGCAAATCTTAATGGCCCCGAAACAGACATTGTGACATATAAGCAAAATGTGATTTTATTTTTATTTAATTTTATTTTGTTTGTCTATTTATTTTATTGTTTTACTTTATTTTATTATTTTATTGTTTATTTTATTTATGTATTTTATTTAATTTATTTTTATTGTTTATTTTATTTATTTACTTATTTTATTTATTTAATTTAATTTTCTTTTATTTTGAATTTGAAACAAAATGTAACCCAATGATGTTTTAAACCATTCTCACGCTCTTCACGTCTGTCTCTGAAAACTACATTACCCATCATGCACCGCGGTGGAGTGACGTCACGTCATAGTTTTTCATCAGGAAGCGGAACCATAAAAGTTGTTTCCTCCTCGCCTTTGTTGTGTTAAAACCTCCGTTTTCTCTTTTGAGCTCGACTGTTAAGGTATCCACCCTCCTTTACTTAAACAAACGATCCGTGTAAGGTTCTAAAGCAAACGGTCTGCCGTATGCGACTAATTATTGTTCGCTCGCAGTCCAATAATGCTGTTCTGACTGAGGTGTAGATTAGATGAATTTTCATCTTATTGCTCTGATCATTTAGGCTGTTTTCAAATCATTGTCTTAATTTTATTTCTGTCTAGATGATTTGATTATGTGACAAAGCTGTGATGGCAGTTTTAATGCATGATGTTTTACAGTAATCCAAATTTCCCTGTAGCAATCATGTGAATCATTGTATTATGGCAGTACTGTTTTGCGTGGGCAGATGGCAGCAGTGTTGCAGCGTATCAATCAGTTCAGTTGGATACCTGTGTTTTTTTTTTTTTTATAGGAAACTTCATTATGAACCTGGAACGGATTCCAAATGAGGAGAAGCTAAGCCTGTGTAGAAGATACTATTTAGGTATGTTGTGACAATGTTGTGATATCATGATACAATGATGCAATGTGTTTTCTGTACATTTGTTGTTGTTTTCATTTTGCTGATTTGTTCCTCAGGTGGTTTCGCCTTCCTACCCTTTCTCTGGCTTGTAAACGTGTTGTGGTTTTTCAAAGAAGCATTTTTAAAACCTGCATACACAGAGCAACCACAAATCAAGTCTTGTGAGTATTTGACGGAATACGTATGATGACTCACTGTTTCACAAGACTTGTGTTGTACCACATTGTTGTGGGTGATATTCTTCCTTACAACTCTTCCCACAATCTGGTTTAAAATGTTAAAAGAATCTGCCTACACAGACTAAATTCTAATTCAGAGTCAGTGTACATCAGTATTCAGGTAATAAAGTCTGGAGGGATTTTCATTGCCGTTTAATGTGCACAAGCATTCGGAGGATATTTACGTAACAGCTCCGACAGGCCGATAGAAGCTGTTCCCTCGCTGGAATTCTTGAACCGCGTTTGTGTAAACTAAAGTGTGTTTATATGCAAGGCTCATACTTTTAAGGAGTTGCTTGTGTTCATCAGTCAGCTGTATTAAATGCATTGTTACACTACCAGTCAAAAGCTTTTTAACAGTAAGATTTGTATTGTTTTTTTAAAGAAGTCTCTTCTGCTCACCAAGCCTGCATTTATTTGATCTAAAGTAAAGCAAAAACTGTATATATATAATATAGTATATAATATATTTTTGCTATTTAAAATAACTGTTTTTCTGTTTGAAATATTTTAAAATGTAATTTATTCCTGTAATTTCAAAGCTGTATTTTTAGCATCATTATTCCAGTCATATTATTCTTCAGAAATCATTCTAATATTTTGATTTGCTGCTCAAAAATGTGTATTATTATTATTATTATTATTATTATTATTATTATGTTGAAAACAGCTGAGTAAATTTTTTTTTTTTCAGGTTTCTTTGTTGAATGGAAAATTCAGAAGAACAGCATTTATCTGAAATAGAAATCTTTTGTAACATTATAAATGTCTTTATCATCACTTTTGATCAATTTAAATCATCCTTGCTAAATAAAAGCAATAATAATGTACCATTGTTTTAAATATTGATAATAATAATAATAAATGTTTCTTGAGCAGCAAATCGGCATATTAGAATGATTTCTGAAGGATCATGTGACACTGTAGACTGGAGTAATGATGCTGAAAATGTAGTTTTGATCACAGGAATAAATTACATTTTAAAATCTATTCAAATAGAAAGCAGTTATTTTAAATAGTAAATATATTTCACAATATAACTGCTTTTGCTGTATTTTAAATACAGGCTTGGTGAGCAGAAGAGTGTTCTTTAAAAAAAAAAAAAAAACATTAAAAATCTTACTGTTCAAAAACTTTTGACTGGTAGTGTATGCGTAAGTTTTAATAAGTCATGTCTTATTGTGGAATGTAAATGTAAAGTATTTTACAAAAAAGAAACTGTAATTTAAGTCACTTCGGATCAAAGGTTTGCCAAATGCATAAATGTAAATGTTAAAAAAAATTACATCTTTTTTCTTACGCCAAAACAATAAGTATCATTATTCTGCTATAAATTATATATAAATCATATTTCCTAATATGTTAACTAAGATTAATAGTTGGGTCTATGGGTGGTTTTTTATTATATAAAAATTGTATATATAATTGTATTATATATATTGTATTTGTGCTTTCTAGTTAGTTAACCCTGTTAAAAAAAAAAATTCTGTTGCTTCAGTCCAGGGAGTGTTCATCTTAAAATATTTATATGGATACATGTTCAGTGTACTCCACAAAAAAAAACAACTGCCAGTAGACATTTTTAGAATTAGATTTTAGAAAAGTATAAACTATCAGTCAGACGACAGTAGACATGTAGTAGACTGTATACAACAGGCTTTTCAGCTTTCAAGTTTTGATCATACACGCATCTTAGAAATTTGCCTATCAAATATGACACAGTAGGCTTTAGAGGGTTAATAGAGTTTACAGTTGACTGTGCTGTCCTTGAAATGACTGACGTATATTAGTTTCAGTGTATGACGTCTAGGATGTAACGTATACTGTTTCTGCTGGCCTCCACAGATGTAAAGAAGTCAGCTCTGGGGCTCCTACTGTGGGTGGCCGTGTTGACGACGTGGATCACTATATTCCAGCATTTCAGAGCACGGTGGGGTGAGGTGGGAGATTACCTCTCCTTCACCATTCCCCTCGGTACAGCCTGATCAGTTCTGCTTCTTTGCAATACCTCTTTTTTTTTATTCTCTCTATTTTTCTCCTCCTGTCGACAAGATGCTCTTTGGCTAATTTTACCACTGTCGTCGCATAGAAGATAAACTGGATCTGTCTGGGAGTTGTGGTATTTTGTGAACTGATGAAATTGTTTGTTGATTGAGTGAGATAATATGGACACGAATACACCAAGAACAAGAGTTCATTTCCAGCACTACTACTACTACTTCTTATCTGTTCATTCTTTCTTAGTTTTAGCTGAGATGTTTATTGTTATATTTGAGATCACACTTTCATATTATTAACTCTGACCTGTCAATGCATTAAGATATATGTATGACAAAGATAATCAACGGACCAGACAGGTTCCATCCAAAATAAAGTCTTTGAACTGTATTTTGGCAGTTGATATGACATGAAAAAGGCCATTAATTTTTTCTCCGTGATGTAATTGGGTGGAGAGTAAAAATCACATTTTGTCCATTAATGTAAAATTGTGTTTTGCACAATTTCAAATAAAATCTGAAAATATTCAGCAGTGTCAATGTATTTATCATGAATGGTGAAATACAGAAACGTATAGAAATTAACTATTTGAATAAAATATAAATATTTTAAATAATATATTAAATACAATAAAAGGCCTTTTCAAGGATATTTCAAGTTAAGAAAAAGAGAGAGAGTTTTATCTCTTAAAAATACTATTTAAATATAAGTATTATATAATATTAACAAAAAAAAAAAACAATAATAATAAAAAGAATGTTTATTTAGTCTAGTGGTGTAGTTTTTGGGTATTAACAAGTAGCAACTTTTTTTTTAATGTTTATTATTTATATTGTTTATTTATGTTTATTGGCGTGGTGAAAAAGGTTTTATTTAATGTACTTATTTGTGTGAAATGTAAAATTTTTCTTATTTATGTCACTTATTTATGTGTGTGTGTGTATATATATATATAATCTATAATTACATATTATACCCTATAATATGTAATTATTAGGAAAGGACGTGACGTGAGGCCAAGTATGGTGACCCATACTAGAATTTGTGCTCTGCCTTTAACCCATCCAAGTGCACACACACCGTGAACACACACTCGGAGCAGTGGGCAGCCATATCGCTATCGCTGCGGCGCCCGGGAAGCGGTTGGGGGATCGGTGCCTTGCTCAAGGGACTCACCTCAGTCGTGGTATTGAGGATGGAGAGATGTCCCCACAATGTAGCAAAAACAAGTACACACACACACACATACACATGCTCTAACATGTTAATTTGCTGTTCAAGAAACATTTTATTATTATTATTATTATTATTATCATCATCATCAATATTTAAAACAGTTGAGTAATTTTTTTTCAGTATTCTTTAATGAATAGAAAGATCCAAAGATCAGCATTTATTTGAAATTATAAAAATGATAGAAATAATACTTTTATATAACAAGGATGCTTTCAATTGATTGAAATTGAAACTCAGCTATTTTCAACATAATACTGACATTAAAACATGTTTTTTGAGCAGCAAATCAGAATATTAAAATGATTTCTGAATTCTCATGTGACTGGAGTAATGATGCTAAAAATTCAGCTTTGAAATCACAGGAATAAATGACATTTTAAGATAAATTCAAATAGAAATCAGTTATTTTTTAATAATTTTAATATTTGTAATCAGTAAAAATATTTCAAAATTTGAATTTTTACTGTTTTTGCTGTATTTTGGATCAAATAAATGCAGGCTTGGCGAGCAGAAGAGACTTTAAAAACATTAAAAATGTAAAAAAAAAAAAAAAACACATTTGACTAGCAGATATAGCACCTCATTCATTGAGAAACTACATGGAATATTTGTACATTAAAAAATGTATGTCATACTGAAATCAGTTTGGAAAAGAAAAAAAAAAAAAAACTAAATGTATACAAATGTATATTTTTAACCTAAGAGTGTAATGTCCACTTGTCATCCAGCCATTTGCCATTTTGAGAGCTTGTTGTGAATGGAAAACAAAAGCATCAAAAGCCAACAGGGTTCTAGAAAAATCCACATGATTGACCGGTTCCCTTGTTCTCTTGCTTACTAATCAACAGCTTGCAATCATTTTAATCCCGTTGCATACCAGACTCTGTAACATCGACGCACGAAGCCTCTGTCTCATGTGTAACCCCTTACAGGCGCCTATTATGAAATTCGATCCAACTTTTGAGCGCACGTTAAGCTCCTCGTGGATCTTCACGGGTGCTGTTTTTAGTCGCCTATAGCTGGTGCATGGACAGAAAGTTCGGCTTCTGTTACCAGCGGATGGCAACAGCAGAAGGACACGTTATCCTCAGCCCCAATGACTTGCAGTTCTGCCAGTACATTGGTCATGTTTTAAATCCAAGGGCCAGAGGGTAGGGTGACTGTATTTTCTCAGTCGGAAGCCACGTGTGGTCATTAGACAGCTGATGATGGAGCTGTAGTAGGTGTCTTTGGAAGTTATTCTGCTGTTGGAGGTCAGCAGTAGGACAGTGTGTTTGGTGTGATATAAAAATGTCATTATGAATCCCGTCATTCCTTTGACAGGTCATTTCACTGATTTAAAACCTTCGAACAGACTTGTCAAAATGTGTAGATTTTGCCACCTCCTTACTGGAAGACATCTCCCAAAAGTTTTAGGCACTAATGTCTTTTCATCATTAGGTTTTGCATTATGCAATAGCATTAAACATTACTTGTCAAACAGACCAATAGTGATATAGCATCATGCAATGCCTGCCAACCACATTTCTCATTAACACTAAGATAAAAAATGCCAACGACTGGCAGTAGGCGTGCCTGCTCAGTTGCAAAATACTGTAATTTCAGGCTCTGAAACAGACATCAGCCTCATGTTAAATGACTTAGGTACTGTATGAATACAAGCAATGTTAAATAAACCATAACTGCATGTTTAATTTCAATACAAAACCCTGACATGTAGCTTGTGCAGGTGCTGTATGCAAAAAAATACCTCACTGGCAACAAGCCAGGCCAACCAGACAATAAGGAGAAGTCTTGAAGGAGAAGTCCACTTCCAGAACAAAAATTTACAGATAATGTATTCACCCCCTTATCATCCAAGATGTTCATGTCTTTCTTCATTTTCTCTTGAGGAAAATATTTCAGCATTTTTCTCCATATAGTGGACTTCTATGGTGCCCTGAGTTTGAACTTCCAAAATGCAGTTTAAATGCAGCTTCAAACGATCCCAAATGCGGTTGTAAACGATGCCAGCTGAGGAAGAAGGGTCTTATCTAGAGATAGATTGGTTATTTTCATAAAAATAATACAATTTATATACTTTTTAACGTCAAACACTCTTCTTGTCTTTCTCTCTGTGAACTTGTTTTTTTTTTCCAGTTTTTTTTTAAATAGTTAGGGTACGTCGAAATCTCCCATCTTATGTTCCCCTCAATTTCAAAATTGTCTTATATCACTGTTATACCTTTTTTTATTAAGGGTGTTTGATCTTCTTTGCATGTTCACTTTGCAAAGACTGTGTCGGTACTTCTGCAGCGATGTAGGATGATTTTGAAATAATTTTTGAAGTTGAGAGAGAAAATACGATTGGAGTTTTTCGACATACCCTAACTGTCTTGAGCCAGAATACACAGAGTTCAGACAAAGCAAGACAAGATGAGCGTTTGAGATTAAAAAGCATTTAAATTGTATTTTTTTAATGAAAATAACCAATCTTTTTGCTAGATAAGTCCCTTCTTCCTCGGCTGGGATCGTTTACAACAGCATTTGGGATCGTTTGAAGCTGCATTTAAACTACATTTTGGAAGTTCAAACTATATGGAGAAATATGCAGAAAAATCCTGAAAAGTACTCAAAAAACATATTTTTTTTTACGACTGAAGAAAAAAAGACACAAACATCTTGGATGAAGGGGTGAGTACGTTATCTGTCAACTTTTGTTCTGGCAGTGGACTTCTCCTTTAAGTAAACGTACAGGTATCTCAGCAGAAAATGACTTTGGTAAAAGTTGAATTCACTGTTTAGAATATTACTTGAGTAAAAGTTTTAAACTATGTGATATTTATTGTACTTAAGTTTTTTTAAATATTAAACATAGTTAAAGCTGCAGGGTTGCCAGTTTTTCATAACAAAACCCTCCAAATTGCTACTAGCCCATAGTTAGCCCAATAGCGTTTTGGGCGGGGTTCCCCAGTAAAAATTGCATTCCTGGGGGGGATCTTAAGAACATCTAATAGACGTCTATTTGACATCTGATAGGAAACATCCTTTAGACATTTTGCAGATGAGGAAACACTAAAAAATACGTCTTCCAGATGTAAACGCAGACGTCAAATAGACGTCTCCCAGATAAAATGTCCAAAATAAAATGTCAAATAAAGTGATAAATAATGACAACAATACTTATTTATTGCTGCATTGTCCAATACAGAAAATTGGTAGAGGAACATGGACGAGAGGAACAACTGCACTCCTGAAGCGAATGCGTTTTTGTTTTGTTTTACATCCACTTTTTCTTCAGGTAAGAGTGGACGTGACCATTTGTACATTTTATGGGTTTCCGGTCTTGTCTACATCCAGCTGTTTTTGTATTTTCCAGCTGTACAATAGCTTGTTTTACTGCTTGATATTGCAAATTGGTGACTTACCATATTATATGTTATATGTGTGTGTGTTAATGTGGAAAAAGAATAGGCCTACGTAATACGTAATTTACTTTCAATGTCCACACGTGCTGTGTCATGTGGATAAATATGACCAGAGCGGTTTGCACTTTCCAAATTATTTATAGCCGGACACCTCACCATTACACATAAGGACCTTTTAACATTGAATAGCAGCACATTCAGTTTCTGAATGTCACTCTTTGCTTAATATAGCTAAAACAGCTAAGGTGGTCTTCATCATGTCCCCCACTGAATTATTGCATAAGGTGACGCTTTCATCATGGGAATAAAGGGAGGGGTTAAATCCCACTCCTGTCACTGACATTCCATAACAACAAATGCCGCTTTAATAACACTTTTGGCAACGTGCTCGATGATTAAGTATCTCCGTTCTCTGACAGCACCACCGGTCCACTTCTTTATGGTATTTGTTTAGAGGAAGAGCACATGTAAAGGGGCGGTGTTTTCTTTAAGCTATTTAAACCTTCTGCTAACCTGGAGAGGAACAATTTTCCTGGATTCTGTTGCGTAACAGCATAGACTCTCATCGTAACAACCAACTACTGATACACTTTGAATTTTCTGATTTTGTTAACATATTCATCCGAGAAGAATGGACATCGACTTGCCTCCTTCTCTCCCGGTGAGCGGTATCCAGTGGGAACGGGTTCTCCCACCGTTATTCCCCCGGTGGAACGGGACGATTGGACCTTATTCATGGACCCCGACCGAACTTTTAATCCCGATATCCGAGCACACCGGAGCAGCACAGGTGGAGTAATAGATTTACTTTAAAAAATTCTCTGTAGTAACATAACACTATATAACACTAGGCTGTATTTTTTAACACATTATACTGAATTTGCTAACAAAATAAATAAAAATGACAATATGAAATGTATTGCTTTTCCTAAACTCCCATTAGTAATTGAGTAAATAAAAATGAACTAATTAAATGGTTAAATTATAATTGCATGATATAAAGAATTGGTGCACAAGAACAAGTCGTAATAATACAAATATAATTGCAAAAGTAAAGAAGTAAATAAAAAATACTATTTAATAAATATTTAATATGGATTATGTACTGGCAATTAATTAAATTCACTTTCTCTACAGGTTATCTGTGATCATAATGGATTCACTGTGCAGGTTGATGTGAAACACTTCAGTCCCGAGGAGCTGCTGGTAAAAGTGGCTGGAGATTATGTTGTGGTTGAGGGAAAACATGAACAAAAAAAGGTAAGACACCCAACGGCTTATTTTTCTTTTCTTTCTAATTCCGACTCCTGTATTAAAATGCATTAGGATTATCAGGTGTTAAGCTTGCTATGAAACACTTTGTACTGGACACTTGAGACCTGACTTAAGAGCATGATTTATGTGCTTGTTCAATCCTAGGATGGTTCAGGACTGGTGACACGCCAGTTTAACCGTCGATACCGGATCCCAAGCGGAGTGGACATCATGGCACTGGAATCAGCCATGTCACCAGAAGGCATGCTAGTAATCTCAGCACCTCTGACACAAGGAGACACTTCCAGACTGTTAAATCACACCGGACCATGATGTGCGCACACACACGCAGTTTCCTCCACACTCATATTTGGATTTTTCGTTGCTCTTCTTCACTGTTTTAGTTCTTAATGTGTAAATGCAAGATGCTTTCAGCTTTCCATCCTCTGGGTTTCTCACATAAGGCAATTATAAAGACCAAAACAGACTCGCTTCCCCCTTGTGGTGGTGGACTATTCAACTCAAATGCCAATTCCAAACATACTTGATTTTCAGCCAACAAGAAGATTGTATCACATTTTCTTCACACTTGCTGTCAGTTTAGCACACAGCCTGTAAAAGAGACAAATTTGTCCTCGCGTTAACAGGGTCCCCTCACCCGAACCCACAGTTATACTGAATTCAGTATGGGAACCATTCAGAAACAATTTATTTTTGTGTTTGCTTGTTCACAAAATTGCAGGCTATGTTGAGATTGTACATATTTTAAAAAAATGAATTATGTAAGTATTATTTAGTGTATCTAATATTTGTGTGATGTACAGTTCGAATATCAATAAATGTATTGTAACACCCTTATTTATTTGCAAAGGTCTTTATTTAGAAATACATTCATACATAAACACATAAAATAGCAAAAATAAATAGTATCAAAATAAACATGATAATGTGAAACATATTGCATCACTAATATATTAAACAGGTGCTTCAGAGCTGCTGGAGCATCTTATCAACCTCACTGGAAAATAAAAAATGAAAAACTGATCAAGCAAAATATCTAACTTGCATAGAGTAATTCACTAGTGCAGATTTGTGTGAAATATATATGTTGTTAACAGATAAACTGTAGATATTCTCACCAAAGTTGTTCCTTCACCCATTTCCTCTGCTGTCTGAGGACTTGCAACAAAGGATCGTCTTCAAATTCCTGTCCATCCGAGTCTGCATGTAAGATTCAGGATGAGGGAAAAACTTGTTGCCTTATTTTATACACAACCATTCAAACGTTAAATGAATATTGCATTAATAATTATATAATATATTTTTTAATGCAATAATGCATAAAATGGACCAAAAGTAAATTTTTTACTTTTTATTTGTTGAATTTTTTTTTTGCAAATAAATGCTGTCCTTTTGCTGTGGCAAAATTCAGCTTTGCTATCACAGAAACAAATTCCATTTTAAATTATATTCAAACAGAATAGTTATTATTAAAATTGTAATAATATTTCACAGTATTACAGTTTTTACTGTATTTTTTAAACCCAAACTTTTTAACAATAGTGTACTTGTAAAAAGGTTGTTTTACAATTGCGATAATAATAATATTAAATTAAATTAAACTAAATTTTAAATAATTTAGAATAAAACAAATAATATATATAAGTATTCTTTTTTGGACATATATACAATGTATGATATATTCAGTCTACATTCATGGTAAACACTAATACATTCTTTTGTTCTAAGCACACTCTAAAGGGTCAGTCCTGCTATTTATAACAGGTTCAGGCCAAAACGCTCAACCTTTGTATGACCTGTTAAACAAGCGTCGTCATAAAGTTTTACAGCTAGTTTAAAAGGAACGCATGATGCCTTCTTACCTTCCGCATCCTGCATGAGTTGACCTATGACCTCCAAGGGCTGCTGCATACCAGAACAAGAGGCAACAGGGGATTGTGGGGGTGGAGGCGGGGTATACACCGGGGAATCTGAAGAACCTGGAGTCTTGCACTGGCTTGGAGAGTCTGTACCAGCAAAAAGCACCTCAGAAACAACCTGTCAATGTCAAGGACAGTGTTTACTTTCTTCTGTTCTGATTCACAAAATGTTTTTAAAAAAAAAGTCTCCCTAAGTTACCCTTAGTTATTAAATTAAGTTGATTATTAATTTAAAATGGCACCGATATTATATTATATTATCAGTCAATTTTTTTTTATGTTTATTTTATATGTATTTTTGTGCTCACCAAGCCTGCATTTATTTGATCCAGAATACAACACTAGAACTTTTAAATATTTTCACTTTTTAAAATAACTGTTTTCTATTTAAATATATTTTAAAATGTAATTAATTCCTCAGATTTCATATGAAACTTCAGAGATCATTCTAATATTCTGATTTGCTGCTCAAAAAACATTCATTGCTATTATTATTTTGAAAACAGCTGAGCATATTTTTAAATTTCTTTGATGAATAGAAAATTCAGAGGAACAGCATTTTTCTGAAACAGAAATCTTTTGTAACATTATGAATGTCTTTATCATCACTTTTGATCAATTTCAGGCATCCTTGCTAAATGCTGATCTTTCTATTCATCAAAGAATCCTGAAAAAATGTACTCAACTGTTTTAAATATTGATAATAATAATAATAACAAATAATAATAATAATAATAATAATAATAATAATAAATGTTTCTTGAAGAGAAATCAGCATATTAAAATGATTTCTGAAGACACTGCAGACTGGAGTACTAATGTTGAAAATTTAACTTTCATTACAGGAATAAATTCTATTTTAAAATATATTCAAATAATTATTTTAAAACAATTACTTTAAAAACTAAAATATTTTAAAATTGTACTGTTTTTTCTGTACTTTGGATCAAATAAATGCAGGCTTAGTGAGCAGAATTTTTTTTCTTAAAAAAAAAAAAAAACATTAAAAATCTTACTGTTCAAACACTTTTGACTGGTAATATAATATAATATAATATAATATAGTGCCATTTTAAGTTAATAATGAAATTAATTTAATAAATTAGGGTTCAACAGCTTCAGAAACCCCACAAACCTGTCCCAGAGCATTATGTATAGGTGAAGGTGGTGGTGCTCGATTTCCAGACCGTCCTCCTCGTGTCGATCTTTGACCCTCTTCCTGCCACCTGCTTTTTCCACTCGGCTCCTCCGGTTTGTAGCTGACCCCTTCATGACCCCTAGCATGCCTGACCCTCATTGCACTGTTGCCTCGTTCGCCACCATGTCTACATGGACATGGAAAAAATGTGCAAATGTTTTATATTAAACATTAATATTCCAATTACCGGTCATTAAATATCTGTCATGTTTTGCTTAGTTCGGTCACAGGCTAATTATATAATTATATTATATAAAACAAATTACCGTTCATATTTTTTCTTTCGGCATGAAGGTGCAGTCTTCTCACGTCTCTCATTTTCAGACTTTCCTTTGACTGCTGTGTCCTTCTTATCATGCGGGACCGGCCACTGCTCCTCTGTGCTATCAGAAGTCTGTGGAGATGGAGAAAATGACCTCTCTCTTCTGTGGTGATCTGCTGTGGTCTCTGGGATGCTGACTTGTGTTCTGATTGGCTTGTGATGTTGGGGTCGGGCACAAGGGGTTTCCAGACATTTTGTGACAGCTTTCCTGGAGGACAGTTTCTGCTGGGGAAGGGGTTTGGATTGGATATCGTGGTCTGGCTGCTCCCGGGTGACATCAGGCTGGAGTCTGGAGATGCTGGGGCTTGAAATAGGAAGAGCTGACTCAAAGACTGGAGGATTGAGACTAGCAAGGGTGACCGGTGTAAATGAGAGGTTTGTTTTCTGATGAGGCGTGCTGTTTAAACTGCTACAGTGTGCCTTCTAAAAGGAAACAAAGTGGAAGAATGTATTAATTAGGAATGTTCACAAAAAAGAAATATTTACAAATGTTCCATAAAGTAAATGTGAAAATCTAAAACTGGTGGGTCACAGGTTCTAATAGTTTTTTAGGAGAAAAAACTATGTTAAATGTAAAATACACAATGCAACTTACCTTATATCCATGCATTTATGACAGCAAAACAAATAATCAACATTTAAAGCAATTCCCATGTTTTATTTCTGATGTCATTCCAGTGAATTCAATGAAATATTATTATTGAACAAATTCATCTGATGGATGTAATTAAAAAAAAAAAAAAAAAAAAAAAAAAAAAAACACTTAAAAATATTTTCAGTATGTTATTTTATCAAACACAATATTTTAAAGATATTAATTATTAAAAAAAATACCACCTACAGAATTTTTTGTATTATAGTTCAAAGGTTGGGGCCAATATGTTTTTGTTAAAGAAATAAATACTTTTATTAGGAAAGGATACATAAAATTGATCAAAAGTGACAGTAAAGACATTAACAATGTTAAAAAAAGATATAATATATACTACATAAATGCTGTTCTTTTTAACTTTTAACCACTTTTTTGATCAAATAAATGCAGCCTTGCTGAACATAAATTATTTAAAAAACATGAAAAAAATCTTAGTGATCCCGAACCTTTAAATATTATATTATATTATATTATATTATATATTCTGAAACATGTAACTTTTGTAGTATTGGTTCACCTGGTTTGGTCCAACACTGTGTGATAGAGGTATATGGAGAACAGAATTGTGGGAAGGGGCCTCCTGACTACATTGTCTGGCCTGTTCCATCTTCCTCCTTAGTCGCCACTGAAACAGGATGTCATCTTCACGACGGACACCTGACCTCTCGGAACCAACTGCAGGAGGAAAAGACGTTCCGTCGCACAAACTGGGCTCTATAATCACTTAAAAAGACAGAAACAAGCGTGTTTATTGCACTAATATTAATATCTAGCAGACTTAAATGATATTTATCTCCTTTTCTGTTTGTTTTTCATTAACTGAGAGTGTTTACGCACCCATTTCTGCTTTTAACTGCACTTGTGGTTAGAGGTGTAAAAAATTTGAATCTGATAAGGATGTTTTTGAAATCGGCAACACAAAGATGTTCAGGAAATGATAAACAGTATTTGTGTGGCACACTAAATGTGTATATTTATTTGTGTTTAACCTGTTACTTACTGTTGGTTGAGCCCGTTATGGTGGACACGACCAGTCTTCGGACCGGCTCATCAGTGCTTATGGGGGAGGAGAAATCAGAGCAGCCCAGACCCTCAGAGCTGATAGGCATGGAGCCACTGCTGAGCGAATGCTCGCTGAAAACACATAAAAAAAAAAAAATAAAAAAAAATCTAAACTCAAATTCAAATCTAATGAAATCCCATGATGGAATATGAAGTTATAATGCAAAAACAAACATACTTCGTAACAATGAATTCATTAACACCTAGGAACCGTTATTAAACAATCAGGAATTTAACCCTGCTATAAAGTTATTTAAATTAATTCTAACATTAATTTTAAGCTTTTTTTAATTAAGAGGGTCATTTAATAAAGCAACATATATATATAAATATATATATTAATTTTTTTAATTTATTTTTTATTAATATGTACCCAAAAGTCAACTGTTTGACAATTTTGAGGTACCAGCTATAATATAATATAATATAATATTTTTAAAACTCATTTATTAAAGCAACATATTATTTTTTACATTTATTTTTGATTATTATGCATCCAAAAGTCAATTGTTTGAGAACATTTTGAGATACCAGATATAATATAAAATAATATATACCCAAAAGTCAATTGTTTGAGAACATTTTGAGATACTAGATATAAAATAAAATAAAATAATACCATTTAAATATTTGCGGTCAGAAAGATTTATCTTACGCTCACCAAGGCTGCATTTATTTGATCAAAAATAAAGTATAACAGTAATATTACGAAAAATTACTACTATTTAAAATAACTGTTTTACAATATTTTAAAATGTCACTTATTCCTGTGATGGCAACGTTGAATTTTCAGCATCATTACTCTAGTCTTCAGTGTCACATGATCCTTCAGAAATGATTCTATTATGCTGATTTGCTAAATAATTATTTTTTATTATTATCAATGTGGAAAACCGATGGGAGTTTTGGTTCCTTGATTCTGTCGCCTCTGGCTTGCTTAGTTGGGGACACTTAATTTCAAGCGATACTGTATACTATTTGAACTGAACTGAGCTGAATGATGACATCATTAAATTCAATGATGAACGGCCCTTAACTGAAAAATTGAGTGTTTACTGTTGCACTATTTCCTATCTAATACTGTTCAGCCGCTTTGTCACAATCTGTATTGTTACAAGCGCTATATAAATAAAGGTGACTTGACTTGACAAAATATTTTTGTAGAAACTGTAATAGATAGATTTTTTTTTTTCAGGATTCTTTGATGAATAAAAAGTTCAAAAGAACAGCATTTATTTGAAAAAGAAATCTTTTGTAACACTATAAATGTCTTTTCTGTCACCTTTGACCAATTTAATGTGTCCTTGCTGAATAAAAGTAATAAATCTTGTTTGATTGTGAAACTCCCGTATAGATTTTCACACTTGAACATTCAGTCCTGACATTCAGTCAGCAAGCTGACTATGTTGGTGGTCATTTATTATTGTGAAATGACATTTTCCCCCTTGAGTGAGTGTGTGTTTACAGTATGTCTCACCTCCTCTGCAGTAAACGGCCGGCCCGCTCCTGTAGCTGCAGTATCTCTGGTTCTTCTTGATCACAGTGAAATGATTCAGATAATGTCTAGAAGGAAATTTCCATCCATGAGATTACAAACAACAATAACACTAGCAAAAACTGTTACTATATATGCAGTGTTGACACACATTGACATTTAAGGACAGTCTGAGATATTTTCCACCAGGCACGTAAAATCATCCTGAGGAGAGAACCACGAGTGACATTCTGCAATTCAAAACAGGGCATCTGGGCCAAGGGTTGCATAACAGCTCTCTGTTGTGGGGAATTTATAAATACATAACATTTGATGCTCAACAGAGACTGCTTTAAATCAGGTTGTCTGATTATGTTGGAGTGAGTTCTTCTTCCTTTAATGCTGAGGCATTCTAGAACCGTTTCCATCAACATGGAAGACAGAAAGTTAAGCAAAACAATACAATGTTGGCCCTCCTGATCTGCACAACATGGTAATGTGATAAATTAGAGGTCAAATAAAGTTTATATCGTTGTGTTTATTATTAGGTATTTAATGAATTTATCAACTTATTAAGTAATACATGAATTATAAATTTTACACACACACACCAATTCAAATGTTTTGTCGATGTAAGATTTTTTTTGTGTGTGTCTCTTAAAGAAGTCTCTTATGCTCACCAATGCTGCATTTATTTAATCAAAAATACAGTAAATACAGTAATATTGTAAAATATTGTTAGTTTTAAAATAACTGCATTGTATTTTAATATATTTTAAAATGTAATTTATTTCTGTGATTTAAAGCTGAATTTTCAGCAGCTGTTACTTCAGTCTTCAGTGTCACATGACCCTTCAGAGATTATTCTAAAATGCTGAATTAGTAATAAAAGTAAAAAAAAAAAAAAAAAAATACTGAGCCCAAAATTTTAGAAAGGTAGTGTACACTATCAGTCAAAAGTTTTTGAACAGTAAGCTTTTTAATGTTTTCTGAAGAAGTCTCTTCTGCTCACCAAGCCTGGATTTATTTGATCCAAAGTACAGTAAAAACAGTAAAATTTTTTAAATATTTAAAAATAAATATTTTTTAACTACTAATTTTTTAAATAATTGTTTTCTATTTGAATATATAGAATAGCAGATTTTTTTTTACTACTTTGATGAATAGAAAGTTTAGAAGAACAGCATTTGAAATAAAAATCTTTTGTAACATTATAAATGTATAAAATGTATCATCACTTTTGATCAATTTAAAGCATCCTTGCTAAATAAAAGTATTAACTTCTATAATTTCCCCCACCAAAAAAAAAATTATACTGACTTAAGGTTTTTGAATGGTAAAGTGTATAATGTTACAAAAGCTTTTTTATTTCAGATAAATGCTGATCTTTGGATCTTTCTATTCAAAGACTCTGTTTTAAATATTGATAATGAAAATAATAATTAATGTTTCTTGAACAGCAAATCAGCATATTAAAATGATTCTGAAGGATCATGTGACACTGAAGACTGGAGTAATGATGCTGAAAATTTAGCTTTGATCCCAGGAATAAATTACACCTTATATTATATTCCAACAGAAAGCAGTTATTTTAAAGGCACAATATGTAAATTTTCGCCGCTAGAGGTCGCATTTTCAAAACAATAACAAAGGCGAAGCTCGATGACGCAATGACGGAGCATGCCACGTTGGGAGCTGTCGTTTTCAAAAATCACGCTTACGGATGAGGTAATGTATTATTTTTTTATTTTATTAATTTACCTGTACATTTAATAACAGTATTTTATGTCATCGTAATGAATTATCTACAAAGAACATGACATTTAATTCAATTAGCCTTTTAGTCATATTAGCCTTTTACTGATATGTAACTATTTGTCATGATTTGGTGGGTTAATGATGCGCATTTTTACGTGTGTAAAACAGTCGTTCTAAAAGTAAATTTGAACGAACCCACCGTATTTGCAAGTATGGCTAAATAGTTTTTGTGCAGCACATACTGTATTTAATTACATTACCATAGGTTTGCTCACCAGACTTGATAAAAACTAGGGATGCACCGAATTTTCGGCCGCCGAAAATGGCATTTTCGGTTTTTAGCTAAAAGAGAAAAACGGATGAAAAAAAAAAATATATATATATATATATATTTATATATATATATATAAATATATATATATATATTAATATATATATATATATATATATATATATATATACACACGCACAATATAGGCCTATACATGGCGCAGCGCGCCGCACCGCACTGACCGGCAGTGTTCAGCGCGCAGTTTCACTCTCCTCTAGCCGCTGTCACTGGGCGGTGTGACGCTCTGCTCAATTTTCCGTTCTATGAATGTGCGTTCCGCTCGTGTACCGCTACTCAAATAACGCGCCTATAGGAAGTTTCTATGCAGTTTCTATGTAGATCCGCATGCGGTAAAACTACAACTTCCGCATTT
Source organism: Cirrhinus mrigala (assembly GCA_036247105.1). NCBI lineage: Eukaryota > Metazoa > Chordata > Actinopteri > Cypriniformes > Cyprinidae > Cirrhinus > Cirrhinus mrigala. The sequence continues at coordinate 28,976,834 of CM070021.1, forward strand.
GTCCACGTGTGTTATCATAAAGGTGCGTTCACGAGATTTCGGAATTACCGTAATTCCGAGATGACAACACGTGACATTTTACTCATAGCTTTCTATGTTGTCGGACTCGGAGGTAGCGCCTAAGTAGCGCCAAAACGAACCTGACGGCCGTCACGTGGTCCATCTGTAACTGGTTTAAGTCGTAATTCTAAAAACATTCGAGTTTACAAGTTGTCATTAGGAGTTCAGGAACACCTGAGCGCTTTGGCGTTGATGGTGTTGCTATAGAAACACATAATTCAGATAGAGTAGAATGTCACGTGTTTTCATCTCGGAATTACGGCATGGCGTGAATGCAGCATTACACATCCTTGAGAACTTTTGAAATAATGCACGTACACAACTACATGAAATATATAACACTGTGCAAGTGGTTTTTGGACATTTTATTACAAAAAAATCTTACATATTGTGCTTTTAAATAGTAAAAAATATTTCACAATTTACTGATTTTGCTGTATTTTGGATCAAATAAACGCAGGCTTGGTGAGCAAATCTTACTGTTCAAAAACTTCTGACTACTATACGCATGTATATACTCCTGTTTAAGACTATAAGACTTTCCAGCTACCACCACTAGATGGCGACAGTCATCCACTATACTACATTACAGCATCTGGCAACATGTGAAAATATGCATCTTCGTTTTTTTTTTTTTTTTTTCCCCTCCATGAACACAATTCAGCTGCATCTGCAACATGTATATGACCTACAGCAATATACCAAACTGAACATTATTTGTTAACTTCTTTAACATATGGTCAAAATGCCTTCAGCTCTTTTAGGCAAATCAGCTGTTCAGTTTTATGCAAAACTCACCAGCATACTAAGGTCAAGCATGTGTCTAGCTGCAGACAGCATGGTTTCATCATGCTGCGGCTTTGAGATGGAGCTCTGGGTGCTGGCGGGGCCATCGTTCATGAGGTCACGTGGCTCTATAAGCAGGATATTATGAAACAGGATTTAAGAACTGAAATACTTTACATTACCAACCCACCGAAAACATATTATTACAGACAGATGTATTCTGTAAAGCACACCTCTGATATATTTCTGTGATGGTTGTGTTGGTGTTGAACTGGATGGAGGAGATGTGGACATCCACCAAAATGGCTGGTCATCTTCGCAGTCAGCTGCCTGAAAGCGTCTTTCTTCTCGACTCTGTGGCTTTCCGAAACGGAAGCGTTCGATGTACCTTGAAGGATTTAATTGCAATTGTCATATTTAATTAACAAGCAGCAACATACCCTTTCAAGTTAAGCATAAAGGTCGCATTAAACACCCCCAGACCTGCTCATTTAAGAATAATATGCTACCACATGTGGCAAAAAACGACTACTGTGTGTATTTCAATTTTACTGCGTAATAAATGGTGTGTGAAATAGCTGTAGTTTTGACAACAAGGTCCACTTCCAGATGTAAAAATCTTAGTTATTTGCTCTACAGAAAAACAATAAAATTTTAACAACAGAACTATGACCAATATTTTTTAATAGTTTTTAAAGACGTCACTTATGCTCAACAAGGCTGTATTTGTTTAATTAAAATACAAAAAAAACCCTGTAATGTTGTGAAATATTATATGCATTCTTGATAAAAGTAATAATTTTACTAACCACAAAATGTATATTTTAACATTTTGCAATTAACTTCAAATACACAGTATTTCATACGTTTAATATAGTCAGTGGTTTATATGTGACCCTGGACCACAAAACCAGTCATGAGGGTCCATTTTTTGAAATTGAGATTTATACATCATCCAAACCCTGAATAAATAAGTTTTCCATTGATGTATGGTTTGTAAGGATAGGACAATATTAGGCTGAGATGCAACTATTTGAATCTCTAGAATCTGAGGGTGCAAAAAAAATCAAAATACTGAGAAAATCACCTTTAAAACTGTCCAAATGAAGTTCTTTGCAATACATATTACTAATCAAAAATTAAGTCTTGATATATTTACGGTAGGAAATTATAAAATATGTTCATGGAACATGATCTTTACTTAATATTTTAATCAGGGTCACATATAAAACATGAAATACAGTTTAGTTTTCCAATTTAAAAATATTTGTTTGCTTCAAATTAAAAGGTTTATTTATCATCAAAAGTGATATTGCCATTACAGTGCAATGACTCCCCTTACTTTGCAAGAACTTTGGGTTCCTGTGTCTCAATTGTCATTGGTGCAACCATGTTTCTCACGGCTTGCATCTGACCTTCAGAGCAGGCAGAAGTGTTAGTGTTGTCTGTAGAGCAACTCAGGTCAGTAGAAGGCCAAGACTCGGAGTAGCTCAGTTGGCGTTCAGTAGTAGGAGGGCAGAGCAGGACACTACATGATCTTTCATGGCAGACCTCGTCCTCTGTCCTCAATGGTGGCTTCTGAGTAGGAGGATCTGAAGGTCTGGGTGCCTCAGTAAACCGGACAGGACTCAAGGCCTGCAATGTGCAATTCAAAAGACAACATCTTGACAACATCACCATTTTTTTTTTTTTCTTCTTCAAGTTTTAGCTTTGTTTTTCTAATCCCAACACTTGCAGTTGCAAGTTATCATTGCATTGAGACACCAATCATTTGTTAATGCAGTTACTACTTACTGAATAGTGCACGGTGCATAATGCGGAAAATAAAATGCACTATTATTATTATTATTATTATCAATATTTAAAACAGTTAAATACATTTTTCAGGATTCCTTGAAGAATAGAAAGATCCAAAGATCAGCATTTATCTGAAATGAAAAGCTTTTGTAACATTATACACTATACTATTTAAAAGCTTGGAGTCAGTTTTTTTTTTTTTTTTTTTTTGGGGAAAGAAAATTCTAGAAATTAATACTTTTATTTAGCATGCATGCTTTAAATTGATCAAAAGTGATTATAAAGACATTTATAATGTTACAAAAGATTTCTATTTCAGATAAATGCTGTTCTTCTGAACGTTCTATTCAACCACGAAACCTGAAAAAAGTCTACTCAGCTGTTTTCAACATAATAATACTAATAAATGTTTTTTGAGCAGCCAATCAGAATATTAGAATGATTTCTGATGGATCATGTGACTGGAGCAATGACGCTAAAAATTCAGTTTTGAAATCACAGGAATAAATTACATTTTAAAATATATCAAAATAGAAAAATATTTCAGAATTTTACTTTATTTTGCTGCATTTTGGATAAAAATATGCAGGCTTGGTGAGCAAAAGACACCTCTTTAAAAAAAAATAAAAAAAAATGACTGGTCTAAAACTTTTGACTGGTAGTGTAAAACATTAAATGTAACGCAAAGTCAGCTCTCTCACCAGTCTTTTTTGTTGCTTTGGGATTTTTCTCGATCTAGATGGACTGTAGTGGCTCCTGGACAAAGGGGGATCCGAAGGAAATGGATTTTGTCTTGTGAAAACAGCTGCACCACTATGAAAAGTGACAAAAGTTTTTTACATCAGCCTGATGCAATCAAGTTTAATCAGACAGGATTTGACATCCAACCCACCTTGATCTCATAGCGTTCCTGCAAACCTGTTCTGCTTAATAAAAACACAGGACGCAAGTGAAGTTTCATCATACTGTAGGACCCATGAATATCTAAATAAAGACAACAGTTTAACGAAACTACACTGTGATCCGAATGACAGGGTTTCTATGTTGCATGAGTGTTTCTTAACCGTCGCGTCATTACGTTACTACGAGATTAAACGGTCTTTTAGCTCACTATTTAACAAGCTATACGCTATTTAAACTCTGAAAAACAAACTACATCCGAATATAACCACCAGCTCATTGCAAATTTGTCGTATAGTTTGATGCTTCTCTAAAAATGATCCCTGCTTACTTTTCGAATTGTGTGGCCGTGTTGTATCCTGGGATATGTAGTCCGACAACTATTGTTTACATTATTGTCGAAGACAGTTGACCAGCCAATAGAGTTTCGCATTTTGTGATCGACAGCAATTTGAACAAATAAGAGGGCTGCGCTCTCATCTGCCGCAGCCAATGACGAGCCAGGAATCTCATTGCGCGCGGAAGAGGAATGTCGGATTGTGACAGAAGCGGCTCGTCGTCAGTCTCTCAGCTAAGGATTGTAAGGTGAATAGCTTGTTGTTTTGTATTCATAAAGTGTTCTTACGCTCCCAAATTATATTATTAAAGTGTTATGTTATTGTTAAGGGATTTTTGAAGTCGGCGAAGAGTTTAAATACCGTGAATCAGGATTTAATTGGTGTTCTAGCTAGCTAACGTCAGCTGTTTATATCATTGTAGCTGATTAGCAAAATTATGCTGTCATTGTTTTTACTTGTTTTCATACTTACTGTGCTTTTTAGTTTGCAAACGTTTGTATTGATTTACCGAATATGTATATATGTATGTATGTATATATGTATATATGTATGTATGTGTGTGTGTGTGTGTGTGTGTGTGTGTGTGTGTGTGTGTGTGTGTGTGTGTACTTGTTTTTGGACCAAATGTCCTCACAAGGATAGTAATACCAGTAAATTTTGGCCTTGTGGGGGCATTTGTGTGGTCCCCATGAGGAAACAGGCTTATAAATTATGCAGAATGAGTTTTTTTGAGAAAGTAAAAGTGTGCTCCTGTGAGGGCTAGGTTTAGGTGTAGCGTAGGTGTAGGGCGATAGAAAATATGGTTTGTACAGTATAAAAATGTATGTGTGTATATATATGTGACCCGGAACCACAAAACCAGTCATAAGAGTCAAGTTTTTAAATTGATTTATACATCATCTGAAAGCAGGATAAATAAGCTTTCCATTGATGTACGGTTTGTTAGAACAATATTTGGCCGAGATACAACTCTTTAAAAATCTGGAATCTGAGATTTACAAAGTATCTTCATGGAACATGATCTTTACTTAATATCCTAATGATTTTTGGCATAAGAGAAAAATCTACATTTTTGACTCATACAATGTATTGTTATCTATTGCTACAATTATACCCGTGCTACTTACGACTGGTTTTGTGATCCACATATATATTTATATACATCACTAAGTCCTCATCTGAATAAAATTACAGGAAAAAAAATCAGAAGGTACAATGCTTCACTGTAAAATCAAGACTGAGAAAACAGGTGAGGTTGCAAACATAAGCATCTTTTTACATCTCTGTTTTAGTATGTGGAGTGTTTTGTGTGCTAAAAAAAAATTATTTTGCAGATGCTGGGGCTCGAAACCGCCTTGATGCAGTATTGCAAGGTCTGGTTGAGAGGAGTGACAGTGAAAGGTTAGTGCATTAGTGTGTCTTCAGCTTTGAAAGCTTCAGACTCTAAAAGCGAAGCTGCATATGGACCTCACATAATTAAAGCTCATTAGTGATGGGTCCATTTTAGAACATTGTCAGTACATCATATCTTACTGCAATAATTTGTCACTGAAAGTGCTGCAAGATGTAAAATAACAGTCAGTCTATCTCAACTGCTATGTTGTTTACTGCTATAATTACATTTCTGGAAATACTCTTTTGTTTCTTGTGTTTTCCTTTTTTAAGGATAAAATCATCAGCGCTAATGCTGTAATTTGTTTCCTGGAAACCTTTCTAACTATCCGAATAAATAATTTAGGAAAAGAATATTGCAATAATTGACTTATGAATTATTAATTAACTTATGAAGTACAGCATAGTTGTTTGGGGGAAAAAATAGTCATTTGTGTAATCCTTTGTGCTCCTTCTCCCTGTTCCTGCACACAGAGAGCAGAATGAAGAGGATTCTGGGAAAATGGTGGCAGACTCTTTGAGCAAGTATGCACATACAATATTTTTGTGTGACTGATATAAATATTTTCTGTCTTGAGAAGTGTTTAGGATGTAAAATGTAATGCACATGAAATGTTTCATTACTTTCTATTTTGCAGGGATTTGTCACCTTCTTCTGCAGGGAAAAGGCAAGCAGAATCTTATCTGTTCATGCAAAAAACAAAAAAAACAAAAAAAATTTGCATTATATCACTTGCTCACCAATGGAGCCTCTGCAGTGAATGGGTGCCGTCAGAATCCAAACAGCTGATAAAAACACCACAAGTAATTGACACGATCTATTAATTAATATCACGTGACATGAAATGCTGCATGTTTGTAAGAAACAAATTCATCATGAAGACATTTTTTAACTTTAAAAAGTCCTTTATCTTTAATATTGTTTCTCCAGTGAAAAGTCTGAATTAGTTGGAAAAATCTGCACATATCAACACTAAACAAATACACTGGTGGATTTTGATGGGTTATCTTTTATTTATTATGGGTTATGGACTCGTATTTTGCCCAGAAGCGACGCTTGAAAGTAAAAACATCTTTATGATAGATTTGTTTATTATAAATATACAGCTTTTCACTTTACAAGACATTAACTAATGGGCTGGATTCATGTGGATTACTTGTGGATTATTGTGATGTTTTTATCAGCTGTTCTGACTCTCATTCTGACGGACCCATTCACTGCAGAGCATCCATTGGTGCGCAAGTGATGCAATGCAAAATTTTTCCAAAATTCATTGCAAAAGTCATTGCAAATATATCATAAATATTCAATACGTCAACAACCTTAATACCCAGCTATGTGTACTCTTCCTGAGGCTCTTCAACATTTGATGCATTCATTGTAAATATTTACAATAGTAAAAAAATAAAAAAAATAAACAGCCAGTATTAATTACTAAATGCTTTGGTAGAGTTTGATGTAAGAGCCTCTTTTTGCTTTTCACAGACCATCATCACGATTCCCACAACACAGAAGGAAGAAGCGTAAAGAGATGGATGACGGTCTGGCAGAAACCAACCAGCATAAACAAAGTAAGATCTATAGATCCTGGAAGCATCTGTTTTGTACGCCTTGTCTGCCTCTCACATTTCGGCGAAAAATTAAAACCCAGCACTAGCCAAACGTTTTGAAATAAATGTTAGGGCTGCACAATTAATCGAATTTCTAATCGTGATTACAATAACAGATACCACAATTATGTAATCGTTCAAAGGCGCAATTACAAACAAATTAAAATAAAAAATCCACTTACATTATTCTGCATTCTTAAGATTATTATGATTTTTGTCATAATCCTGCAGCTAGGGCTGGGCGATATGGGCAATAATTTTTTAATATCAGTCGATTTCGATAATTATCACGATCGGACGCTGTTTCGTTCCGCTTTTGGCACATAAAAATTATATTGAACATTTATCGAACTCTTCATATCGTTTTATCGAGGAAAATGATATCACGATAATTATCGTTATCGAATTATTGCCCAGCCCTAATACGTGCAGCCCTAATAAATGTCAGTAAGAGCAGAATTTGAATTTGTATCTTAAAGATAAGTAAAATTGTATTATTTCTGAGAAACATCATTGGGTTTCCATATGAGTCAGCAAGTGTTGTGGTTGATTTAAATGGAAGCCTTGATCTCCTAAGACCCATTTCCTGTTTTCTTACGTGCTCCACGTCTCATCTTCTCCATCAGATGCTTATATTATCAAGTTATTTGACCGCAGTGTGGACTTGGCTCAGTTTAGCACCACCACGCCGCTCTATCCAATTTGTCGGGCGTGGATGAGAAACAACCCATCTATGCGAGAGAGAACGGCTCCCAGCCCCCCTCACAGCTCCGGGGAGGATGAGGTCACACCTAGCATTCACTTTGCAATCATTTTAAATGATCATCCATTAAGATGATTGAACTACTCAGAATTACAAAACTGTTTTGCAGTCTGCATAACTGAACTTGGAAATATAGTGTTGATTTTCGAAGATGGATTTGTTCCAGGTTAAATATAAGCTAAGCACTCTCTCACATTGCCATTTCCCACAGATAATGACAAACACAGACATGCTTCAAGGAATGTAGCTAAAGTCAGTAGGGCCACTATTCTACATTCTACATTGTGCACTAAAATTTTGTTTACTTAAAATGTTTACTGTTGCCTAAATAATATTTTGGTTGTGGGACTATTTTTGTTCGTTGATGGACATCTGTTTTCCTTATAACAGAGTTCCCACGGTCCTAGAAATACCAGGGAAATTCAAATGTGTGATTTCCAGACCTGGAATAGACATTTAATGTACAGTCAGTATGTATTTTTATAGATATAGATACTAAGGTAGATCTCTATAAAATCATTTTCTCTATAAAATCATTTTCAACAAATTCTCATTGCATCAAGTGGAACCCCTGATGTAAACAGATATGTTAGTTATGTAAACAGTTAGGTCAAGAACCCTTACATATTAGTTTGTTTTATTGTTTATTCCAGTGCTTGTTGCACTATAGGCCATGGTTATTAAATGTTAATTAAAACAACAAATATTAGATTAAAACCATTAAAGAATGTATAAACATTAGCTTAAATGAAATGTACAAAATGAAATGTACAATGTCCCTTTTAAACAAATTTTAAAAGCATTTAAAATGCAAAAGTTCTTATTTTAATTTAGTTTAACTTGTACTATACTAAATACCTAAACCTGAAATAAAAATTAATAATAAAAAACACTACTATGCACACACTACCAGTCAAAGTTTTTTATTAGTTTAAGATTTTTGATTTAAGTTTTTTTAAAGAAGTCATTTTTGCTCACCAAACCTGCATTTATTTGATCCAAAGTACAGTTGTTAAAATAACTGTTTTCTATTTGAATATATTTGAACATATAATATATTCCTGTGATCTCACATGATCCTTCAGAAATCATTCTAATATGCTGATTTGCTGTTCAAGAAACACTTTTATTTAAAACAGTTGGGTACTTTTTTTTTTTTTTTTTTGTAAAGACACAAAAGATTTCTATTTCAGATAAAATTTCAGATAAATGCTGTTTTTCTGAACTTTCTATTCATCAAAGAAACCTGAAAAAATTCTACTCTGTTTTCAACATAATAATAATAATAATAATAATTTATTATTCTAATTTTTTTGAGCAGCAAATCAGAATATAAGAATGATTTCTGAAGGATCATGTGACTGGAGTATTGATGCTAATTCAGCTTTGAAATCACAGGAATAAATTACGTTTTAATATATTTAAGTAGAAAACATTTTCTTTTTTAAATAGTAAAAATATTTCAGACTTTTACTGTTTAACTTGATATGTCAAATAACTTAAACTAAAATACAAATAAATAAAAACTGATTCAAAATATGAACAAAAACTATAATGGCATCTCAGTGATACTAAAATAACACTGCTATGGTCCTGCTTTGCAAGTGCATTGCTGTAAGCACTTCTAAGCAAATCATTTTCTTTGTATCATGTCAGGCAGCTTGAGTTTTATTTAACTTGGCACACTCATTTAAGGTGTGGTTGGCTCACCTTATTTTCTCTAGTTGTAGTTTGACCTTAAATCAAAAGAATAATAAAAACTCATGCATGTGTTATATAACTGTCCAGTACCCTTTTAATAGTATTATCAATTGTTGCTGTTCATAATGCTGCGACATCCGGCTTCAATTTCCCATCTGAATTCAATTACCCAGCGGAAAGATAAATTTTTCTCTTTACTCTGAATTTGCGTAGAAGGCTCCTTTCTCCACGGAGGATTGTCCTTGGCTTCAATTGTTCGAAATAAGATGTAATTTATGCCAAAGCAAGCATTACAATTAGGGGAAATGGCTCTTTGATTCATATCCTTTTAGATGACTGACATGTTGAACGGGAAAGGACAGAACGTGTACAGGCTTCCTCCACCTGTTTCTTGTCCAGTAGGTTCAGCTGGTGAACCTGTCAATCTCAGAATTCCACCTGTAGAGAAACCTACAGAGAACCAGGTGAGCTGTGGCAGCTGTTGTGCCACACACAATCTACAGGAAGCTCTTACCTTTCTTTAAAGATCCGCATTTAAGCAAACTACTAAATGATAGAAGTTTCCTCTGCTTAACTCTTAACCAGTCAATGTTAAGAACGCAATACTGAACTGATTGATCTTGTCATCCTTTAAATTAAGTTTGCAGTACTAATTTTGCACATTGTGTGCTTCATGTGGACATATCCAATTAGTGTTTGCAAGATCTTTTTCTTTTTCAGTCTGCAGATGCTGCAGCAGGCACCTCACCTCTTATCTTCAGTCATATCAAACGCTGGAAGAAAATTAGACAGAAGTATAATTTTTCCTCATTCTATCATTTCTACTAGAAATGCAGGGGGAGGGTGATATTTACAAATTAAATACGTTTATAAATATGTGTTTATCATTTTTTTTTTTTTTTTTTTTTTTTTATAGGTGGAAGGAGGCCTCCAGTAAGAACCAGCTGAGATACAGCGAGAGCATAAAAATCCTTAAGGAAATGTATGAACGTTAGTTCACTTATATCACTAGTGCATCTGAAGGAGATCTGCTAATGGAATGAAACAAAGATGAAGCCTTCAAGGAGAGTGAAAAATGAGAATTTTGAATGAGAGCTGAACTGAATGATTTTGTAATGTCTTTATTTTTCTTTAAATACAAACTCTCAAGAGCTTCAAATAAATCTACAGTATGGAAAATGATTTTGATGTGTTCATTGAATAAACTGAATTAAGTGCATCTATTAAATGCATGTAATTCCAAGCCACGCTTTGACACCAACTGACCATATTCAAGCTTTTTGACTTTTATATTTTGAATAAATGAGCAAAATAGCAGTACACAGAGTTGAATTATAAGCAATAGTTTCTCAAAGTCTTGTTTCGTCCTGGGATCTGTTAGGTTTGGGGGAGCGAGTGTTTTTTGTCTCCTGTTTGATTCTGGAGGTTAGATGATCTTTAGTGAACGCGGTTTCCAGCACCAGGAGCAGGGACTGTTTAAGCTTTTGCTTGTAGTCCTCACACATGAGCATATAGAGAACGGGGTTCAGACAGCTGTTCAACAAAATCAGGAATTCAGCTATTGCTCTGCTGGCTAAATGTACACTTTCAAACTTCTCTATCTTGGTTGCAATTACCATATAAAAGTCACAAACATGCAATGGAAGCCAACATATGAAAAAGGCCAGGATCACAGCAATGATCCTGAATTTTCCTTTTAAGTTGTTTGACTCGTACTGCAATATCTATATACGAAGATGCAATGATTAGGAAGGGGATGAGGAAGCCTGTCATAAACACAAATATGACCAGAAGCTTCACGGGGTTTATGTTCAGATTGACCCCAAGGGTTATTAGGGGGAAAGGAAGACTGCAACCAATGGATGAAATTCACACAAGCATACAGATGATCTTGGCTTTGGCTAGAGTTCTTTTATTTTTAGACTATGTAATCACCCATGTGCACAGGCATCGGTCCAGACTGATAACGGTCAGAAAAAAATGCTTGACAACATATTTAGACTTATCACAAAGCGGAGAACCTTACAAATTAAGTCGTTCATGTGGTGCCCTCCAAAGTATGAGAGGATGTGTAGGACTGGGGAAACAATAAAGATGAAGTCTGCAGTTGCCAAGTTGAGTTGACCGACATCTTAATTTTACAAGCCACAAATATGACAAGCCCAGTCTGAACGGGACAAGTGTTTCTGTGCAGCCTCCTTGATCCATGTACAGCTTTAGCTTTATACAGCAGTGAATCTGTACATCCTTAATGGGTGATTAGATGTTCTTACTGATAAGGGCCCAAATGCGGTGTCATCAAAAAACTTAATGCGATTGCAGCTATCAGGCATCATCACATTGGCACTGGGCAGGGGGAAACTAGTTTAGCGGTGCACCAGATGGCATGTTTCCTCTCAAATGATGCATATTTTCAAGGAAGAGATTGAAAAGATTCTACTGGTGGTTTAGTGGTGTAGACGATTTTGTAAACTGTTGTACTACAATTAACTTTTTTTTTTTTACATTCTGATCAGTCGATCATGGCACCCAGCTAACTATTTCCTAATTTCCGCACACTCATTCAAAGTAAAGCCCCGTTCACACAAAGAACGATACTGATAACTGCAACATTCGTTGTGTTTATTCTAAACGCATGTCAAATGTATGAAGCACAGCTCACAAGACGCTTTCAAACCACAAATTTGCGTGACCAAACGACCCAGATAAAATCTGTGTTGGGAAATCTGTCGTCACGCGAAATGTTCTATGCTGTGCATTACCTAAAACGACGGATTTCACCTCGAAAATTCAACGTTAAATGTCACCGCATCTTAGAGTCACAGTTTTTAAAACTTTATGGCGTTAATTTAATGCCTTTTGTACGACAAATTCGACTAGCACTCTCTTGTTACTAAAAAACACGGTTATTATTCTCTGTCCCTTATATCATCAGTAAAATTGCTTAAACTGTTAACCATTATCTTTATAATTTTGGAAAAAATTAATATGCCACAGAAATTCCATTTTATTTAGTATTTGATTCTTATTGTTTGTAATTTAATGTTTTTAGAGAAATTAAATCCTTCAGTAAGAATTGGCCACTGTGAGAGCATAAATGTGACCCTGGACCACAAAACCAGTCATAAGGGTAAATTTTGTGAAATCGAGTTTTATACATCATCTGAAAGCTGAATACATAAGGTTTCCATTGATGTATGGTTTGTAAGGATGGGACAGTATTTGGCTGAGATACATCTGGAATCTGAGGGTCCAAAAAAATAAATAAATAAATAAAATAAATAAATTAATAAAAAATGTAAAAAAAATACTAAGAAAATTAGCTTTAAATTTGTCCAAATTAAGTTTTTAGCAATGCATATTACTAATCAAAAATTTTCAAAAAGTTTTGATATATGCACGGTAGGAAATTTACAAAATATCTTCACAGAACATGATCCTTATTTACTATCCTAATGATTTTTGGCACAAAAAAAATCGATAATTTTGATCCATACAATGTATTTTTGGCTATTGCTACAAAATTTACCCGTGCTACTTAAGACTGGTTTTGTATCCAGGGTCACAAATATCCTTAAGGAAATGACCATCAAATGCAGGTAACATGATTTTTTGATACACTGTGGTTTTATTCAGAATGAAGTTCAAACAGAAATCAGCATCTTGCATATTTGGATGCCTGAAAAGTTTCATAAACATATAATGCCCCCAAATTCATTAGCCTATTTGAAGAGACTTTGTTTGGTTTTAGAATACAATTTACACACAGTCTTGTCTCAAACAAATTACTGACAAATTACTGTAAGGACTATAAAGGTACTGGATTAGATCCAGGTTGTTGCAATGATGATAATAACATAGTAATGATGGTCACAATCATTTAGAGACCAGTTTTCTACAATTCAAGCTTGGTTTTATTGTGCTGCTTGCCGTTTTCCAGCTGCCTTAAAGTCCAGATGATCTTCAGCAAAAGCTGTCTCCAGCACCAGCAGCAGAGACTGTTTAAGCTTCTTCTTATACTCATCACACATGAACACATAGAGAATGGGGTTCAAGCAGCTGTTTAGATGAACCAAGTATACACTGACAGACATTGCTGTCACAGATACATCACTGATACTCCAGTTATTTTCTAATGCAGTTAGAAAATAAAAAACACAATGTTTGTGTGGAAAGCAACATATGAAAAAAGCCAGGGTTACAGTTATAATGACCCGGTACGACCTGAACTGTTTTCCCCTTTTGAAGCGTTTGATTCGTACTCCATTAGCTATATATGAAGATGCAATGATCAGAAAGGGCATGAGGAAGCCCACTGTAAAATTGCATGCAATCAGAAACCTAAAGCTAAACTTATCGGCTTCAAAGACAGGAATGCTGCAGCCGATGGACGAAACCCACACAATCACACAGGTGATCCTGGCTTTGAGTAAAGTTCGTTTATTTTTAGGCCAAACAACCATCCATGTGCACAGGCATCGGTCCAGACTGATAACAACTAGAAAAGAAATACTAGCAAACAGATTTAATGACGTTAAGAAAACACAAATTATATAATGACAATGCAGCTGGCCCAAACCCGAGATTATGCATGAGGATGAAATGAAGATGAAGTCTGCGATCGCCAAGTTTAGAAACCAAATGGAGTTGACAGTCGTCTTCATTCTGCAGCAAGTCAGAAATATGACAAGCCCATTTCCAGTGAGACCCACAACACAGGTGGGAACGTAAATGCATAAAAGAAAGATCTCTAAGCTTGGTATTCCCTTATGCTGCATAGTGGTGTTATATGCAGTGCCTCTGGTCATGTTTTCAAGTCCGAAAATGGTGTTTTCTACACAGTGAGGGGTGATTGTAGCTGTACTGGATTTTGGCCAGGTTTTTAATTAGAAAATATGGTGAAATGTGTTTTCATGAGTGAAATATGAATCAAACTAATGATGCACAGTATGATCCACAGAAATTGCTGACTGTTTGAGTTTTGAAAAAATGCACTTAATAGCTGTACCAGATCAAGACTTCTTAATGTGTTTGCAGTGTAAACGTGGTTAGGTGCAAAAAATTCGGACCAATCACAATTCATAATGCAAACAGATTTTAGAAAGAAGTCCAAAGAGCTGACTGCATTGACTTAAAAACAACAACAACAAAAACATAAAATATGAATGTTACACATATTCAGTTCTTACCCATTTTTTGAGCTGTTGATGCACTGGGATAAGTCAAGTCTTGCTCTTGGTCTGTCTTCTCAGTCCTGTTGACAGATTGTGGGGCTTGTACCAGACAGCAGACCCGGGTGCTGCATCCCTATAGGCTGATTTGTCATTTTTACTGATAAGGGCTAAAATGTGGCACCGTATCACACTTGACAAGATGATTGAATCTGTATCTGGTATCACAGTGGGCATGTACTAGAACGTTCCTGTAGCTCAAATACTAAAGCAGGGGTGGCGAACGTTGGTCCTGGAGAGCCGCAGCCCTGCAGAGTTTTGCTTCAACCCTAATCAAACGTACCTGAACAAGCTAATCAACGTCTGAAGGGTTACTGGAAAGCTACAGGAAGGTGACTTTTAATTAGGGTTGGAGCTGAACTCTGCAGGGCTGCGGCTCTCTAGGACCAGAGTTCGCCACGCACGTACAAAGGCATGGTGCCAGGATTCAATTTGAATGCATTAACTAATTATTAAATAAGCTGTTTTGGATAAAAGTTTCTGTCAAATCCACACATGTAAAATCAATCTTTTTGTCATGTTTCTTTGATTAAACTGAAGGTCACAAAAAGTGATATGTTTTGAAGCATTGGTTTTGTAAAGTAAAGCATTTGTGTTTTACCCATACACTCTTTAACACCCAAGCCACACTTTAACACCAAAACAAACAACCCATTCAAGCTTTTTGATATTTTTATTTTAAAAATAGCAGTATAGAGATGAATTATAAGCGGTATGTTGAAAAGCAAAACGTGAGTCTGATTTTCTCAAAGTCTTGTTTCGTCCTGGCATCTGTGGAGGAGCGGGTGTTTTTACTCTGCTTTTTTCTCTCTTTAAAGATTAGATGATGAAAATGTGGTATCATCGGAAAACTTGACGCGATTGCCACAGTTGCCAAGTCCACATATTTTACATGACTTTGGGCTTCTTTTTTTAAGTCGAGTTAAAAAAAAAATCATGGGTTATGGTTTTTTGAGCTTATTTTTAAAAATATGCTTGTTAGGAAAACCTGACAACTTAGGACTTCTTTTGTAGACCAGGGTCACAAATATCCTTAAGGAAATGACCATCAAATGCAGGAAACATGATTTTTTGATACACTCTGGTTTTATTCAGAATGAAGTTCAAACAGTAATCAGCATAACAAAATGAGCTCTTGCATATTTGGATTCCTGAAACGTTTCATAAACATATAATGTCCCCAAGTTCATTAGCCTATTTGAAGAAACTTTGTTTGGTTTTAGAACACAAATTACACAGTCTTGTCTCAAACATGAAACTGCTGTTTTATAGAAGCATTTTTACTGACAATTTACTGTAAGGACTAAGGCACTGGATTAGATCCAGGTTGTTGCAATGGTGATAATAATATAGTAATGATGGTCACAATCATTTAGAGACAGGTTTTCTACATATCTAAAAATTCAAGTTTGGTTTAATTGTCCTACTCGTCCTTTTCCATCTGCCTTAAAGTCCAGATGATCTTCAGCAAAAGCCGTCTCCAGTACCAGCAGCAGAGACTGTTTAAGTTTTTTCTTATACTCATCACACATAAACACATAGAGAATGGGGTTCAGACAGCTGTTTAAATAAACCAAGTATACACTGACAATCATTGCCGTCCTAAATATTTCTCGATCACTAGCACTCCAGTTCTTTTTTACTGCAGCTATTCTACAAAAATTGCAAGCATGGTATGGAAACCAACATATGAAAAAAGCCAGGATTATAATCGTGATGACCCGGTACGACCTGAACTGCTTTCTTTTGAAGCGTTTGATTCGTACTCCAATAGCTATATATGAAGATGCAATGATCAGAAAGGGGATGAGAAAACCAACTGTAAATTCATATGTGATCAGAAACACATGAGTAAACATATAACCTTTAAAGAAAGGAATGCTGCAGCCGCTGGATGAAACCCACACAATCATGCAGGTGATCTTGGCTTTGAGTAAAGTTCGTTTATTTTGAGCCCAAACGACCATCCATGTGCACAGGCACCGGTCCAGACTGATAACTACTAGAAAAAAAACACTAGCAAACAGATTTAGCGTTAATGTTATGAAGAAAATGTAAGTCGTTAATTCACTGTGCCACCGGCCCACAACTGAGAGAAGTTCTATGATTGAGGATAACATGAAGATGAAGTCTGCAACTGCCAAGTTGAGAAACCAAATGGAGTCGACAGTTGTCTTTATTCTGCAACCAGTCAGAAATATGACAAGACCATTGCCAATGAGACCCACAACAACGGTGGCAAAGAAAATGCATATCTGAAAATTATTAAAGCTCATAAAGCCCTCTTGCTGCATAGTGGTATTATGTGGTCTGCCTCCGGTCATGTTTTCAGCTCCAAAGCTGGTGTTTTCTACACAGAGAAATAAAGAGAGAGAAAACACAGTGAGGGCTAATTTGGGATCTGTTTTGGCCATTACTGTGGCAATCACTGTAAATGTACTACATATTGACCAGCGTTTAAACAAACATTGATTTCAGCATTTGACTTTTAAATGAGAAAATATGTGTTTTCATGATTGAACATTTCTATCCACATGAACTGCTGATTCTTTCAGTTTTAAACATGCTAAATATTGAAAAATGCACTTATTAGCTCTACCAGATCAAGACTTTTTAATGTGTTTGCATTGTAAATGTGGTTAGCTGCAATAAAGAAGACCAATCACAATTCAAAGTGCAAATGGATTTTAAAAAAGAAGAAGTCCAATGTGTGCATTGACTTAAAAACATACCCATTTTTTGAGCTGTCGATGCACTGGGATAAGTCAAGTCTTGTTCTTGGTCTGTCTTCTCAATCCTGTTGACAGATTGTGGGTTTTGTACCAGACAGCAGACCCTATTGCTATATCCCTATAGGCTGATTTGTTATTTTGTACTGATAAGGGCTAAAATGTGGCACCGTACCACACTTGATAAAATGATTGAGTCTGTATCTGGTATCACAGTGGGCAAGTACCTAACAGTCTTTCCTACCACGCTAAAATGTTCCTGTAGCTCAAATAGTAAAGCACAGAGCTAAGATTCAATTCGAATGCAAGAGCAGGAATGGAGGAACTGGTGTCTTTTTTCTGCTGTTTGATTCTGGAGCTAAGATGATCTTCATTGAACGCCATTTCCAGCACCAAGGACGGTTTACATTTTTGCTTATATTTCTCAACCATGAACATTTAGAGAATGGAGTTCAGACAGCTGCTCAACAAAATCAGAAATTCAGCTGTTGTTGTGCTGGCTAAAAATACCCCTGAATAACTTTCAAACCATTCATTCTCAAGTGTACCGTATAAAAGTGACAAAAATGCAATGGAAGCCAGCCTACAAAAAAGGCCAGGGCCACAGCAATGACCAAAAAAGCTGCCTTTGAACTGCCTTTTCCTTTTTAAGTTGTTTGACTCGTACTGCACTAGCTTTATATGAAGATGCAGTGATTAGGAATGGCATGAGGAACCCTGCCATAAATGCAAATGTGGATTCAGGATGCAGGGTTTTTATGTTTATGGTTAAGGCAAAAGGAAGGCTGCAACCAGTACATGAAATCCACACCATTATGCAAATGATCCTGGCTTTGACTAGAGTTCTTTTAATTTTAGCCCACACAATTATTCATGTGCACAGGCATTAGTCCAGACTGATAACACTCTGAAAAAAAATGCTTGCAAACATATTGACACAAAATGAGGAACCCTGAGAAAAGAAGTCCTCAAAGTGTTGTCCTCCAAAGTAAGGGATGATTTCTAGGACTGGAGAAAAGATGAAGACAATGTCTTCAGTCGCCAAGTTGAGAAGCCAAATGGACTTGAAAGACGTCTTCTTTTTCTAACCGGTCCCATTTCCAATGAGACCTAGTATAAAGATGGCAATTAAAGCCATGTGCTCAAGACTCCGAAGACCAATCAGCCACCCGATAGTGTGGTAGAATGTCATGATTTTGGTCATATTTTCTAAACCTTCTAAGCACACTACACAAAGAGAGAAAATACAGTTAAGGCAATGGTTCCCAACCACGTTTCTGGAGGCCCCCCCAACACTACGTTTTCTACGTCACCTTAATCAAAGATTCAGATAATCAGCTCAACTCCAAGACCAGAAATGGGTGTGTCAGACAAAGGAGAGATGCAAAATATGCAGTGTTGGGAAGCCTCCAGGAATGTGGTTGGGAATGAGAGTTAAAGCAAGTCATTAATACACAAAAATATGTTCTAAGAACATTTGGCTAATGTTTCATTATGTTATGAAAACATTATTTCCTAATGTTTTCTGCACGCTCAAAAGATTCAGTTTTTTAAAATAGTTTAAAAACCTTTATTTCTTGGATATACTAATGTTAAGGAAATATACAAAGGTTATGAGAATGCCTTGAATGTTTTATGGATGTTTTGAAACAGGTAGTAACCAAAAAACAACAACCTTAGATGAACATCCAACTATAGTGTTTCAGTAATAAAATATTCCATGAACAACGTATAAATAACATTTCTGCACTAGGTTTGGAAGACATTAAAGACCTGAACAAAAAACGGGTATTACATTTATAGAGCTTTTGTTCAAAAATTTGTCAGAACATTAGCCAAAGTTCTGAGAATTTTTCTTTGTTAGCTGGGTAATGTCAAACATCTGGACATGGCTAGACTAGTAGTTAATGCTGATCATCAAAGAAACAGACCTTGGTGGAAATGATGATCAGATATCAAATAATCTAATATTAATTCTGATTAAAAGGTTTATAATCAAAACTCAAGCATGTCCCGATTTTTTTGTTGGCAGCCCTGGAAGTTTAAAGAGGTCATCGGATGCAAAACTCACTTTCACATGTTGTTTGAAAATAAATGTGCCTTGGCAGTATGTGTACACAACAACCCTATTATGATAAAAAAATCCACCCAGTGGTATTTTTGTAACCTTTATAAGAAATATCCCCTTTTTCAAATCAAGACATTTTCAGCTTCTTGTCAGTGTGACGTTACACTGATAGAGGCCGCTCCCACGATAGTTGATTGACATGACGTCTTACCTTAGACCTGCCCTGACTGAGCTGTGGACAGTTAGACTCTGACTGCCATTGTGTCATCTCCAGTGCAGGGGAAGACAAAAATGTCTCAGATCGAGCGACTGAGGTGTTCTGTTGTTAGATGTAATAATGATCATAGCAATCATCATTTACTCCCGACGTCTACGCTGCTAAAGACGCAGAGGATTAACGTTACTTAAGCTTTAGAAGGAAATGCACCCGGCGATCTACATAAACGCATCTATGTTTGCGTGAATCATTCGCAGCTTCAGCTACAGCAGTAGTGAGTATAAGAGTTTTTATGCATCTTTTTAAATCGTCTTTCGATTTAATAATTAATAATGTGGTAGTTAGCAAGTTGCGCGGCTAAATGCGGCTAAAGTAAACAGACCGGCTTGTCACCCCACAGTAGAGAGGGGTGGGATGAGCAGAGCTCATTAGCATTTAAAAAAACATGCAATAGAACGGCTCGCTCTGAACAGGGTGACAAGGTAAAAAAAAAAGGTGTTTTTTTAGAGGGGTCATCGGCTGCCCATTTTTCACAAATTGATATGATTCTTTATGGTCTTAATGAAAAGTGTATAACATGCTTTGGTTAAAAATTCTCAATGGTAGTGTAAAAAACACCCTTTTTACCTTGCCAAATCAGTTTTGCAAAAATCATCCTGTTCTGGTCGATGTTGCTTTAAATGTTAATGAGCTCTGTTAGCCCCGCCCCTCTCTTCTCTCTGGGGAGTGACGAGCCTGTTTACTTTAGCCGTGATTAGCCACGAAACTTGCTAACTAGCACGTTATTAGGAAAGGCGATTGCAAAGAATCATAAAAAAAACCTTATACTCACTTCTGCTGTAAGTGAAGCTGGATCACGAATGATTCGCGCCAATATAGACACATTTGTTTATATTGGGAGGCGCATTCCCTTCACAAACAAATGTAATCCACTGCATCTTTAACGGCTCAGATGTCGGGAATAAAGGACGAATACTATGTTCATTATTACATCCAACAACAGAACACCTTTCTTGCTTTGGAGCCATTCTTGTCTACGTCCCTGTTCCGGCATCGAAACAGTGGTAAGACAGCCGTGTCAATCAACTATTGTGGGAGTGGCCTCTGACGGTGTGTCATTACACAGACAACATGCTGAGAATGTCTCGATTTGAAAAAGGGGAATTTTGCATTCGAAGACCCCTTTAAACTACCACAGAGAAATTTGAACCAAAGTATGTTATAGACTTCTCATTAAGACCCTAAAGAATCGTATCAGCTTGTGGAAAATGAGCATCCGATGACGCCTTTAACTACTTACTATTCTACAGATGATATTGTTATGTTTATTTTAAGTGAGTTTCAAATGAAGCACGGTTTTTGAAACGACTATTTTGCCCACAAAAATCTAAAAGTAAGTGTTACCGCACCTGTTGAGTTAGTTATTGAAACGTTATAGCATTAATTTAAACTGGCGCTAATATCGGGGCTCTACCATTCACCAAGTACTTCTATTGGCTTGGTGTGTCAGGCCATTTACAAATGCAACTGTTGCCAACCTTTGTCTTAGTTATTGACTGCGATGCAAAGGAAAAGGTGAGTTCAGTGGCTGTAAACATGCGCTTACACTGTCAGACATGGGGCTTGTACAAATACCCACACTTGTGGTCTTGGCCACTAGAGAGCATGTGCACACAGGATGTAAGCACACAAAACTGTCTCAGATCTTAACAATGCCAAGGTGCAAGGTTAATAGATTGTGAGATTTTATGTGAGAGGTCGCGGAAACCTTTCCAGTGTAACTTAAATGTCAATAAGAATTAGATATTACTGTAGTAAAACTTGAAGTGTTGGTTGGTTATTTTATTGGTACAAAGATTACCAAATTGTGTCATCTAGACACTATACAGAATTTTTCTCTTGTCGGGTAAGGAAAAGTTCTACATGTACTTGTGGTCTTCACACCTACTTGAACATTTGGGTCAAATACAGGAAATAAGTCATGTATGTAGGCATGTGGTTAAGTGTAAAGACCACAAGTAAGTATTTGGACAAGCTCATGCACTCTCACAAACCTACGCTCCCACAAGTGAAGTACATTTTTTTTTGTTGCTCAACATTTCACAACAGTAGAGGGGGAAGACAAAAGGAAGCAACATTACAATTTCACTTTAGAGACCAGTTTTCTACATGTCTAACAATTAGTTTTCTTGTTCTGTTTGTCCTTTTGCATCTGCCTTAAAGTCCAGATGATCTTCAGCAAAAGTCACCTCCAGCACCAGCAGCAGAGACTGTTTAAGCTTCTTCTTATACTCATCACACATAAACACATAGAGAATGGGGTTCAGACAGCTGTTTAGATAAACTAAGTAGGCACAGAAAGCAAATGCTGTCTGAAATGCTTCCTGAGTAAGCACTTCTGCACTCACTGTTAGTGAATAAAAACGGCACACACAGTATGGAAACCAACATATGAAAAAAACCAAGATTACGGTTATAATGACCCTGTATGACCTGAGCTGCTTTCCGCTTTTGAAGCGTTTGATTCGTACTCCAATAGCTATATATGAAGACGCAATAATCAAGAAAGGTATAAAAAAGCCAACTGTAAATTCATATATGATCAGAAACGTATGAGTAAAGTCATAAATGATGAAGAAAAGAATGCTGCAGCTGATGGATAAAACCCACACAACCGTGCAGATGATCCTGGTTACAAATAAAGTTCTTTTATTTTGAGTCGAAACGACCATCCGTGTGCACAGGCATCAGTCCAGACTGATAACAACAAGAAAGAAAATACTAGAAAACAGATTTAGTCTGAACATGACAAAGAAAATGAAGTTACTGTGATCCATGGCAAGCAATAATAGAAGTTGTATGGTTCTAGATAACATGTAGATGAAGTCTGCAATTGCCAAGTTGAGAAACCAAATGGAGTTGACAGTCGTCTTCATTCTCCAGCCAGTCAGAAATATGACAAGCCCATTTCCAATGAGACCCACAACAAAGGTGGGAACATAAATGCATATAAGAAAGATCACATAGCTCTTAAGCTCATTCTTAGACTCCATAGTGGTGTTATGTGCAATGGATCTTGTCATGTTTTCAGCTCCAAAACTAGTGTTTTCTACACAAAGAAAGAAAAAAGAGGTAAGAGGTAAGGGCTGATTTTGGATCTGTTTCTGATGCATCTGTAATCTGTCTAGTTTTATTCATTTGAAGAATAATTCTGATTCCAAAAATGTAAAAAAAAAAAAAAAAAAAAAAAAAAAAAAAAAAATATATATATATATATATATATATATATATATATATATATATATATATATATATATATGTGTATATATATATATATATATATGAAGAGTTCAGATGCAAAACCAGCTAAATCCAGCTGACGTCTTTCTTTAAAAAATGCATCTTTATCAGGCTCAGATGTATATGTTTCTATGTAAGCAGCGGTACTTCTGATTGGGCTGAGGCTGGTATTTTAGTGAGTTTGAAGAAAAAGTATTTGATGGACGTATAATATGTGTCGAGAACATTCACTCAGTATCATTATCTCATTTTTGACAGCGCTTTTAGCTGGTTTTGCATCTGAACTCTTCATATATATATATATATATATATATATATATATATATATATATATATATATATATATATAAAACACAATATGAATAATACACATACCCATTTTTTGAACTGTTGATGGACTGGGACAAGGCGAGTCTTGATCTTGCTCTGTCTTCTCGTCCTGTGACAGACTGTGGGTTAGACAGCAAGGTCTGGTATTGCGAAAGGCTGATTTGTAGTTTTTACTGCTAAAGGTCTAAAATGTGGTGTCAATAGCAAACTTGAAGTAACTATCAGACATCATCACAATGGGTAGTGAGCATCAGTGCTGAGAAACCAGTTTTGTGGTGTTTTCTGTCCATTACACAAATTTTTAAGAAGAGACTGAAAAGAATTTTCTGGAAATATGGTTTCGACATTTTTATGGTTTACATTCTGATCAGTCAATTGCAGCATCCAGTGGTTTTACATTTCCTAATTTCTATGTTGTGTATTAATCCGCTAATTCTAAGTAAATGCCTGTTTACACTATGATGAGAAGCGGCTGCCAACTGTCATGGATTTACAGTAAAACTCATGCAGTTGATTTTTTCTCACACCAGACATCCATTTTCTCATGCAGTTAAAAAAATATTGTTGCACAAAGAGGACACTCTATGAAACTTTATTATTTTTATAATTTATTTGTTAGTTTTGCTGCATTGCAGCTGTTATGTTACAATATTTTATAGTAAAAACACAGTACCATTCAACTGACATTTTGCTAAGGTTGCCATTGAGTTCCCATGAAAATGTTACTTCTGAATATTCTCTAAACTCAAAGTTCAAAATGTTGTTTTTTATGTTTTAAATGTTTGTTGTTGTTTTTTATGTGAACTTTAAGGAAATATTCCATTTCATAATTTTGCAAACACTATAGGGGAACATGAATTTTGAATGTTTTGAACTGAAACAAATAGTAACATTTAAAAATTATAGATGAATGTCTGACTAAAACAATTTAGAAATAAAACAATCCATAAACGTTTTTTGTAATAATGACCAAGTAGTATTTTTTTTTTGTCTTATATGTAATCAGCTAAACTGATTAAATTGTTAACCGATATCTTTACAATTTTGTATTTGTTCCAGAAATCATATTTTATTATCTTATTAATTATTTTTATTTATTTTGTTGTTTTTTAGGGAAACCCTTTATTAAAAAATTGCTACTGCAAGAGTAAAAATCCATTAAATCCATTTAATATGATTTTTCGATACACTGTGGTTTTATTCAGAATAAAGTTCAAACAGAAATCAGCATAACAAAATGAGCTTTTATATTTTTGGATTCATGAAAAGTTTCACAAACATATATAATGTTCATTAGCCTATACTTAAACAGACTTTCTCTGTTTGGTTTTACAACACAAATTACATACAGTCATACATCAAAATGAATTTTGTAGTTGCTGCTTTTCACAAGTCGCTAGATAAGGACGTACTGGATTACATCCAGGTTCATCATTTAGGGATTCTACAAATCTAACAGTTCAGTTTGGTTTTCTTGTCCTGCTCGTCCACTTCCATCTGCCTTAAAGTCTAGATGATCTTCAGCAAAAGCCGTCTCCAGCACCAGCAGCAGAGACTGTTTAAGCTTCTTCTTATACTCATCACACATGAATACATAGAGAATGGGGTTCAGACAGCTGTTTAGATGAACCAGGTAGGCACAGAAAGCAAATGCTGTCTGAAATGCTTCCTGAGTAAGCACTTCTGCACTCACATTTTCTTGTGCAGTTTCTTCTGAATAAAAACACCAAACGTGGTATGGAAACCAACATATGAAAAAAGCTAAGATGACGGTTATAATGATCCGGTACGACCTAAGCTGCTTTCTGCTTTTGAAGTGTTTGATTCGTACTCCAATAGCTATATATGAAGATGCAATGATCAGAAAGGGGATGAGGAAGCCCACTGTAAATTCATATGTGATCAGAGAGTCATGTTCAAATATATAGTCAGGAATGCTGAAGCTGATGGATGAAACCCACACAATCATGCAGATGATCCTGGCTCTAAGTAAAGTTCGCTTGTTTTGAGCCCAAACAACCATCCATGTGCACAGACATCGGTCCAGACTGATAATGACAAGAAAGAAAATACTAGCAAACAGATTCATCGAAAACGTCAGGATGAAAATGTAATCCATTAACTGACTTTTCCACTGGCCCAAATATAAGAGAAGATCTATGCATGCAGAAAACAAGAAGATGAAGTCTGCAACTGCCAAGTTGAGAAACCAAATGGAGTTGACAGTCGTCTTCATTCTGCAGCCAGTCAGAAATATGACAAGCCCATTTCCAATGAGACCCACAACAATGGTGGCAAAGAAAATGCATGATGTAAAGTTTGTAAATCCCGCACGCTGCATAGTGGTGTTATGTGCTGTGCCTTCGGTCATGTTTTCAGCTTCAAAAAGAAGAAAAAGAGAGAAAACAGTGAAGGCTGTCTGATTTGACATTTATAGAAATGTTTGTCTTGTCATGTGTGAGGGGTAAGTTTAGGTTAGGTTAGGTTAGGTTAACTTTATTCTTCTCCCGTGGGAGAAATTTGACTTAGACGGAGGGCGTACTGCACAGAAAAGACATAACATGGAGAAAAAACAAAAAAACAAAAAAAATAAATAAAGCACATTAACATATATATAAATGTTATAATGTTATAATATATATAAATTTCACCAGATGGACCTATGCAATTAACACTTCCACCCTAATCTATCAAACCCCCCTCCCTCCACCATACCCACAGAATACATTTACTGATCCTCCTCCTTGAATTTCATTAACCTATATTCAACACGTGTATTGTCAGATAAAATACTTCTAGCTTGTCTGCTTATGGCTTGCTTAAACAGCTTCTGTGGATTAAGGGGTCTTTTTATACTAGTGAATAAGCAACTTTTGGCACTGGCCTTTATATGACCATTACTGTGGCAATTACTGTAGATGTACCAGATACTGACCAGAGTTTGAACAAACAGATTCAACTGTATCACTTGATTTTTACAGAGAAATTATTACTAATTGTGAAAGATGTGTTTGTGAATAAACTGTGAATCAAAGCAATAATGCAGAGAAACCACTGAGTTTGAAAAAAATTGAATATTGAAGAAAAAAAAAAACAAAAAAGACTTGTTTTTGCTGTGTAAATGTCGTTATATTAAAAAAAAAAGTAGACCGATCAAAATTTGGACAAATTCCCCTAGTGTCTAGCACTGGTTTCAAAAGTTTATTTAATACCTTCCTAATCTGTAATGTGTCCAGTATTATTTATTTTAAAGAATAATATCCATCTTTGATTATGATAAAAATGTTACATAGTTTTTATATATATATATATATATATATATTAAACAATACTTTATATTATATTATATTATATTGATGATGTAAGTGTTTTTATTTTTTTTCTTTAATATACCTAGTTCAACTTAAAAACTTAAGGTCAGTATAATCAAATTAGAAAAAGTAATTGCAACTTTTTTTTTTTTTTTTTTTTTTTTTTTTTGCCATCTTGAATAACTTAAACAATTAAGCTGAAATTTATTTATTTGTTTATTTATTTATATATTTATTCATTCATTCATGTGTTATTTAATTAATTAATTATTGTTATCACTATTATTTTTTATTATTCCTTTTATTGACATTTTAAGTAATTGAAAAAAAATTGCCTTGACTTAATTATATCATCTTAATTATATAATTTTTACTATGTGTGCATTCATTCTCTTTCACAGTTCTGCGTTTACTGCAAAAAACACATGTAATTTAAATATGTAATCTAAATAATATACATTTTTTTGAGCCGTTGATGCACTGGTACAAGTTGAGTTTTGATCTGGTCTTGTCTTGTCTTCTCAGTCTTGTGACAGACTCTTGGTTTTATATCAGACAGCAAAGCCTGTATTACATCACTAAAGGCTGATAAGACGTCATCGCATTGGGCATCTGACTGCAGCAGGTTGAGAAACTGGTTTTGTGGAGACTGAATTTTTTTTTTCTTTTCTTTTTTTTTTTTTTTTTTTTTTTTTATGGGTGGTTTAGTGGTGTAGACAAGTGGATCTCAACTAGTTTGGCCATTGGATCCACATTTTCCTATGGTCATAAAGCTGTGTGTGTATATTGTTTTGTTTTTAAACGTATACAAAACAACACAGTGTGAAAATAACATGTCACGAATCTGGTCGTGCCCCGCTGTCCGCTCACCACCAGATGTCACTCTCACCCCATTATCACACTTTGACTGTTGTACTACACCCCGGACTACATTCCCCATCAGCCATTGCACCTCATCCCCGACCAATCAGCGGCGCTATAAAAGCCCCGGTCTTTCCCCTTGCTAACCACGGAGTATTGTGAGTTGTTACTGTTGTGTTTCCTTTGTTAGCATTTCCTAGTTTCCTTGTTTCTAGTTCCAAGTTCCTAGTTCCTAGTTCCTAGTTCTTGTTCTCTCGCCTGGCTCCCCCGTTTTTCGACTGTTCGCCGCCTGGCTTTTCGGACTATCTATCGTTATTGGATTATTCTCTTCGTCTTGCTTGTGATATACCTGTCTGCTCCTGTTTTGACCCTGCCTGTACGACCATGTCTTTGTCTGGTCCTAATAAAAGCTCGCAAGTGGATCCGCTCGCCTCTGGTCTTTCACTCCCCGTTACAGAATACTCCGTCACCACAGGATCCAGCAGCTTCACCCACGGACATTCAGATATGGACACAGACAGAATTCTTTTCAGGATAAAACAAGGGCCACGCACACTAGAACAACACATCCGTGAGTTTCTGGCCATTGCCAATTATTCCACCCTCCCGGACTGCACAATTATTGAGATATTTTGTGATGGCATAAATAAGCCTTTAAAGGCGAGGCTGAGACGCGAGGGTCCGCGCTCATCTCTGGCTGCATTTTTGAACTTTGCGTTGTCGTGTGTGGGTTCGCCGTGCACCGTGGGGGTCGCAGAGAGGGAACGCGACAACGCGGTAATGGCGACCGCGCGTCCCACCCGCAGGTTGGCGGTCATGCCGGAGCACGATCCCACAAACACGTTTGCCGCCTGGATCGCTCGTGAAATGGCAGCCGTGCAGGAGCGCGCTCAAGCAATGGCGACGGCTGCGGAGAGCGCTCCTCTAATCGCGGCGACAGCTGCGCCCGTTCACAAGATGGCGGCCGCGTCGGAGCGCGTTCATGATACAGCAGCGACAATAGAGCCCGTGCACAAAATGGCGGCGACTGCGGTGACCATTTGCAAGATGGCGGCGGCGCCGGCGTGCGCTCACAAGATGGCGGTGACGGCGGAGCCCGTCCACAAGATGGCGGCGAAAACAGAGCTCTGTCACGTCACAGCTGCCATATCAGAGCCATATAAAGTTGCAGCGGCATTTCCTGAGTCAAGTCAAGTTTCCAAGTCAAGCCAAGTTGCAGCTGTGTTTCCTGAGTCAAGTCAAGTTTCCAAGTCAAGTCAAGTCAAGTTGCAGCTGCGTTTCCTGAGTCAAGTCAAGTTTCCAAGTCAAGTCAAGTTGCAGCGGTGTTTCCTGCATCAAGTCAAGTCAGAGCTGCTCTTCCTAAGGCAAGTCAAGTTAAAGCTGTGTTTCCAGTGTCAGCATACCTGTCAAGTTTTGGATTTGAAAATAAGGGAAATTTTCTGGCGCCTGCCGCGAGCAGTCCCACCACCCCAACCAAGCTCCAGTATCCCTTACATTTTAAGACAGGTGACAAGAAAGCTAAAATCACCACTTGTCAACCACTTATAAACTGCAATCGGCTTTATGCACAGCTGCACTACTTCCTGAACTTCAGGCAGCTCCTTTGTTTCCTGTCTGCCATTATTGGACAAACTGATTAATCCAGGTGATCAGTTTGTCCAATAATGGCAGACAGGAAACAAAGGAGCTGCCTGAAGTTCAGGAAGTAGTGCAGCTGGGCATAAAGCCAATGATAGGCCTACCTTTGTTGACATTGACATGCTGTGAACATTCATAGCCTAAATGAAAACACAAAAGGGTATATATGAAGAGCATTTATTTAAAGGCTTATTTGCATATTTTCTGTTCATTTAACATTGCTTGTCTTTACATTTACATTTCATTTTCATTCCACATTCTTTTCACATTCACACACTCATTCATTTCATTGCTAAAGTCGCAGTTACAAATTTTACAGAACGCGTGACTGTCCCCCACCCTGCTCTTCTTCAGAAATATAAATTCGTTGTCCCATTGATCGCGGTATTTACATGAGGGTTTTGGTTTTTGGGCAGGAGTGCCTTCCTTCTCTGTCCTGGCGTCCATCATCTGTCTGTTTTTTCTTCTTTTTTCCCCACGTTGTCACTCATCAACTCATCATCTGACCTCACCCACTAACCTCGCGACAACTGCCACCTACAGTACCTGTAGTAGGCTACTGCAGGTGGCAGATATCGCGAGGCTAGTGACAGAGCTCAGATTTTTTTTTGGGAGGGGGGGGACGTTTTTTTTTTTTTTTAATAACGCAGGTTAAAATACGGGAGATTTACGGGAAAATACTAATACGGGAGGACGGCGGGAAAGAAGGGTAAATTACGGGACTTTCCCGGCCAAAACAGGATACTTGACAGGTATGAGTGTCAGGTCAAGCTACTACTGTGGTTCCTGTGTCAAGTCAAATTACAGCTGTCACTTCTGTCTCAAGTCAAGTTACAGCCATCATTCCCGAGTCAAGCACTGTCAAGATGGCTGCCACGCCAGAGCCACTGCACAAGATGGCCGTCACCCCAGAGCCTGTTCACAAGATGGCCGCTGTCTCCAAGCCATGCCACAAGATGGCCGCCATCCCAGAACGTGTGGTCAGCACCCGGACGCCACCTGTGGCCATGATGGCCCACGTGCTGGACACACCCCTAATGACAGTATGGGCAGCTAAAGTGGCGCTCCTTCATGTTGCGGCGGCTACCCCTGAGTCAAGTCAAGCCAGAGCTGTCGTTCTCCATGAGTCAAGCCAAGTCACAGCTGTCGTTCTCCATGAGTCAAGCCAAGTCACAGCTGTTCCCCACGAGTCAAGTCACGTTACAGTTGTTGTTCCTGAGTCAAGCCATGTTGTTCATGAGTCAAGTCCCGTTACAGCGGATCTCCATGAGCCAAGCCAGGTTACCGCAGATCCTCGTGAGCCAAGTCAAGCTGCTGCTGTTATTCCAGAGCCAAGTCAGGCTACAGCTGAAGCTGCCAAGTCCAGTCAAGCTGCCAAGTCCAGTCAAGCTGCCAAGTCCAGTCAAGCTGCCAAGTCCAGTCAAGCTGCCAAGTCCAGTCAAGCTGCCAAGTCCAGTCAAGCTGCCAAGTCCAGTCAAGCTGCCAGGTCCAGCAACGTCAAGGCTGTCGTTCCTGAGCCAAGTAAAGTCATTGTTAATCTTCACGGGCCAAGTCAAGTCAAGTCACAGTTGATGTTCACAAGCCAAGTCAGGCCTCAGCCAGTCACCACGAACCAGGTCAAGTCACCGTTGATCCTCATAGGCCAAGTCAAATCATCGCTGGACTTCACGTGTCAGGTCAAGTCACAGCAGCACTTATTGAGCCAAGTCAAGGTATTGCTGTTGTTTCAGAGCCAAGTCACGTCCCGCCTGACGGCCCAGAGCCAAGTTACGTCCCGCCTGACCGCCCAGAGCCAAGTCACGTCTCGTCTGACCTTCCAGAGCCCCGTCACGTCTCGTCTATCTGTCTAGAGCCTCACCATGTCTCGTCTGACCGCCCAGAGTCAAGTCACGTCTCGTCTGACCGCCCAGAGTCAAGTCACATGATGTCTGCCAGTGTGATGCGATCACCATTTTCAGTATGTGGGCTGCACACTACACTCTAGAGGCCACGTCTGCTCACAAGCCTGCCCCTGAGGTCACATTTGTTCACGAGTCCGCCCCTGAGATCACGTCAGATCTCAAGCCTGCTCCAGAGCTCCTATGTCACGAATCTGGTCGTGTCCCGCTGTCCGCTCACCACCAGATGTCACTCTCACCCCATTATCACACTTTGACTGTTGTACTATACCCCGGACTACATTCCCCATCAGCCATTGCACCTCATCCGCGACCAATCAGCGGCGCTATAAAAGCCCCAGTCTTTCCCCTTGCTAACCACGGAGTGTTGTGAGTTGTTACTGTTGTGTTTCCTTTGTTAGCATTTCCTAGTTTCCTTGTTTCTAGTTCCAAGTTCCTAGTTTCGACTGTTCGCCGCCTGCCTTTTCGGACTATCTATCGTTATTGGATTATTCTCTTCGTCTTGCCTGTGATATACTTGTCTGCTCCTGTTTTGACCCTGCCTGTACGACCATGTCTTTGTCTCGTCCTAATAAAAGCTCGCAAGTGGATCCGCAGCAGTTACATCAAGTTTGCAGATGACACCACGTTTTATAGATAAAGGTCTGATAAAGGCCTAAAATGTGGTCACCGCAAACTTGATGTTACCGCTGCTGTCAGACATCACATTTTATTTTTTTTCCATTCTGATTAGTCAGTTGTAGCATCCAGTGGTTTTACATTTCCTAATTTCTATGTTGTGTATATCAGTCTGCACATTCTAAGTAAAGGCCCGTTCACACTATAATGATAAGGGGCTGCCAACTCTCAAGACTTTACTGTGAGACTCATGTAATTGATTTTTCTCACACCACATGTGCATCTGCTTACACAGTGAAAAAAATGTTGCGGCGCAAAGAGGACACTCTGAGCACCGTGCAGAGTTATTCAGACTGATTGGGGGGAGATACACAACTCTAAAAAACTTTATTATTTTAGATTTATTTGTTAGTCTTACTGTTATTTTACAATATTTTATGATAAAAACACAATACCAGTCAACTGACGGATTTTGCTAGGGTTGGCATTAAGTTCGCATTAAAATGTTTCTTCGGAATATTCTCTGCACGTTAAAAATGTCGTATTTTTTATGTTTTAAAAAGAGTTTTTTACATGTGAACTTTAAGTAAACATTCCATTTTATAATTTTGCAAACACTGGGAACATAAATTTTGAATATTTTGAACCGAAACAAGGTTCAAAGAAACAAGGTTTTTTTTAAATGTTAGATGAACGTCCGACTAAAACAATTCAGAAATAATGCATTCCATAAATGTTTTTGTGATAACATTTTGTAATTTTTGTAACATTTTGACCTGGTATCTGGCATTTTAAACTTTTTTTTTTTTTTTTTTTTTTTGTCCCATAGGTAATTAGCTGAACTGACTAAATTGTTAACCAGTATCTTTACAATTTTGTATTTGTGCCAGGAATCATATTTTATTATCTTATTATTAGTTATTTTCATTTATTTTTTGTTTTTTAGGGAAACCCTTCAATAAAAAAAAAACAATTGCTACTGTGAGAGCAAAAATCCATTAAATGCAGGTAACATGAATTTTTGATACACTGTGGTTTTATTCAGAATAAAGTTCAAACAGAAATCAGCATAACAAAATGAGCTTATAACTACAAAATAAGACTGATAACTACAAGAAAATAAATATAGTAAACAGATTTATCAGTAACGCATGATGAAAATGTAAGTCGTTAATTGACTGTGCCACTGGCCCAAAGCTGAGAGAAGATCTATGCATGAGGAAAAAACAGAAGATGAAGTCTGCAGCTGCCAAGTTGAGAAACCAAATGGAGTTGACAGCCATCTTCACTCTGCAGCCAGTCAGAAATATGACAAGCCCATTTCCAATGAGACCCACAACAAAGCGAATGCATATCTCAAAGACATTAAAGCTCATAAAGCCCTCATGCTGCATAGTGGTATTATGTGTTGTGCCTCTGGTCATGTTTTCAGGTTCAAAACTGATGTTTTCTACACAAAGAAGAAAGAGAGAGAAAACACAGAGATTGACAGCACAGAGTTGTTTGGAACTATTGAGAACCCCATGAACCATGTGATCGTGTGGAGGCGAGATCAAAGCATGTCGCAACTCTGTTTCTTAACGGCTCTGTTTTCAGTGTTCTGAAACACACAGTAACATTTAAAAGGTTTAGATGAACGCCCTACTAAAACAATTTAAAACAAAACGTTCTATAAACGTTTTTGTGCTAACATTTTGTAATAATGACCAACTGGTATTTTTTTTTTTTTTTACCTTTTTTTGTTCTGTATGCACTGCCCTCCAAAAGTTTGAAAACACCCCTGGCAAAGTGTGTGTAACGCCACGCCAGCAGAGGGAGCTCTCACCCATGCACTGACTGTTCCCGCTCCCTCTGCTGCTTCATGGGTAACTTCCTGTTTGGTGGCCATATAAGGAGGCCTAAACCAAACAAGCCCTGCGAAGTATTGTTTTGCTGTGCGGACTCTACTAAGTGTTTATCCTGTTTCATTGCCTTGTTTTGTTTTGCCACGGTTTTGTTTTTTGTCATTGTTTTGCCTTGTTTTTTTTACCATAGTTCTGTCTAGTTCATTCCCATAGTTTTTGCCTAGTTTCATAGCCTTGTTTATTTGTCACTTTGGACTGCTCTCTCTTGGATTTTGACCTTCTGCCTGTTTATTTGGAAATCGTCTTTTGTCTTGCCTACGTGTTACTGTTTTGTTTGGATATCGACTCTGCCTGTCTTGACTACGATCTGTTTAATAAAGCTCACATCTGGATCTTACACGCTTCCCTGGAGTCCCGTTACAGAGTGGTTTTGGACGATATCAGCTTAAATCCTTATCATTTTTTGGTGCAAATACATTAAAGTAACTTGACATTATCGTTGAAGACCAGCAATAATAGTTTTCATTTTGATTAAATAATAATGGCAATATATACATATCAAAGTCAGACATGCCCCTTTGCCAGCTGTGATGCCTGGTTACTTGTTTAAACTTGGCCCAGGTTTTTAAAAGATTTTCTGGTCAGCACACCTTAATAGCTTCCACAATTGATTGCCAATTACGTTTTGAATCAAAAATTCTTAAGGAAATTACTAGTAAATGCAGGCAACATTTTTAATACACTCAGTTCAAACAGTTCAAATAGAAATCAGCATAACAAAATGAACGTTTGCATATTTGGATTCTTGAAAGGTTTCACAAACATATATAATATTCATTAGCCTATATTTGAAGAGATTTTTTTCTGGTTTTACAACACAAATTACACACAGTCAAGCATCAAGCAATTTTGTAGTTGCTGCTTTTTACAAGCTGCCAGATAAGGACTATAAACTTACTGGGTTAGATCCTGGTTTATTATTTATTTATATATAATTAATGTTATATTTATATCATACTGGGTTAGATCCAGGTTTATTATTTAGGGACCGACTGTTGATGTTTTAAGTTAAAAAAAAGTTTACTAATTTTTTTTTTTTTTTTCACGTTTGCATGAGATTTATTTAAACAGCGTTGTAAAGCAAAAGCAAGAGCACATTTTAGTTCACTATAAAACAGTGATCCATGAAAATGAGATACAAATACACAATACAATTACTAATTTCTTGACATTTAGTGCAAATTTAGCTTCAGCTATTTATATATGTATGGCACAGCATATCTATAATTTCTAATGGTTGGTACATCAACTTCCATTAATCATCTCACAATGTGAAAAAAATTATGAAGAACACATTGTTAATATTTTGTTTACATAGCTTACATACTGTGTTTACGTAGTTTACGTACTGTGAATTTTTTATTTAACCCTCAAGTGTCAAAGACTGGGTCAGACAGGGACCCAATCCACTCTGGGAATGAGATTTGCGTTGGGATTGGGAATGTTGCGAGAAGAGAGCCAGGTGTTCCTCTCGAACACCATCACCAAAGACTGCCTGAGCTTTTTCTGAAACTCTTCACACATGAATATGTACAAGAAGGGATTCGAGCAGCTGTTTAAGTAGTCAAGACTGACTATGAAGAGCCCTGTCTGGCTGAAAACATCCTTGAACTTGTTTAGCTCAGCTGATGGCTCTGTCTGACTCTTCAATCAATCAGCCTTTTTGGCCCGACGAACTGGGCCGGGTGCCAGACGAGGAGAGCCTCATCACAAAGGAGAGGTAAGCGCAGCGCTCTCATTGTGGGCATGAACCATCCACGAATGCTGTCTTAGTGTGTTTACGGCCCAGGCATGTGAGACAGCAATTGTGACCGTCAATAGGAGTCAGGAAACTACTGTTACATCCTGAGGATGTATTTCTATTAATATTAATGCTTAAGGTGTGGTTTCCCGCCCCTTTTGGGTGCGGTTGTCTTCTCTTTCTCTCTCTCCCCCTCTCACACTCTGCTTGCTTAGCAGCTGTAATTGGCCACAGGTGGTGCTCATCGAGAGTGTGCTGCAGAGACGCAACCGAGACAAAAGGGCAGAAGAAACAATGTGGAGGGTGGTTCACTTCTCCCCTGCTCCAGACTTGTTGCTTGTTGATTCTTTGATTGTTGTGGCGAAAAATTGAACTTTTTACCTGTTGGTTGATAACCTTGAACACTGAAGTGAATTCTTGTTGGCAAGCAGAGTGGTACTAAAACATCAAGCTAAGTGGCTGCTTTGGTTTACTTTTTTTTCTTTTGTTAAGATATTAAAAGGTATTGTAATTTTTTGTTTGTTTGCTTACTTGCCTTATGTTTAAGTGGGAAGCTGTAGGGTGAGGGTGCCATTTTATTTTGTACTCAACTTTTGTCTCTGTTTTTGGTTAGCAAGGGAGTGAGGTAAGAATTTGTTGTTGATTTCTTTTTATTTTATCTGAATAGGTTACTTAGTCCTCCTCTTGTTAGTTAGCTTCTGTTTTGTTTGTTGTTTTGGCCAGGCCCTCTCCCGAAGACATTTATTGCTTCCCTTGTCTATTGTTAATTTCAATAAATTGTTTAAGTTTGCCACTTAAGTGTTTGTCATACATTTCTGGGGCAGAGGACTGGAGTGATTCCTCCACTTTTTTTTTTTGGTTTAAACTTCCTTTATGCTTTAGTCAATCTGTTACTCCCACTCCCAACCCTAGACTGGGCAATGGGCACGTAACACTACGCACCCAGAAGCATATGGTCAGAAAGTCACCTCGTAAGACACACTCACGACTACTGTGCAAGCTGAGGAAATTTTTTTTTCTTGCACAGGAAAGAGAGAGCTAAAACAGTCAGCTCCGAAGCAGAAATCTGAATGAGTGGATGCACACCACCATCTTATATACCTGTATGTACGGGGGAGTGGCTTTGCATGCAAATTCCACTCGCAAATGTGGCCTTTTCTTTTTAAGCTCAGAGGGCTCCCAAGCAAGACCCCATGACGTCAGTTGACGTAACATCGAACGTGACTGACAGAGAGAGAACCAGTTTTACATTTCCTAATTTCTATGTTGTGTATATCAGTCTGCACATTCTAAGTAAAGGCCCGTTCACACTATAATGATAAGGGGCTGCCAACTCTCAAAAATTTACTGAGAAAAAAAATGTTGCGGCGCAAAGAGGACACTGACAACCGCTGGCAGACAAGACAGAGCAGCACCGTGCAGCACCAAGTTATTCAGACTGATTGGGGGGAGATACACAACTCTATGAAACTTTTTAATTTTAGATTTATTTGTTAGTCTTGCTCCATTGCAGCTGTTGTTTTTTTTTTTTAAGGAAACCCTACAATCAAAAAATTGCTACTGAAAGAGCAAAAATCCATCAAATGCAGGTAACATGAATTTTTGATACACTGTGGTTTTATTCAGAATAAAGTTCAAACAGAAATCAGCATAACAAAATGAGTTTTTATATATTTTGATTCATGAAAAGTTTCACAAACATATATTATGTTCATTAGCCTATACTTGAACAGACTTTCTCTGTTTGGTTTTACAACACAAATGACATACAGTCATACATCAAAATGAATTTTGTAGTTGCTGCTTTTCACAAGTTGCTAGATAAGGACATACTGGATTACATCCAGGTTCATCATTTAGGGATTCTACAAATCTAACTGTTCAATTTGGTTTTCTTGTCCTGCTCGTCCACTTCCATCTGCCTTAAAGTCCAGATGATCTTCAGCAAAAGCCGTCTCCAGCACCAGCAGCAGAGACTGTTTAAGCTTCTTCTTATACTCATCACACATGAACACATAGAGAATGGGGTTCAGACAGCTGTTTAGATGAACCAGGTAGATACTGACAATTGCAAATAGGTCTTGATCATTTTCTTGTGCAGTTACTGAATAAAAACACCAAACGTGGTACGGAAACGAACATATGAAAAAAGCTAAGATTACGCATATAATGATCCGGTACGACCTAAGATGCTTTCTGCCTTTGAAGCGTTTGATTCGTACTCCAATAGCTATATATGAAGATAAAATTATCAGAAAGGGGATGAGGAAGGCCACTGTAAATTTATATGTGATCAGAGACACATTAGTGAAGATAAAGTAAATAAAGGAAATAAAGGAAGGAATGATGCAGCCGATGGATGAAACCCACACAATCATGCAGATGATCCTGGCTCTAAATAAAGTTCGTTTATTTTGAACCCAAACAACCATCCATGTGCACAGGCATCGGTCCAGACTGATAACTACAAGAAAAAAAATACTAGCAAACAGATTTATTTGTAACATTATGGAGAAAATTATTACTGGTTTTTGCCACTGGCCCAAATATAAGAGAAGACCTATGCATGAGGATAACAGGAAGATGAAGTCTGCAACTGCCAAGTTGAGAAACCAAATGGAGTTGACGGTCGTCTTCATTCTGCAGCCAGTCAGAAATATGACAAGCCCATTTCCAATGAGACCCACAACAAAGGTGGCAAAGAAAATGCATAATACAAAGACGTCAAAGTTTGTAAATCCCGCATGCTGCACAGTGGTGTTAGATGCTGTGCCTCTGATCTTGTTTTCAGCTTCAAAACTGGTGTTTTCTGCACAAAGATGAAAGAGAGAGAAAACAATGAAGGCTGTCTGATTTTACATTTATAGAAATGGTTGTCTTGTCATGTGTGAGTGGTAAGGTTAGCTTAGGTTAGGTTAACTTTATTCGTCTCCCGTGGGAGAAATTTTGCTTGGACAGAGGGCGTACTGCACAGAAAAGACATAACATGGAGAAAAAAAATAAAAAACTAAATAAAGCACATTCACACATATATATATATATATATATATAAATGTCGTACAGTTTCACCAGATGGACCTATGCAATTAACACTCCCACCCTAATCCATCAAACCCCCCTCCCTCCACCATACCCACAGAATACATTTACTGATCCTCCTCCTTGAATTCTTTAACCTATATTCAGCACATGTGTATTGTCAGATAAAATACTTCTAACTTGTCTGCTTATGGCTTGCTTAAACAGCTTCTGTGGATTAAGGGGTCTTTTTATACTAGTGAATAAGCAACTTTTGGCACTGGCCTTTATATGACCATTACTGTGGCAATTACTGTAGATGTACCAGATACTGACCAGAGTTTGAACAAACAGATTCAGTTGTATCACTTGATTTTTACAGAGAAAATATTACTAATTGTGAAAGATGTGTTTGTGAATGAACTGTGAATCAAAGCAATAATACAGAGAAACCACTGAGTTTGAAAAAAATTTGAATATTGGAAAAAAAAAAAAAAAAAAGTTAATGTGGTTATATTAAAAAAAAAAGTAGACCGATGAAAATTTGGACAAATTCCCCTAGTGTCTAGCTGTCACGTACGTCGTCGTGTGCGGGAATGAACAGGAGGAGAGCAGAAGTCCGATAAATGCAGGTTTATTTAAACAATCTGGTTTCAAAAGTTTATTTAATACCTTCCTAATCTGTAATGTGTCCAGTATTATTCATTTTAAAGAGTAATATCCATCTTTGATTATGTTAAAAATGTTACATAGTTTTTTTTTTATATATATATTCAACAATACTTTATATTATATTATATATTATATATTATATATATATTATATTGATGACGTGAATGTTTTTTTTTTCTTTTTTTTTTTTTAATATACCTAGTTCAACTTAAAAACTTATGGTCAGTGTAATCAAATTAGAAAAAGTAATTTCAACTTTTTTTTTTTTTTTTTTGCCATCTTGAATAACTTAAACAATTAAGCTGAAATTTATTTATTTGTTTATTTATTTATTTATTCATTCATTCATGTGTTATTTAATTAATTAATTATTGTTATTACTATTATTTTTTATTATTTCGTTTATTGACATTTTAAGTAATTGAAAAAAAATTGCCCTGACTTAATTATATCATTTTAATTATATAATTTTTACAATCATTTTTACTATGTGTGCATTGATTCTATCTTTCACAGTTTTGCGTTTACTGCAAAAAACACATGTAATTTAAATATGTAATCTAAATAATATACATACCCATTTTTTTGAGCCGTTGATGCACTGGTACAAGTTGAGTTTTGATCTGGTCTTGTCTTGTCTTCTCAGTCTTGTGACAGACTCTTGGTTTTATATCAGTAAAGGGTGATAAGACATCATCACATTGGGCATCTGACTGCAGCAGGTTGAGAAACTGGTTTTGTGGAGACTGAATTTTTTTTTTCTTTTCTTTTTTTTTTTTTTTATGGGTGGTTTAGTGGTGTAGACAAGTGGATCTCAACTAGTTTGGCCATTGGATCCACATTTTCCTATGGTCATAAAGCTGTGTGTGTATATTGTTTTGTTTTTAAACGTATACAAAACAACACAGTGTGAAAATAACATGACATTTACCATAGTAAATACACAATACTAACAAGAAGTGTTACTGAAAAATCACATATTGAACATATTATGCAACTACTGGTTTCTCAACACTGATGCCCACTACCTGTTGATGTTGTGTAGCAGCAGTTACATCAAGTTTGCAAATGACACCACATTTTATAGATAAAGGTCTGATAAAGGCCTAAAATGTGGTGGTATAGCAAACTTGATGTTACCGCTGCAGTCAGACATCACATTTTATTTTTTTCCATTCTGATCAGTCAGTTGTAGCATCCAGTGGTTTTACATTTCCTAATTTCTATGTTGTGTATATCAGTCTGCACATTCTAAGTAAAGGCCTGTTCACACTATAATGATAATGGGCTGCCAACTCTCAAGACTTTACTGTGAGACTCATGTAATTGATTTTTCTCACACCACATGTGCATCTGCTTACACAGTGAAAAAAATGTTGCGGCGCAAAGAGGACACTCTGAGCACCGTGCAGAGTTATTCAGACTGATTGGGGGGAGATACACAACTCTATAAAACTTTATTATTTTAGATTTATTTGTTAGTCTTACTGTTATATTA
The DNA here is from genome assembly GCA_036247105.1 of Cirrhinus mrigala. Classification (NCBI taxonomy): domain Eukaryota; kingdom Metazoa; phylum Chordata; class Actinopteri; order Cypriniformes; family Cyprinidae; genus Cirrhinus; species Cirrhinus mrigala. The sequence goes on from CM070021.1 coordinate 29,017,216, forward strand.
CAATATTTTATGATAAAAACACAGTACCAGTCAACTGACTGATTTTGCTAGGGTTGGCATTAATGTTACTTCTGAATATTCTCTGCACATTCAAAATGTTGTATTTTTAATGTTTTAAAAAGAGTTTTTTACATGTGAACTTTAAGTAAACATTCCATTTTATAATTTTGCAAACACTGGGAACATAAATGTTGAATATTTTGAACCGAAACAAGCATTTTATTTTTTATAACATAAAAAAAATAACATAAAACAATTCAGAAATAATGGATTCCATAAATGTTTTTGTGCTAACATTTTGTAATTTTTGTAACATTTTGACCTGGTATCTGGCATTTTAAACTGATTAAATTGTTAACCAGTATCTTTACAATTTTGTATTTGTGCCAGGAATCATATTTTATTATCTTATTATTAGTTATTTTCATTTATTTTTTGTTTTTTAGGGAAACCCCTTCAATAATAAAAACTAACTACGAAATAAGACTGATAACTACAAGAAAATAAATATAGTAAACAGATTTATCAGTAACGCATGATGAAAATGTAAGTCGTTAATTGACTGTGCCACTGGCCCAAAGCTGAGAGAAGATCTATGCATGAGGAAAAAACAGAAGATGAAGTCTGCAGCTGCCAAGTTGAGAAACCAAATGGAGTTGACAGTCATCTTCACTCTGCAGCCAGTCAGAAATATGACAAGCCCATTTCCAATGAGACCCACAACAAAGGTGGAAAAGCAAATGCATATCTCAAAGACATTAAAGCTCATAAAGGCCTCATGCTGCATAGTGGTATTATGTGTTGCGCCTCTGGTCATGTTTTCAGGCTCAAAACTGATGTTTTCTACACAAAGAAGAAAGAGAGAGAAAACACAGAGATTGACAGCACAGAGTTGTCTGGAACTATTGAGAACCCCATGAACCATGTGATCGTGTGGAGGCGAGATCAAAGCATGTCGCAACTCTGTTTCTTAACGGCTCTGTTTTCAGTGTTCTGAAACACACAGTAACATTTAAAAGGTTTAGATGAACGCCCTACTAAAACAATTTAAAACAAAATGTTCTATAAACGTTTTTGTGCTAACATTTTGTAATAATGACCAACTGATATTTTTTTCCTTTTTTTTTGTCATATATACACTGCCCTGCAAAAGTTTGAAAACACCCCTGCAAAGTGTGTGTAATGCCACGCCAGCAGAGGGAGCCCTCACCCATGCACTGACTGTTCCCGCTCCCTCTGCTGCTTCATAGGTAACTTCCTGTTTGGTGGCCATATAAGGAGGCCTAAACCAAACAAGCCCTGCGAAGTATTGTTTTGCCATGCGGACTCTACTAAGCGTTTATCCTGTTTCATTGCCTTGTTTTGTTTTGCCACGGTTTTGTTTCTTGTCATTGTTTTGCCTTGTTTTTTTACCATAGTTCCATCTAGTTCATTGCCATAGTTTTTGCCTAGTTTCATAGCCTTGTTCATTTGTCACTTTGGACTGCTCTCTCTTGGATTTTGACCTTCTGCCTGTTTATTTGGATTCGTCTTTTGTCTTGCCTACGAGTTACTGTTTTGTTTGGATATCGACTCTACCTGTCTTGACTACGATCTGTTTAATAAAGCTCACATCTGGATCTTACACGCTTCCCTGGAGTCCCGTTACAGAGTGGTTTTGGACGATATCAGCTTAAATCCTTATCATTTTTTGTTGCAAATACATTAAAGTAACTTGACATTATCATTGAAGACCAGCAATAATAGTTTTCATTTTGATTAAATAATAATGGCAATATATACATATCAAAGTCAGACATGCCCCTTTGCCAGCTGTGATGCCTGGTTACTTGTTTAAACTTGGCCCAGGTTTTTAAAAGATTTTCGGGTCAGCACACCTTAATAGCTTCAACAATTGATTGCCAATTACGTTTTGAATCAAAAATTCTTAAGGAAATTACTAGTAAATGCAGGCAACATTTTTGATACACTCAGTTCAAACAGTTCAAATAGAAATCAGCATAACAAAATGAACGTTTGCATATTTGGATTTTTGAAAGGTTTCACAAACATATATAATATTCATTAGCCTATATTTGAAGAGATTTTTTTCTGGTTTTACAACACAAATTACACACAGTCAAGCATCAAGCAATTTTGTAGTTGCTGCTTTTTACAAACTGCTAGATAAGGACTATAAACATACTGGGTTAGATCCTGGTTTATTATTTATTTATATATAATTAATGTTATATTTATATCATACTGGGTTAGATCCAGGTTTATTATTTAGGGACCGACTGTTGATGTTTTAAGTTAAAAGTTTTTTTTTTTTTTTCATGTTTCTATGAGATTTATTTAAACAGCGTTGTAAAACAAAAGCAAGAGCACATTTTAGTTCACTAGAAAACAGTGATCCATGAAAATGAGATACTAATACACAATACAATTACTAATTTCTTGACATTTAGTGCAAATTTAGCTTCAGCTATTTATATATGTATGGCACAGCATATCTATAATTTCTAATGGTTGGTACATCAACTTCCATTAATCATCTCACAATGTGAAAAAAATTATGAAGAACACATTGTTAATATTTTGTTTACATAGCTTACATACTGTGTTTACGTAGTTTACGTACTGTGAATTTTTTATTTAACCCTCAAGTGTCAAAGACTGGGTCAGACAGGGACCCGATCCACTCTGGGAATGAGATTTGCGTTGGGATTGGGAATGTTGCGAGAAGAGAGCCAGGTGTTCCTCTCGAACACCATCACCAAAGACTGCCTGAGCTTTTTCTGAAACTCTTCACACATGAATATGTACAAGAAGGGATTCGAGCAGCTGTTTAAGTAGTCAAGACTGACTATGAAGAGCCCTGTCTGGCTGAAAACATCCTTGAACTTGTTTAGCTCAGCTGATGGCTCTGTCTGACTCTTCAATCAATCAGCCTTTTTGGCCCGACGAACTGGGCCGGGTGCCAGACGAGGAGAGCCTCATCACAAAGGAGAGGTAAGTGCAGCGCTCTCATTGTGGGCATGAACCATCCACGAATGCTGTCTTAGTGTGTTTACGGCCCAGGCATGTGAGACAGCAATTGTGACCGTCAATAGGAGTCAGGAAACTACGGCACCCAGAAGCATATGGTCAGAAAGTCACCTCGTAAGACACACTCACGACTACTGTGCAAGCTGAGGAAATTTTTTTTCTTGCACAGGAAAGAGAGAGCTAAAACAGTCAGCTCCGAAGCAGAAATCTGAATGAGTGGATGCACACCACCATCTTATATACCTGTATGTACGGGGGAGTGGCTTTGCATGCAAATTCCACTCGCAAATGTGGCCTTTTCTTTTTAAGCTCAGAGGGCTCCCAAGCAAGACCCCATGACGTCAGTTGACGTAACATCGAACGTGACTGACAGAGAGAGAACCAGTTTTACATTTCCTAATTTCTATGTTGTGTATATCAGTCTGCACATTCTAAGTAAAGGCCCGTTCACACTATAATGATAAGGGGCTGCCAACTCTCCAAAATTTACTGAGAAAAAAAATGTTGCGGCGCAAAGAGGACACTGACAACCGCTGACAGACAAGACAGAGCAGCACCGTGCAGCAGCACCAAGTTATTCAGACTGATTGGGGGGAGGTACACAACTCTATGAAACTTTTTAATTTTAGATTTATTTGTTAGTCTTGCTCCATTGCAGCTGTTGTTTTTTTTTTAAGGAAACCCTACAATCAAAAAATTGCTACTGAAAGAGCAAAAATCCATTAAATGCAGGTAACATGAATTTTTGATACACTGTGGTTTTATTCAGAATAAAGTTCAAACAGAAATCAGCATAACAAAATGAGTTTTTATATATTTTGATTCATGAAAAGTTTCACAAACATATATTATGTTCATTAGCCTATACTTGAACAGACTGTCTCTGTTTGGTTTTACAACACAAATGACATACAGTCATACATCAAAATGAATTTTGTAGTTGCTGCTTTTCACAAGTTGCTAGATAAGGACATACTGGATTACATCCAGGTTCATCATTTAGGGATTCTACAAATCTAACTGTTCAATTTGGTTTTCTTGTCCTGCTCGTCCACTTCCATCTGCCTTAAAGTCCAGATGATCTTCAGCAAAAGCCGTCTCCAGCACCAGCAGCAGAGACTGTTTAAGCTTCTTCTTATACTCATCACACATGAACACATAGAGAATGGGGTTCAGACAGCTGTTTAGATGAACCAGGTAGATACTGACAATTGCAAATAGGTCTTGATCATTTTCTTGTGCAGTTACTGAATAAAAACACCAAACGTGGTACGGAAACGAACATATGAAAAAAGCTAAGATTACACATATAATGATCCGGTACGACCTAAGCTGCTTTCTGCTTTTGAAGCGTTTGATTTGTACTCCAATAGCTATATATGAAGATAAAATTATCAGAAAGGGGATGAGGAAGGCCACTGTAAATTCATAAGTGATCAGATTTGATTCATTATGATGAATTATAAAGTCAGGAATGCTGAAGCCGATGGTTGAAACCCACAGAATCATGCAGATGATCCTGGCTCTAAATAAAGTTTGTTTATTTTGAGCCCAAACAACCATCCATGTGCACAGGCATCGGTCCAGACTGATAACTACAAGAAAAAAAATACTAGCAAATTTATTTATTTGTAACATTATGGAGAAAATTATTACTGGTTTTCGCCACTGGCCCAGAGCTAAGAGAAGACGTATGCATGAGGATAACAGGAAGATGAAGTCTGCAACTGCCAAGTTGAGAAACCAAATGGAGTTGACGGTCGTCTTCATTCTGCAGCCAGTCAGAAATATGACAAGCCCATTTCCAATGAGACCCACAACAAAGGTGGCAAAGAAAATGCATAATACAAAGACGTCAAAGTTTGTAAATCCCGCATGCTGCACAGTGGTGTTAAGTGCTGTGCCTCTGATCTTGTTTTCAGCTTCAAAACTGGTGTTTTCTGCACAAAGATGAAAGAGAGAGAAAACAATGAAGGCTGTCTGATTTTACATTTATAGAAATGGTTGTCTTGTCATGTGTGAGTGGTAAGGTTAGCTTAGGTTAGGTTAACTTTATTCGTCTCCCGTGGGAGAAATTTTGCTTGGACAGAGGGCGTACTGCACAGAAAAGACATACCATGGAGAAAAAAAATAAAAAACTAAATAAAGCACATTCACATATATATATATATATATATAAATGTCGTACAGTTTCACCAGATGGACCTATGCAATTAACACTCCCACCCTAATCCATCAAACCCCCCTCCCTCCACCATACCCACAGAATACATTTACTGATCCTCCTCCTTGAATTCTTTAACCTATATTCAGCACATGTGTATTGTCAGATAAAATACTTCTAACTTGTCTGCTTATGGCTTGCTTAAACAGCTTCTGTGGATTAAGGGGTCTTTTTATACTAGTGAATAAGCAACTTTTGGCACTGGCCTTTATATGACCATTACTGTGGCAATTACTGTAGATGTACCAGATACTGACCAGAGTTTGAACAAACAGATTCAATTGTATCACTTGATTTTTACAGAGAAAATATTACTAATTGTGAAAGATGTGTTTGTGAATGAACTGTGAATCAAAGCAATAATGCAGAGAAACCACTGAGTTTGAAGAAAATTTGAATACTGAAAAAAAGACTTGTTTTTGCTGTGTAAATGTGGTTATATTTTAAAAAAAGTTGACCAATCAAAATTAAGAACATAAATAGGAAAGAAGACCAAATAACGTTGGTTCCAAAAGTTTATTTAATACCTTCCTAATCTGTAATCTGTCCAGTATTATTAATTTAAAGAATAATATCCATCTTTAGTTATCATAAAAATGTTACATTGTTTTTTATATATATTCAGCAATACTTTTATATTATATTGTATTATATTATATTATATTATATTGATGATGTGAATGTTATTTTAATATTAGTATAATCAAATTAGAAAAAGTAATTTCAACTTTGTATTTTTTTGCCATCTTGAATAACTTAAACAATTAAGCTAACAATTAATAAATTTATTTATTTATTCGTGTGTCATTTCATTATTATTAATTAAATTATTATTGTTATTACTATTATTTTTTATGATTTCTTTTACTGACATTTTAAGTAATTGAAAAACATGTTTTGCGCTGAATTAATTCTATCATTTTAATTATATCATTTTTACAGTCATTTTTACTATGTGTGCATTGATTCTATCTTTCACAGTTTTGCGTTTACTGCAAAAAACACATGTAATTTGAATATGTAATCTAAATAATATACATACCCATTCTTTGAGCTGTTGATGCACTGGTACAAGTTGAGTCTTGATCTGGCTCTGTTCTCTCGGCCTTGGAACAGACTGTTGGTTTTATATCAGACAGCAAAGCCTGTATTACATCACTAAAGGCTGATCAGACATCATCACATTGGGCATCTGCCTGCAGCAGTTTGAGAAATTGGTTTTGTGGAGACTGAATTTTTTTTTTTTTTTTACGGGTGGTTTAGTGGTGTAGACCAGTGGATCTCAACTAGTTTGGCCACAGGACCCACATTTTCCTATGATCATAAAGCTGTCACCCACTTTTTTAGTGTGTACATATTGTTTTGTTTTTAAACATATAGAAAACAACACAGTGTGAAAATAACATGACATTTTTGGGTTATCGAAACAACAGTTCCCCTTCAGTCGTTTCACTACGACGTTACATATGGGAACTCGCTTGAGAGTCCAATCATCTCTGAGCCTTATTCAAAAGGCCAGTGAACATTGGCGAGTGGTATTTGCCGCTGGGCTTGCTTCATATGAGACCGCTTCAGGACTGGTTACACGATCGAGTCCCGAGATGGGCATGGCACCGTGGCACACTCCGGATTGGTGTTTCCCTGCAGTGTCGCCACCTGTTCAGCCCGTGGTCAGACCTGGCCTTTCTTCAGGCCGGAGTCCCTCTGGGACAAGTCTCCAGGCATCTTGTGGTTTACACGGATGCCTCTTCCACGGGTTGGGGTGCTGTATGCAACGGGCAAGCAGCCTCGGGCTCCTGGACAGGACCTTGACTGGCATATCAATTGCCTAGAGTTGTTGGCTGTGCTTCTTGCGCTGCGTCGCTTCCGACCGATGCTGCGCCACAAGCACGTGCTTGTTCGCACCAACAGCACTGCGACCGTAGCCTATATCAACCACCAAGGTGGTCTTCGCTCCCGTCGCATGTCACGACTCGCCTGCCATCTGCTTCTGGGGGGTTACGTACGTAACCTAGGCGTTACCATGGTGAATACACAATACTAACAAGTGTTACTGAAAAATCACATATTGAACATATTATGAAATTATATTTCCAGTCAGTTTTTTTCAGTCTCTTCTTTAAAATATGCATCATGGGACAGAAAACACCACAAAACTAGTGGTAACACTTTATTTTGACAGCATTCTATTAGTAGACTATCGTAGCGTAATGTCTTCCAACACTCTTCTAAACTTTGCAAGTATATGCCAGAGCAGCACCGTTCCATTTTATAATTTTGCAAACACCATGGGAACATGAATTTTGAATGTTTTGAACAGAAACAAGTAGTAACATTTAAAAAATGTTAGATGAATGTCTAAAACAATTCAGAAATAATGCATTCCATAAACGTTTTTGTGCTAACATTTTGTAATTTTTGTAACATTTTGGCCTGGTATTTTAAACCGTTTCTGTCCTATAGGTAATCAGCTGAACTGATTAAATTAAGCAATGTCTTTACAATTTTGTATTTGTGCCAGGAATCATATTTTATTATCTTATTATTAGTTTTTTTTTTATTATTATTATTAGTTTTTTTTTTAAATGTTTTTTTTTTTTTTTTTTTTTTTTTTAAGGAAACTCTTCAATAAAAAAATTGCTACTGTGGGAGCAAAAATCCATTAAATGCAGATAACATGAATTTTTGATACACTGTGGTTTTATTCAGAATAAAGTTCAAACAGAAACCAGCATAACAAAATAAGCTTATAACTACAAAATATGATAACTGATAACTACAAGAAAATAAATATAGCAAACAGATTTATCGGTAACATCATGATGAAAATGTAAGTCGTTAATTGACTGTGCCACTGGCCCAAAGCTGAGAGAAGATCTATGCATGAGGTAAAAAGGAAGATGAAGACTGCAGCTGCCAAGTTGAGAAACCAAATGGAGTTGACAGTCATCTTTACTCTGCAGCCAGTCAGAAATATGACAAGCCCATTTCCAATGAGACCCACAACAAAGCAAATGCATATCTCAAAGACATTAAAGCTCATAAAGCCCTCATGTTGCATAATGGTATTATGTGTTGTGCCTCTGGTCATGTTTTCAGGTTCAAAACTGATGTTTTCTACACAAAGAAGAAAGAGAGAGAAAACACAGTGAGGGCTGATATTGGATCTGTTTCGGAAGCATTAGCTTATCATTGTGGTGTTTCTCATGTGCAAAATACTTTTTGTCTGCAGAACCACACAGCAAAATGCCATTTTGTTTAACCTTCTGGTGATTAAAAACCTAAAATAAACCTAAAATTAAAATGTGTTCAGTTTTTTTCTCTAGTCATAGTGCATTATGCTGATATTATGTAGTATTAAATGTGGAACAAAACATGTTTTCTTTTTCTAGAAACTGATGACAAGTTCTACATATATATATATATATATATATATATATATATATATATATACACACAATGCAACTAAGATGTTTACATTGGCTTGTTGGGATAATATTGCTGTCATCTGACACAAACGTTTCCCTTCTGAACTAGCATAATTGCACAAGTTTTATAATTAATAAAATCTTTAAAAAGAAATTACATTAATTATACTTTAATTTCCTTTCAAATTCAAAGGTGCGTGGACGTCGATTATTAATCTGGCCCCTTGGTATAAAGGAGAAAAAATGCTGGCCCTCGTCACTATCAAAGCCGCCCATCCGTGCTATAACGTGTCAGTGTAAATCCTGTATAAGATAGAGGTGTTTCCAATAAATAGTACACTATATTTTAAAACCTTGATTGTGCACATGTGTGTGGGTGTGGAAGGGCCCGACAAGAATGGCCTGCATGTAAATGCACTTTTTTCTTTTTTACATAAAGTTTATTTAAAATGAAATTTTAAAAAATATATTTTTTGAACTTCACTTCTTAAAGGCATTAGAAAGATACTTTATAAACAATAATGGTGAACATATAGACCCAAATAAAAGTACTATTTTAAATATTGTTGTGGGTTTCAATAGATAATAGAAGGATCTTAGTAAACATCTAATGTTTGAATCTTTGAATACTTAAATGCAGGCATTTTTGGTTGTGGGAACGGCAGTTTTGGACCAATTCTGTAGAATGGCTCATAGATGTATGGCGGTTTAGTGGTATAGACCAGTGGTTCTCAACTGGTTTGGCCATGGGACCAACATTTTTCTCATGGTCATTAGGCCGTGACCCACTTTTTTTAGTGTGTATGTATATCAAGTTTATCTATCTATCTATCTATCTGTCTGTCTATCTATTCTCTAGGGTCAGAAAGCTCTCAGATTTTAAAAAAGTATCTTAATTGTCTTCACAAGATAAACAAGGGTCTTATGGGTTTGGAACGACATGCGGGTGAGTAATTAATGACAGAATTTTTATTTTTGGGTGAACTATCCCTTTAAACTGTATCTGACAGAAGTCACCACCTTGGAATTATAAGGTTCTATTTGACATTTTTGGAAAAATTTTGGGCCTTTTTTTAGAAAACAAAAGGGTTCTATCTACAGAAGTCTATGGAGCGCAAAAACTTTGAAGCTCAATGTCTCAAAAGTGCTCAGAATGCAGATAGAACCATATAATTCCAAGGTGGCGAAGTGTCAACAGCTTTAACACACTTCTTTCAAAATAAAAGACTTCAGAAAAAGTCAGAAATAACATTTAAAATTATGTTTTTTGGTATTTAATGTTGTTTCTTTGACTGTACACTCTGCAACACACTCAAAATGTTTTTTGCATTCTTGCGACCCACCAGTTTAGAAACACTGATGTAGACTACTTGGTATCTTTCCTTAGTACAGCTTTGAAATATGGTTTCATAACCTATTAAACCTTTTGATTTTGTACATTCTGATCGGTCAATCACAGCATCCAGTGGTGCTATATATTCTCATTTCCACATCATGTATATCAGTTCGCTCATTCAAAGTGAAGGCCCGTTCACCCCATGAAAGATAAGTATAATGATAAGGGGCTGAAAACTCTTACGCATTTAGTGTGAGACTCAAGAGGACACTGAATACTGGCCACAGGCAAGACAGAGCAGCACACTTATTATTTAGTTCCAAAAATCTCTAAACAAAAATATCAACTAACTAGAACTGAACTAAAATATAGTACAATCAGGGCCGTAGCCAGGATTTTTCAAATACTGAGGTCATTTTTTCAAATCCCCCCCACCCCCACACACACAAATAAATACAAAAAAATACCATAGATTGGGAAGACACATTTATTTTCACAATTCTAAACTTGTGTAAAAATGTCACCATAACTGACTGTGTTTCTCAGCTACCTAAAGTATGGCAGCCATATTTACATTGTAACTTACATAACACATGACAATAGAAAGTCAACAACTGCTGTATTCTTTTAATATGAACCCTTAAAGTGTTGGCTTGGCATATATGAATGTGTCTGTGTGTGTTTGTGTGTTTCAGAAAGAGAGTGAGTGTGTCTATGTGTGTGAGAATAAGAGAGAGAATAATCTGGTCTCTTGTCTTGTGGTGGAGATCAATCCATCCATCCAGTGTTCACATCATTAACTGTAATGACATAATGAATAGAAAAAAAACAATTAATACATCAGTATTCCTCCCCTTTCCTCCTATTAATACAGCACCAACTGTAGTACATGCAACACATGTCATAATAGTTAGTTCATATTGTTAGATTACATTAAGTCTCACCTCTTGTCAAAACAAGTAACAATTCTCCTGTGGCCAGAAGCATCCCATCTCTGGAGCACTCGATGGGGGTCAATTTCAATGTTCTGGTGGACATGCATGAGAGCTAGACTAGATAGCCTCTCATCACCCATGGTAGAGCGAAGCCATGTTTTGAGTTGACGTAATGCAGAAAAAGACCTTTCACATGAGCAAGTGGTGACTGGCAATGTAAAGAAAAGCAAAAGCATGCACTTAACATTTGGGTAAAGCTCCAAAATTCCATTCTGCAATGTTTCCGTTGCAGTAGCAGGGAGAGGCCCAGTGTGATTCTGGAATTGATGCTTCCATCTGTGTATTTCCTGCTCTGCAGTGTCAGGATAAGGCAAGTCCTCTTTATACCATGCCAACAGACGGTTCTCTCTTTCCTCACTGATCTGTGGCAAAGCCTCGGGCACTAAGTAGGCTGCAAGCAGGGCTGGTTCAGTGGACTCTGCAAGCCGGGTTCTCAATTCGTTTGTAACATGATCGATGAAGGGAATGAATAAATTCAACCTGTAATGCTCTGCAATTGATTGGGCAGGTACATTGCCCCTGTGTTGCTGTTTCACCACTATTCTTTTCTTCACAGGTGTAACACCAATGGTGTTTGCCAGCTGCACTGCTTGTTGATATATTTTGCAGAATCTCTCCTCATCATTGCGAAGGCTCTCAATGACTTCTGCCACTTGTCTTCCTTCTTTGTAGGCACTTGAAAGGTCTACATTTGGTGACTGCAGTTTAAGGGTCAGTGGCCATGTATATCCCAGAACATTTTGGGTTACAACTGATGTGATGATCGTGTCAAAGGATTCAGTTGAGTTGCGCAACCTGCTGGCTTTTTCAGAGTTATGAGTGCAGTCACTTTCAATTTCTTGCAGTGCACTGTGAGTTGGCTCAAGCTTGGATATAAAGGCACTCAGTGTTTTTATCCTGGACCCCCATCTAGTATCAAACATCAGTGGGATTCCTCTGGGTCCATCATCACTTCCCTGTTCTTGCAAAATGTCTTGCAGCTTGTGTTTCCTGGTGCCTGCTGAGAAAAACACAGCCACCTTCTCAATTAAGGTCATAGTGTTCCTCACTATTGGGACATCTGTACATCCGTGGACCACAACGAGATTCAAGGCATGACTACGGCAATGAGTATAAAGGGCTCGTGGTTGAAGCTCTTGGATTCTCTTCTGAACTCCACTCAGCCTTCCGCTCATGTTGCTGGCACCATCATACCCTTGGCCACGCAGTAAAGAGACATGAAGCCCCCATTTGGATAACTGTTCAATGATGGCTTTTGTGATGGATTCAGAATCCTGCTTAAGAAGTGGACAGAATCCAAGAAAATCCTTGTGTATCTCAAAATTATCAGATTCAGATACATAACGAATGCAGATTGACAACTGCTCCGTGCCACTAATATCAGCTGTCTCATCAACCAATACAGAGAAGTACTTTGATTTCTGAATTCTTCGAACAATACAATCTCTGATTTCATCACCACAACAGGAAATCATCTCATTCTGAATAATTGGTGACACGTACTTTGCATTGCCAGGTGCAGTCTCCAGGTGTTGGCTTAGTACATCATCAAAATGAGATTTCCATTGAATGAAGTGAATGAAATTGCCATCTTCACTGTCACCTTTCCAGTTGCCACGGAATGCAACATTTCTTTGCCCAAGATTGATAACAACATCGAGTATTGACAACAAAGTCTTACGTCTCAACTTTGTCAGAATATGTCTTGCTGATCACTGACTGTATGTTTTCCATTTGTCCTTTTGTTACAGAGAGGAAATTTTCTGCTAGAGTCGAAGCTGTCATATGTCCTGGTGTCTTTTCGTGGTTCGAGATTATTCCCCGTTTTTCACCGACAGCATTCTTCCAGTCCCTGAATCCTTCTGTTTGGAATGTCATGTTTGTCCCCTTCTGTTTATTGAACAATATGCACACACAGCAATATGCAGCATTCTCAGATGGGGAGTACCGAAGCCAAGGGTATTTTTTTTCCCAGTCTCCATTGTATCTCAGAAGACTTGTCCCAAACTGACTTTGAGGATATTTATACTGGTGGTCCCTAGTCCATCTACATTGAAGAATGTTTTTTTTTTCGTCATCTGAGTAGTTACTTTTGCCTTTGTACATAGCTGGATCACAGACGGAGGAACATGCACTCGAAGTAGGACCATCTAACTGTGTTGCACCTGTTATTTCCCTCTCCTCTTGTCTTGACTCTCTCTCTGCCTGATTATCTCTCTCTCCTGTCTCATCTGTTGAACATTAAGACAACAAGTCTTAATAACAGATGCATTATTTAATTTATAAATTCACAATAATTTAGCCTATATGTGAGGGCCATGCCTAAGAGAACCTCACAGTAATTGACTAGCCTGTACTAACAAAACTTCTCAGAACTGATTGAAAAAAAAAAAAAGAATTTAAGCTAAATGAATGAAAAAAATGAATGGTAGCCTAATTGCAATAGCCTACTGCTGTTATCCCTTGATTGACAACATGCAAAAATAAGTAAGCTATTGAGGGGGACACTTTCGCACATTATTCATTAGCATATGGTTATGGTTTTTTTTATGATTAGGCTATCGGCTGTTATCACAATATTTGTAAAAAGGCCTATTGATTATTGAATGATATGTTTTTGAACTGGCAGTAGCCTATCTCATAGATGGATAAGGTAAGTGATTCTGTATCTTTAGAGCCTCCTGAATATGGGCAATCTAGGCTACTTCAATCACAACGAGGCCATCAGGAACCATGGCATAGCCTAGCCTACTGCTAGTTCACAGTAAAATATCACAGTCAGATGAGCAGGCTGCGCATATCTGACTAAACAGGCTCGTCGAATGGCTGGCTGTGACTGTGAGTGGGACTTTTTTCGTTGAGCAAAAGTCACTATTGCTGATGTTGCTTAGCTGACCGTCTAACAGATAAAGTCCTATCCATCTACTTAGCCAGCAAACTCGAACAAGCCTGTTTAGTCAGTCCTATAGGACTGCCTGTGACGACGTAGTTTTGTGTGTTTCTCAAGATTCTAATGACAAATGAAACTTAGCGCTTGACAGCGCTGAACAGTCTGCCACTGACACACACAGGCTCACCTTCTCTCCTACTCTGTCCCTGCCCTTCTGTTGTTGGCTTTTTAAAACTTAATTTAGTTTGATGCAAGTTCTTCTTCATGTCTGCATTTCGCTCAAGACCACACTACGATATATTAGCTTACGTGAAAAAACATACAATCAGTCTACCGGCTTTCCAGACTCTCTGAATCTGTAGCGTAACGTGACGTCAAGTGCCGCTGCCTGCAAAGACAGATAGAGGCGGAGATTTCACTTGAGATTAGACGGAAAATGTGAATTTAATTGGGAGAAAATACAGACGACATATGGATTCGGACACGGACTGGGTTCTGTGTTTGGCATTGATCATCACTGCTGGATTTCAGCTTTGACTAATTTGAAATTTCGGGAAAAAAAACCGAGGACATGACCTCGGTGTCCTCAATGGTAGATACGGCACTGAGTACAATTATTTAATTGATTAAAGGTTACACTTAAGGGTTTTGATCACATTTGACCGCCAAGGAGCATGAGAACATATTGTCTCTTTATCAAATCAATGCAAATTATGTGTTATCAATTAGCAGCAATTGCTGAAAATATAGTGAAACTGCTGTCTATCCTACTTAAACTCATTCAAAGAGGTTGACAGCTGAGTTGTTTGGAACTACTGAGAACCCCATGAACCATGTGACCGTGTGGTTGTGAGATCAAAGCATGTCACAACTCTTCTTAACAGCTCTGTTTTCAATGTTCTGAAACATACAGTAACATTTAAAATTTTTAGATGAATGCCCAACTAACAGTTCGAAAATAAAATGTTCCATTAACGTTTTTCTGCTAACATTTTGTAATAATGGCCAACTGGTATTCCCCCCCCCCCCCCTTTTTTTATCCTTTTAAATTGTTAACTATTATCTTTACAAGTTTATTTTCATGCCAGAAATCATATTTTATTATCTTATTATATTTGTTATTTTTATTTATTTTGTTGCTTTTTACACTGTAAAAAGTGATACATTAAATTTACTCAATAAAATTGTGTACAGATTACAAGCAATATTATTAATTAAATTTAACACATTAATTAGAATTAATCAAATGAGATGCTTACAAATTAGCCATTCAAAATGTGTAAAATTGCACAAAAATATAAGTAAAATTTAAACAAAAATATTGGTTTCACTGGAAACAAAAAAAAAGCACTATACTAATGAATACTGTTATGCATGCCAGGCCAGTAGCTGGCGATCAAGAAACACCCTTCAAAAACATAATACACATGCACATGATGTCATCTTTTTTCACAAATTCACCTTTTTTTTTGTTGTTTATATGGAGATGATACAGGCATCATGTTCAAAAGCTTGTGTTTTCAGGTCCCTAAAACAGAGCTGTTGAAGACACCTGATGTTATCAAAGAGAATCACTGAAAGTGAAAATAACTTTTTGGTTACCATTACTGTGGTCAGTGTTTGCTTTAGTTAGGCTCTCCACACTTGACTTTTTAACATTACACAGTAAAATCAGCAGTGTTATCAAGCAGTGTTATTCTATCTTTATTCTTAAAGAGTTAACACAACACCAAATAGTGAAAGATACTCTCTACTGTTGGTGAAAATGATCAGAGTTAAATTTTGTGTTGTTAACTTTACTCTGTTAAGCTCCGTGCTTCAATCTACCCCCCTGTGAAGATCTGAACAGGACAGGAGTTTTCTGGTCGCCATTTTCTTTTAGCTCCAACCGACAGGTAAGCTCTTTTAAGTAACGTACTAAAACACAGTTTTAATATTTGATGTTAATAAATGTGCTAACATTACTGCATATGTTGTATTTTGATGCAGTTAGTGTACTTTGTTTGTTTAGTAACGTTAACTTCGTGGCAAGTTCATACATTGGAGAATTGCTTTTTGTCACGTTTCGTCATGTAATGTAATGCTAAAGTTTAAATTGTGCCAATAATCTAACTTAATTTTTTTTTTTCAGTTGCAGTTGGCATTGTTATATCATATTAATATGTTTTAGTTATTTTAACGTTGAATTATCTACGCGGCTGAATCCAGCTTCTTATTCGCAGCTTCTTATTGATGCTATCCGTTCCACCTTAAAAACGTGACGCTTCCGCCTTTCTTATTCAGGCTCGACTTAGGGACCGTCTCTTTTTCAAAAATGAACAGTAAAATATTGTTAAATGTAAATAACACTGAGATAAGAGCGAAAGCGGGCTGTCAACATGAAATCTAATTACATTATTCATTAGTTATTGAACATATCATCCTTTGAACGTGTCAGACTACTACTATGTCAAACTTATGAAGACTTAATATGGCCCAGCACCTGTGAATAGATGACACCTACCACTGCGAGGACTCATTATTTTAAAATGCACTCAAAGTTTGCTTAATACATAAATGGTACTTATAAATATTAATATAATTATTTTTACTAGATTCTGTAAGTACTATAATTTGTACTAGATTTTAACAATTCTTTCTGATACTCCTATAAATACTATTCTGGTTTCATAACAGGAAAAAAACCCAATACTTTACCTTACTAGTAATATAATTAGTTATCTTTACTTAGTTACTATACTTACTAGGTTTTATTAAGTTACAGCTACTTTCAAGGCAAATAAAACAATTTACTTACTGCATTTAAGTGATATTACTTACAATTTTCAAGTATCCACAAAGAAGCCAATGACATTAATGAACCAGTGAGAGGCAGAAGTGTACTAATATGTTGCTAATGTGCAACATGACAAAAGAAGAAGAAAAGAAAGTTTTTTTTTTCACTACTTGCATTCACTCATTTCCCAAAGTCATCTTGAATGTTGAATTTTCAGTACAACTGAAATATTTGAGAGAACATAAGCTGAGTCATAAGCTGACTTCATTAATGAATGTTGATTTTCCTGAAGAGGTTTTTTTTTAATTAATTATTTATTTATTTATTTTTTTTTTTTTTTAATACTCACCATTATAGTCAATAGTGTTACTTTTGGTTGGGCACTTGGAACTTTGTTTATATTGCTATAGTTTTCTATCTATTAATGCAGCAATGCAACATGAAGTTATTTGATTTCAAGGAAAGAAAAGTAATATATATATATATATATATATATATATATATATATATATATATATATATATATATACAAATGTGGACAATGCAAGCAATCAAAAACAAAGAGTTTGAAATACATACATACATACATTTGTTTTCAGAACAGCTTGACAGAAAATGCATGTTTTTTTTTTTTTTTTCTGTTACGAAACCAGAATAGTATTTATAGGAGTAGATATCAGAAAGAATTGTTGAAATCTAGTGCATTTTAAAACAATGAAAATGCCGTCATTTTGTATCTGGAGTCCTCGCAGGGGTAGGTGTCATCTATTTACAGGTCCTGGGCCATATTAAGTCTTCAAACGAGGCTAGATACAAAAAAAAAAAAAATCGTTTGACACGTTCAAAGGATGATACGTTCAATAACTCACGAATGTAATTAAATTTCATGTTGACAGCCCGTTTCGCTCTTATCTCAGTGTTATTTACATGTAACAATACTTTATTGTTGGTTTTTGAAAAAGAAACGGTCCCTAAGTCGAGCGTAAATAAGAAGCTAAGAAAGGCGGAAGCGTCGCGTTTTTAAGGTGAAACGGATAGCGTCAATAAGAAGCCGCGAATAAGAAGCTGGATTCAGCCTCGTGAATTATCTAACGTCACAATGGGGCATCATTATTTTTATGTGTTGGATAGTTGAAATTGTGATGTTCCAGCTTGGACTGTGGATGTCTGCATCATATATGTAAATATTTAACGTGTAATTTATGTGATATCGTTTCTGATGTAGGTTTTGTTTGATTTTGAGCATGTATTACAACGTTAGATACAGTCCGAATAAATATGATAATAATATAATATATAATATGTTGTAATGTTATATAACTATATCTTTGCAACTGTTCAGCTCACAGATGTGTCCAACAACATTTAACAAATTCTGTGACATATCTTCAATTTGTCCTACCTTGTCAGATTTTCCTACCGTAGCACAAAATTACAGCTATATCTATCGGTCCATCCTACCTTATCAAAAATTCCTACTGCGAGTTTCTGCTTCGCGTCTGTGACTACGTAAAATTATTTAGTGTAATTTTGCCGAAGATGCGTAATAAGCAATGATAGGATGATAAATAGTAAAATAATAGGTAGGATGCAAGGTAGGACAGCGCAAAATACCTCATCAGATTATGCTACCAGTATTAAAAAGAAACTAGGATGATTTTACAGCGCAACATACCTCATCAGATTTTCCTACCAGTGCAAAATAAACAGGTAGGATGATTTTTCAGCGCAAAATACCTCATCAGATTATGCTACCAGTATTAAAAAAAAAAAAAACTAGGATGATTTTACAGCGCAAAATACCTCATCAGATTTTCCTGCCAGTGCAAAATAAACAGGTAGGATGATTTTACAGCGCAAAATACCTCATCAGATGATGCTACCAGTATTAAAAAAAAAAAAAAAAAAAAAAAAAAAACTAGGATGATTTTACAGCGCAAAATACCTCATCAGATTTTCCTGCCAGTGCAAAATAAACAGGTAGGATGATTTTACAGCGCAAAATACCTCATCAGATTATGCTACCAGTATTAAAAAAAAAAAAACTAGGATGATTTTACAGCGCAAAATACCTCATCAGATTTTCCTGCCAGTGCAAAATAAACAGGTAGGATGATTTTACAGCGCAAAATACCTCATCAGATTATGCTACCAGTATTAAAAAAAAAAAAACTAGGATGATTTTACAGCGCAAAATACCTCATCAGATTTTCCTGCCAGTGCAAAATAAACAGGTAGGATGATTTTACAGCGCAAAATACCTCATCAGATTATGCTACCAGTATTAAAAAAAAAAAAAAAAAAAAAAAAACTAGGATGATTTTACAGCGCAAAATACCTCATCAGATTTTCCTGCCAGTGCAAAATAAACAGGTAGGATGATTTTACAGCGCAAAATACCTCATCAGATTATGCTACCAGTATTAAAAAAAAAAAAACTAGGATGATTTTACAGCGCAAAATACCTCATCAGATTTTCCTGCCAGTGCAAAATAAACAGGTAGGATGATTTTACAGCGCAAAATACCTCATCAGATGATGCTACCAGTATTAAAAAAAAAAAAAAAAAAAAAAAAAAAAAAAAACTAGGATGATTTTACAGCGCAAAATACCTCATCAGATTTTCCTGCCAGTGCAAAATAAACAGGTAGGATGATTTTTCAGCGCAAAATACCTCATCAGATGATGCTACCAGTATAAAAAAAAAAAACTATGATGCACTGATGCTACATGAAAATGATGCTAGCTTGCTTCGCAATGTGACCGTAAACAGTTCTCATTAGCTGTCTTGGTATAATAAAAATTAACAGAAACAGTCAAAAACTGACCTTACATGAAGAAATAGTGAAAAAACTACCTTACATGAAGAAATCCACGCGCAAGTAGTAAAAAATTATGGGCGTGTTTTTCAGCGTGACAAAAATGACGCGATATTGATGTGCGCATGCGCAATAAGCCCTGGTAGGAAAATCTGACGGGTAGGATGAAATGTTAGAACACCTCCATTGCATTTTTAAGTCACATATATAGATAGATATATAGATGGCGCCATAGGCTTGCGATGATTCAATCCTTTCAACGAAGGAAAGAAACACCCGCTAAATTTGCTTATCGAACCTTTTTTAATGTTATCGGTATTATAGTTTTACATTATTGTTGTTAGACACACAGTTAGCTGACACGATCAGAGCAGTACATGTTGTGCTAGTATAGGTAGGTGTTTGAACACCAACCTGTTTGTAAGGAGTGACTGTGTTTAAACGCTGTCTATAGGAAATGACGAAAATGCTCTTCAATCTTGAAAATGAAACTGAGTGTAGCTATATAATTGGCAAGGCATTGCACATATATTGCACAATTAATGTGTTATTGTCGCTGTTTTAAATTCTTAATTTTAGGCAGCTTGAATCAGAAAAATGGCATCACTATATGAAGTGAAACCACTGTAAGTATTTACTAAAGTATCTGATAATTTCTTTTTTTTTCTTTCTTTTTTTTTTTTTGCTATCTTTTACGACCAATTCTTCTTCTTTTTTTTTTTTTTTTTTTTTTGCTGTCTTTTACGACCAATTCTTAGATCTAATCACAAATACTGAGGTGACTACGCAAACTATTGCAACAGAATTTCAGTACTTATGTATATGTTGGGCATGAAATCTATTTACACTGTAGTCTGTGTAATACTCTGTCATTTCTTACAGATCATGCTGGTTAAGGTGAAACTTGCAGATGCCCAAATGTTTGTCAAGATAACCCGATGCACATCGCGAGTGTCAGCGTGAGAAGCACATTTGTCGCTTGCCATGTTAATGAATCAGAGGGTCGGGGTAAATGTGAAGGCAGAAAGAGCAACACAAACAGTCTTTTCAACCACATTATAATCATTATTTCTGTGTTACAGACATTTAAATAACAGAAGTACTAGGATAAAAGTTTATAGTTTGGGTATAAACACATTGTCTACAGTAGCGATCAAAACGAATCTTAAAGGGGTCATCGGATGCCCATTTTCCACAAGTTGATATCCTTCTTTAGAGTCTTAATGAAAAGTCTCTAATATACTTTGATTATAAATTCTCAATGGTTTTGCAAAACAGCACCCTTTTTACCTTGCCAAAATCAGCTCTGCAAAAATCATCTCATTCTAAGGGGTTGTTCCTTTAAATGCAAATAAGCTCTGCTCACCCCGACCCTCTCTTCTCTCTGTGGAAAGACGATCTTGTTTACATTAGCCGCGTTTAGCCGCTAAACTTCCTAACTACCACGTTATAAGGAAAGGCGATCACAAAGATTCTTAAAAAAACGCTTATACTCACTTCTGCTGTAAGTGAAGCTGGATCATGAATCATTCACATGAACATCGACGGATATATGTAGATCGGGAGGCGCATTCCATTCACAAACAAACGTAATCTACTGCATCTTCAGCGGCTCAGATGTCAGGAGTAAATGACGACCACTATGTTCATTATTACATCCAGCAACACAACACCTCAATCGGAGATATTCTTGCCTAACTTACATCCCCCTGCTCTGGCATCAAAACATGGAAAGTTACTGGACTGTGACAGCTAGTCTAAGGTAAGAGCTCATGTCAATCAACTGTTGTGGGAGCGGCCTCTGTCGGTGTGACGGCACACCGACAGGCATCTGAGAACGGGTCGATTTGAAAAAGGGGATATTTTTTTTACAGATTAATTAAAAACCACTGCATGGATTTTTATCATTATAGGGTAGATTTGTACATACACTGCCAACACACATTAATGTTCAAACAACATGAAAAAGTGAACTTAGCATCCGATGACCCCTTTAAAACTTGTATGTATTGTAACGCCTATCCTCTTCCACCTTGAGGTGGCGACAACTGCCCGTTTAAAAAAAAAACAAAAAAAAAAAAGTATGTCATTGAATCATTTATTCAGGAGATTTCAATAGTCAAACAAGTCTTAACCTGCGTCCCAATGTGCATACTATCCACCATATCTGCCCTAAATAGTATTGAAAATTACTACTATCACAGAATTTAGGATGGATAGTATGCACATTGGGATGCAGGCTTAATAAAGTGAGACACTGACTTTGTATTGATTTTGTTTAAATGAATATATGTTTTTAAAAGACTTAAGTAATGAACAGTTTGTCAGAACCACTAGTAAATTGTTATTTTGTTTAGTTTTCTAATCTTTTTTCTCCAGAATCATGAGAGAATCATGGTTTCCAATTTATTAAAAACAACTGGGATTCTCAATTTATCCAGAATCGTGAAGCTCTTGTTTAAATGTTGTTTTTTTTTACTGTATGTAATTCATTAAAATGGAAGTTCAAAATGCACCAGCATTTTTTTGCATTTTGTCTTTTTCAGTTGAATAAAAGACTGTTTTCCCTATATATTTCATCATTGAGGATTTCTTAAGCAAAGTTTAAAAATCTCGTCTCATTCTCGTGAACCCAGTCTCGTGTCTCGTCTCGTCTCGTGGGATAAGTGTCTCGTCACACCCCTAGTGTCTAGTAATTTCATATGAGAATATATAGTCACATGTTGCATGTGCCCTGATGTTCAATGTTAATTATGTTAAACCTTGTAAGTCATATACCCTTTCTCATATTTTATTATTTTTTTTTTTAAAGCATTTTTAAAGTTTGGTTTCCCAGCTGTACCTGAGAATGTGAAGGTTTCTGATGGATCAGGGACTGAAGTGGATGATGATGTTTTTAAGGATGTAGTCAGAGATCCCTCAGTTGGAGTTCTTACCATAAAACATGGTGCAGGTTTGTATGTATTACATTATTCTTTAGAAATGTAATGCTACTAATTAATAATAATTCTCCATAAAAATTTATCTGCACCCAGACTTGGATTCCGCCTCTCCACAAGCCTCTTATGGGCAGTCAAATCAGTCCCTGTCTTCATCCATTGACTCCAGTGACTCACAGGATACAGTCATTATTGAAGAAAGCTCCTCCAGTAAACGAATGAGGCTAGATGACGAAGCTATCAAATTTTTAGTACTTTTACATTTTGGGGGAAAAAAGTAAAAAAAAATAAATAAATAAATGAAAAAGGACAGACTGTTGAACCTCATAAATCTATTTTTAAAAAGAAACATGAATTTAATATTTGTACGATTTTTAAGACTGATTTATATTTATTATAATTTTTAAGTTGGTGGAAACCATTTTTGTCCAGAAACCTGGTGGGGAGTGTGTAATAAATGAATACAACCGAACTAAGTCTTTGGGGGACGAAACAAGGAGGAAAAAAGTTAACATCTTGGCAGTTGACATGACAGAAAAGAATAGGTAGTCTTCATAATCTTTACCTGGCTGGTGTATATATGATCTGTAGTTCTAAAGCTTTTTGTTATTTTAAACTCATGCAAAGGTGATGATTTCTTTTTTTTTTTTTACTGCAGCATATCACCGCCAAGGGATGTGAAAGAAAAATATGCCAGAGGAATTGTGGCTTTGTTTCCTTACCTCAGTGACCCCTTATCCAAAAATGGCTACCTAAGTGTCAGATTTGAATTCTAAGTCTGTGTTGAAATTTTAAATGCTGCTGAAATACAGGTGGTGTATTTTGGTGTTGAATTTAAAAACTTTTAAATTTTTATTTTTTATTTATTTTTATACTTAGCATGGAGAATCAAAACTATACAGAGAGGCTTAGCTAAGGAATGACATGCGTCATTTGAAGGTACACAATGAAATTCTGAAATCTACCTGTTTTGTTTTGTTTTTATATAGCTCATTCTGACATCTTTCTCAAGAGTTCTTTTGCTAAATTGCCTTTTTTTAAGGATTAACTTCACTTAAAATTCTTTAAGCAGTGTTGAAGCTTTTAAAATGTTTTGCTGTTCATCAGGACAAGGAACGTCTGCTGAAGCGGGGACTGGTGGACCAACTTTAAAACGGCAGTCAGAGTTTAATCCAGAGACAATCTTGAGTGAGGATGAATGCAAGGAAGCAATTGCATTCATGAGCCATTCTTCTGATGAGGACGCCATCAAGAAGAAAATGAAATTGACTTTCGACTATCGCCGCAAAATGGTTCTTGACCCCATGCAGTCAAGTGATATATTGACAGTCTTTCCACGATTCAAAGACATTAAAGGCTTGGTAAAGTGTTTATAATCATACTTTTAACAATTTAACAATACAATAAAATGTACTGATGTCTCAATATAAGTTTATTCAATGCCTGCATGGGTTTATATCCATAATGATACTTAGTATCTGGTACTTAGAAAAAATAATTTAGGTCATCCTTTTCTGCCTCTTCTTAGATTGAGCAAGACTTTATTCTGATGTTTGGAAGAGTGTCAGGCAAGCTACTGTAGAAGTGGACCACTGCATTCAAGAAACAAATGATTCAGCAGTGCAAAAAGCTTCCAAGCACCAGTGATTTAGAATCTCCTACTGGTGACTCAAAAGAGGCTGTTAATTTTGGTAAGATGTTTAAGTTTAATTTTATACTTTAAGTATTAATCAGAAATATTATTGAGCAAATTATCTAAGGAACTTATGGGTGAAAGATGTAGTCACCATACATTTTTGTAATGTTCTTTATTACTTCACTTCCAGTTTGCATTATTGATTAGATTTTACTAACTTAATGTATGTGTTTAAACAGCTTGGGACAGCGACCTCTCTTCTATAATACTTCTGTTGCATCTGATCCCACCTTCTGCCCAAAGCCGGAAAAGACCAGGAAAAGTGTCTGCCTCTCAAGCAGAAAAAGACAAAGCAGACTTTGTTTTTGGCACCTCTTATAACATTATGCTACACAACTTGTACACTTTCATTCAGACCACTGTGTACAACATAGATGTTGGCAAAGTGAAAGAGAGTCCTCGTGTTGCTGAGGTTAGAGCAAGGATTCTAAGCTAGGTGCATTAAGTTTTTCTGCACTCATGAAGTGTTTTGTTTGTCAGGCTGAGTTATGTGGTCCAAAATTGCTTCTTAGGTACTTCGGGTGTTTTCACACCTGCCTCATTTAGTTCAGTTGAATCGCACTAGAGTTTGTTTTCCCTCTTGGTGCGGTTCGTTTGGGCCGGTGTGAATGCAGCAATCGAGTGCGCACCAAAAGCGGACCAAAGAAGCATACCAAGACCTCCTTGAAGAGGTGGTCTCGGTACGCTTTCAAACGAACACTGGAGCGGTTCGTTTGTGGTGAAAAAGTACTGCACCTTTTTGGACTAATCCAGCTGCCGTAATCAGCTGTGCTGTGCATTATGTGATGAGGGCAAGTATTTGTTGACAGTTAACGCTTTAGCGCTTTAGCTCGCGGAAAGTTGTGGAGTTGTGAGAAGGTGCGGAGCCTCATAGAAATTACAATCATAGAAATTACAAGGATACATTCAGCCAGCGCAGCTGTCCCTCCATACTAAAAAGCGGCCTGTTGTCTGCCGGCTTTTTCTTCTCTCTTTATTTACTTCCGGGAGTTCTATTGGAATTTTCCCGCACATTAATTCTGACCAATCGAAAAGCAGTTTAGGAAATACGTTCAGTGACACATCTGGCCAAAGAGTGATGTGGATGTTGTCACATGACTGCATTTTGGTTCATTTCAACTGGTTCGGACCAGAGCAATCAGTGTGGTGTGAAAAGGACCCAAAACGGCAGAAAAATGCTACAATGTATTATTTGTTGCCCTTGGTCCGGACCAAATGAACCGAACCACAGATGTGAAAGCACCCTTAGGTACAACTTAAAGGTGGCATGGACATGGCTTCCAAACTAGGAGTGTAGATATCTGTTAGATCGCTGTCTCCATGCCAAGGCAATTAAGATCCAGCCCCGGATGCCAGATCCCGTCAGAAAATACAAGTTTTTCCGGTAACAGAACAACTCGTCAGCAGAGTAGTCTAATACCCAAACCCTGTTAAGAGGAGGTCTTGTCTGGTACCCCAAAATACCCAAAACACTATTAACAGTTTTCTATCAGCCAAGAAGTTGATTGAGGAAAAGGCCAGTGAAAGTGAAGAGCAGAAGCAAGAGATGAAGTAAGAATGGTAAAAAGGAGCAAAGTTTATTGAATAGACTTAGTTGCGTATATCTCAATGCTCAGACTTCATCTGAAGAACTTAAACCCAACAAGTATTGTTTTACCAAACTGATTCACAACAACATCTTATAAACCTTGAGTTTCCATAAACATTCCCTTGTATCTCTTATTCATGAAGACAAACAACCCTTGAAACCACACTGTCAGAAGACTAAACAACAATAGAAAAAAAAATATATAAAAAAACAACTACAATGTAATATAAATGACTAATCAATTAATGAATCAATAAAATGAATATATAAATGACTATAATGATTATTATAAATGATTATATGATTAAACATGAATAAATTAAAAATATATAAAAAGAAAGCAAAACACAACACAAATGTATGGTTGTTCTTGAGGCAAAACACACAGTTTGCATTTGAGGATCGTCCAATCCTTCATTCCCCCCTCTTAATCATATATGACAACATAAAATGATTATTGCAAGCAAACTTTCATAAGCTTTATCAAAAACATACATTGAAAAGTTTGAGGTGATCAGGTCATACTCTTCCCTTCTATATGTTAAAAAGAACAGATCACTTCTGTCATACCGCATACCAGTGTTGGTTAAGGGAGATTGTCTCTGACTGTTGTCGTACAACAGTAAACTGTAATCTTAACACTCTTATGGAAATGTACAAGAGTAAGATGATTGACACTCTTGAAATTGTGAAAGTTAAGGCTAAAGCTTCCCAATATTAAAAAGTGTCCCAATATTAATCCAAACCATGTGTCCCATATGTTAAGGACCATAATCCTCAGTCAAGTTTAGCTACTTACGTAGATAAAACTTAAACTGCTTTTCTGGTATTATCTAAGATGTATAAACAACATTTAGTTGCAAACACTTTACATGATTCATCAAGTTTCACCCTGTGATTTGGTACAGTTTGAATTTCCAAAAACTCGTTGTGAAAACATATTCTTTACCAATTCTAATTCCATGTGCTTTTACCTTTTCTAATTATTACCACCTTTGGCCATTTTGTCATATTTAGCATCTTTTGTCATCTCAGCATCAGGGTTTCTGTGCCAGTGTATTTATTCAAGTTGCCTGTCAGGTTTATCAATTTGAAACTAGAATTGTTAATTGGAGTGCCAATTTCAACCATTCAAAAACAAATCAGATAATGGTAATACATGTGCATGCAAATCCCACTATGTAGAGAGAACTGAGGAAAAATTCTCTCAAGTGATCTTTTAAGATTTAACTAAAATTACAGCACTATGACCTTCTAGTCATGGACAAATGATTGAATCACATCATGTCATGTTTGACCATATCTTGCAGCATGATGATAATAAACCACTCATTAATTGGCCTGATTGATTTTGTATGATAAATATATGACTTAAAATACCCATGTATATGTGTTATAAACAATATAAAATCATTGGTAGCTCAGAATGCTTCTATGTATGAAATGTCTCAGGAGTCAGTTCTCGAAGAGTCTCTGTAGTCTGCTCTTGAAATTCAGATTTTCTTCTGATACATCGATTGGTTTGAACTGAGGCAATACAAAGGTTTGAATTCAGGCTTTAGGATGTATGGAAACCTCCTAGAGAGGGGGGCGGACATAGAATTCTGCTAAAATAAGTTTATTATTAGCAGCCCCTTCAGATCCAAATTATGTAGAATTTTTAGGCAAAATTAAATGGATAGGTATTAGACATTGTGAATTTGCTGATTAATTTGCTGATTAATTTTCTTCTGATATCAGAAGAAAATCTGAATTAAATACACATCTGCCATAGCAAGATCTCTCTTAGCAATATTTGACCTTCAGCCAAAACTAAGCCGATAAATTCATATTATGCACAGAAATAATAGAAGCATATCTAACCATGTTAGCTCTGTCGTACCACATTTACCAGTATGATCTCAGAGTGTGATTAAGTCTTTCAAATGACGAATGTCGTTGTTGGTACTATGAAAATGCAGTGAAGTCCACAGACTTCGTGACGTACCTGACCATAAAAGTGTGTTTCCCCTGGTTAGAATCAATAGTGTCTGACACTCCCATCAGGGAATGATGTCTCAAACCAAAATTTTGCCATAAAGACAGCAGTACCTATTGATAGTGAATATTTTGCCAACTATAACCAAAACATGCCAGTTACCCTGGCATTTTATAAAGAGTCATAAAATCACAAATTCACGAACAGCCCTGAGGGTGCAGATTTTCCCAGCTAAATAGAATAGCATTGCCAAATTGTGTTTTTTGACGTAACGCATCTGTTAACTTCTTCCGCATGTTTCCTAACAATCCCCTCACCCATATTGTTTAAACATGAACAAATTAAAAACGCCTAAGTGTGTATCACACTGTGTATCTGGTGTGACCAGAAAAGGAAGCAAGGTTCGGAGCCTATTATCCATCTGATAATTTAGAAACAATCAAATCCACACAGATTTGCGTCTTGGCTTTGTCTGTGAGCTGTGAGTGAGGTGTTTCAGTGTGCATGATGACATGCCTGAGCAGTGAAGATTTCTGCCGTTCATGCAGTGGCAACCGTAGCTCCCTGGTCAGCAAGGGTCACCCGTCTCACCTCTTAGTGAGAAACCACTCTGCCGCAAGTCTGCTCCAAAATCATTGTGTCACCGCTGAGGGAGCGGGACTGGCTCGCACACACATTTACACACCCCATCCACTCTCCATTCCCCCTCCTTTCCTGTTTCTTCCGCCATCGGCGAAGCAAGTGCACGTGCCAAATCGGTCGCCCACAGACATTTTCCCAGAACGCAGTTTCCACCGTCTCATACCCCATCATCTCACAAACACACACGTGTTTGTGTGTCTTGTGTTTTGTCCGCGTGTCTTCGTTCAAGTGTTTGTTTGTCAGGAAGTAGTCTGTCTTTCGGTGGGTGTATGCTGCGTCGGCCAAACCGAGCAGATGGAGGGCATCTGCTTTTAAAGGTACAGAGTGGGTCGTGCCGGCGCAGTGCCACCAGAAGCCGGCCAAACCATAGTTCGTTTGTGACGGGGATAGTGTGAATTATGTGTTAATTATTTACATGTTTATGTGTTTCAGTAATGATGAATATATGTTTTATTTGAAGAATTAACTGTGGAAAAATGATTATTTAATGTAGATTTAATGAATGTCTTGAAGTGTGTTGATGTAAAATATTTAAGGTATACCAGAAAACGTACCTGTTGGTAGTGTTGCCAAGGAAGGGGCGGAATTTGGCCTATAAAAGGACAGTTGCTTGTCCCAGACAGTTGCTTGTTAACCAAGTCGGCAAGTGTTACAGTAGTACCTCGAGCAAACCCTCAACTCATTTTTTTTTTTTTTTTTTTTTTGATTGTAAATCAATTTTTTTTCATCTTTATTTTCCTGTTTGTTGTTTCTTTGATACTTTGGTATATTTTTGTGCACACCTGTATATATTCTTCATTGTGGACTGTCTGGATTGTTGGCAATGTAAATAAACTACACCCTGCACGAAAGTGCTTTGCAAGTTTTTTTTGTGTGTTTTCAAGGACTCACATCCCCTTTTCCCCTCCTCCTGAAGCGAGTCGTGGCACTCACTTCATCACATTTGGTGGCAGCGGTGGGATGGCTACTCACAAAACAGCGCCAAAAGGCAGAAAACCCAGAGCGGGTTGCGATCACAGATGAAGAAGGCGGATGTGGAGGATCTGGCCTGGAATTCGGCAGACACTACAGAGGAAGAAGAAGTGATGGCAGGGCTTCCTGATACCTTGAAAAAGTCCAGATCACCACGGACAGAGCCAGTCGCTACAGTTGGTGAGGGAATGGTTTCCCTGATGCGTCGGATCCTGGATGCACAACAGCAGAGAGAGGAGAGATATCTGCAAGAGCTCCGGGGTCTACGTGAGACTATCCTGCAGTCGACTCGACATGCTGAAACGTTGTTTGTCAGCGAGAGTCCACGAATGGAGCTGCCGTCACCAGCTGCACAGAGGGTATCTACACAACGCAGATCAGCACACAACAGAGACTCCCCAAGTGTTCCTGCGCCGAGAAAGCCGATGCAGTGAACTGAACCAAAGATGCCGATCTTCCAACGGGGGAAGATATTGAAAACTATCTTCAGCGGTTCAAGCATTTGGTCAGGACCTGGAGGTGGCCTGAGGAGGAGTGGAGCTATCATCTGGTTCCACTACTCACTGGGCAAGCATTGGAGGCGTATTTGCCGATGGATGAGGAGCAGGCAGAGGTGTACGAGGATCTGAAGGAGGCATTCAACATTCAACATCTCACCAGAAACCTACTGACAGCGATTCTGATCACCTACTGTTTCAGCTGAATCACCAACTGAGATGTACCATCGCCTCGAGAACCTGTATCAGCGATGGGTTCGACCAAGAGAGCGCTCCAAGGAGGAGATTGGCGAGGCCATAATCCTGGAACAGCTGCTGAGGGTGCTACCATATGATGCTCGCACCTGGGTACGAGAGCATGAGCCAACTTCTGGATTAGCAGCGGCTAAGCTGGTTCAGCAATACCTGAACGCTCATCGCAGAGGTCTACGCACTCAACCATCTAAAGGTACTGTTCACACTCACGTTGGGGCTGAGAGAGGTCATGCGGAACTGTCAGAGCATGCACAAAACCCAAAGTCAACAGGGGGAAAAGACTTGCTATGCTTTTACTGTCAGCAGCCGGGGCACAAAGCAGCAGTGTGTCCCGTTCGTAAAGCCAAGCTGATGGGGTACTGTTATGTTCCAAGAAAGGGGGACTTGGAACTAGGCTCTGTGTGGGAGAGCCTCACTACGTGTGATGTGACTGTTAATGGACATTCCCTTCAGGAATTGTTGGACACTGGTTGCTGTATGTCAATGTTGAAATCATGTCATGTGACAAATGTTGACTATCTGAATACTGCCTCTGTTCAATGTGTACATGGGGATGTGAAGTGGTACCCCAGAGCTGAGATACTGGTAGAAGTACAAGATCAAATGTACCTACTGAATGTTGATATAGTTGACAGTTTGCCTACGGACATGATTCTCGGACAAGACTTGCCAGTGTTAAATGACTTGTTACAAGCCACTGCCAAAGACTCTGCCAATGTTGCCACTGCCAAAGTCTCTGCCAATGTTGCCACTGCCACTGAAACCCCTGTGAATTTGTCATGTCCTGCCATTACTCGATCACAAGCCAGGGCAGGTCTTCAGCCACTGCCAGATTTTGATGATAGTCTGTTGCAGGGTGGGATCAAGGGCCCAAGAAAGTCACGCTGACAAAGACGGCTTGAAAAGTACCTCGGTACACCAACCCCTGAGGCATCCGTAGTGGGCCTTGATGTTAATGGTTGGCAGGTACCAGGGAATATTGCTGAACTGCAAAAAAAAGATGTGACTTTGAAACCATTGTTTGAGAAAGCTACTTCTGCTAATTCATCTAACTTGTGTAATGAAAGATGTCTGCTAATGAATGATGTGTTGTATGTGCAAGCCAATGATGTGACCCGTCTTGTTGTGCCAACTTGTTGTCGTCCACTTGTCTTACATCTAGCACACACAGTTCCGTGGGCGTATGCCAAAGACGTATGCACGCATTAGCTCACGCTTTCACTGGCCAAAAGTATACACTGATGTACTGACACACTGCAACACATGCACCACATGTCAGAAAACCAGTGCTTTGCCCCAGCGGAGCAAGGCACTCTTACAACCTCTCCCTGTGATTTCTGAACCTTTCAGGTGGATTGCTATGGACATTGTGGGGCCGTTGGAGAAAAGCAGTGCAGGTCATCGGTACATCTTGGTAATCAGTGACTACGCGACAAGGTATCCAGAAGCGTTCCCACTGCGTACCATCACCACGCCTAAGATCATCCATTCCCTCGTTCAACTCTTCTCCAGGGTAGGAATACCAGAGGAGATCTTGACAGACCAAGGCACTAACTTCACATCGCGGCTCATGAGGCAGCTGAACCGACAGTTGGGCATCACCGCCATCAGTACAAGCCCATATCATCCACAGACAGATGGACTGGTGGAAAGATTCAACCAAACCCTTTGTTGCAGACATGGGATGAGACTGGGACAAGTGGCTACCTTTCGTTCTCTTTGCTTACAGAGAAGTTCCTCAAGCTTCGACTGGTTTCTCACCATGTGAGCTCCTCTATGGGTGTCAAGTGCAAGAACCACTGGACCTGCTGAGAAAGAGCTGGGAGGAAGGTTCTGCAGCCAAAACCGAGGAGAGAAGCATTGTGCAGTATGTGCTGGAAATGAGAGACTGTCTAGAGCAGTAGTAACAAGCAAGAGAAAATCTGCAGATGAAACAACAAGCACCGAAGCAATGGTCTGATCAGCACGCAAGACTACTCTTAAAGAGTGGAAGGAACCTCCAGAGAGGTTGCAGAGAGGCACGCGTCTGTGGTGAGTCTGACTCACCTAGAGGACATCAAGCGACAAGAATTGCAACACTTACTAGACCAGTACCCCACTTTGTTTCATCAGAGGCCTGGGCGGACAGAGCTAATTCAACACACCATCCACCTTACCAACACAACACCATCTAGACAAAGACCTTACCGGGTACCTGAGTGACTTGTGGAACCTCTAAGGAAAGAAGTTGAGATGATGAAAGAGCTGGGAGTGATTGAGCTGTCAATGAGTGAGTGGTGCAGCCCGGTATAGTCTCAAAGAAGGATGGATCCCTACGTGTCTGCATTGACTTTCGCAAGCTCAATGCTCAGTCCCAGTTTGACTCATATCTGATGCCACGGGTAGATGATCTGTTGGAGAAGTTAGGAAGAGCCAAATACATCACCACACTAGACCTCTGCAAGGGATACTGGCAGGTACCCCTAGAGCCAACATCCAGACCCTACACTGCTTTCAGGAGACCAGTGAGGCTCTATCAATTGACAGTCCTTCCCTTTGGACTGCATGGAGCCCCAGCAACGTTTCAGAGATTGATGGACAGAGTCTTGCAAGGATGTGAGGAGTGGTCTGCAGCATATCTGGATGGTGTCGTTATCCACAGCAACTCCTGGCAAGAGCACCTACAGCATCTGAGACGGACCCTGAAAAAGATCACAGTGGCTGGATTAACACTGAATGTGGGAAAGTGTGAGTGGGCAAGACAAGATGCGAGCTACCTGGGTTACCACCTGGGCAATGGGCAGCTACGTCCTCAAGTCAACAAGGTGGAGGCCATCCGTCAAAGTCCCAGACCAAAGACGAAGAAGGAAGTGAGGTCATTCCTCAGACTGGTGGGCTGGTACAGATGGTTTGTCCCAAACTTCGCTTCAATAGCTGCACCCCTGAGTAACCTGCTGAATAAAAGTGTGGTGAACCCTATCCCATGGACCGAGGACTGTGAAGCGGCGTTCAAGACTCTGAAGGAGAAGATGTGCTCCAGCCTGGTCCTGCAAAGCCCTGATTTTACCCAAAGTTTCCTGGTCCAGGTAGATGCCTCTTCTATAGGACTCAGGGCAGTCTTGGTCCAGGGAACCCAGGGAAACGAAAAGCCAGTCATCTATTTCAGCCGCAAGTTGTTGCCAAGGGAGACTCACTATTCGGCGATAGAGAAGGAGTGCCTCGCTGTCAAGTGGGCCTTGGAAACCTTATGGTATTACCTCCTCGGAAGAGACTTCAGCCTGGAAACAGACCACAGAGCCTTGACCTGGTTACATTTGATGAAGGACCATAACGCCAGAGTCATTAGATTGTACCTGTCACTGCAGCCCTACAACTTCAAGATCCGGCACAGGCCTGGAAGACTGAATCCAGTTGCCGATTACCTGTCTAGGTTTCCAGCCGGTACTCGGCTTGAAGAGGAGGAAGGTGATGTGACAAAGCACCTGTTTGTCACCGCTGAGGGGGCGGCACTGGCTCGCACACACACTTACACACGCACCCCATCCACTCTCCATTCCCCCTCCTTACCTGTTTCTTTTGCCATCTGCGAAGCGAGTGCATGCGCCGAAGCGATCGCCCACGGACATTTTCCCACAACGCAGTTTCCACCATCTCATATCCGATCATCTCACACACACACACACATTAATTGTGTCTTGTGTTTCGTTCGCGTGTCTTCGTTCAAGTGTTTGTTTGTCAGGAAGTAGTCGGTCTTTCGGTGGGTGAATCACAGTCATGCACAACACCCAAAGGCACAACGGGTGTCCATGTAGATTTCAGCATTTCAGCTGTTTTGCCATTTGCCAACTCACATTTTGAGCAACCAAATTAACTGACACTGAGACTGTTAGTCTGTAGTTACTGCTCAACCTGCCTTGCATTCCCCATTGTTAACAAAAGATGAACAGCACAGAAAATCAAATTTAAATTTAAATTTCTTAAAGAGCTCTGCACCATCTTGATCATCTGGAATTAGTTCCGATGAAACGAACTAGATTTCCCAAAAATGATGTTTGGCAATTTTAGCATTGTGGTCATTTGTCACACAACCTGCTGCTTATTACTCAATAATGCAACGCAACACATTTACAAAATGTAGTTAACATCAAACATTAGACTCGCTTTGCAAAGCCAAAAAGACTGTCTAAACTGTATAAACAAGGCAAAGGTCTTGAGTCATGGTATGAGTTGCAGAGACTAATACCCCTCTCATAGTTATTCTGATTTTCCCGTTCTTAGGTTAGCATAGATGTCATGTAACCAATGCAAAATCTCTGCCACTGTATCTGATATATCTAGTGCGAATGCTACTTGTGTCAATTCCTTAAAAACTATTCCAGCCTCAGGAGTTAGTCATTGAGCCCTAAACTTAACAAACTGAAGAAAACTGTTTAACACTGCAGCTCATCTGTAAAACTTTATAATCCAACTACACCTGTAGTTACATCCTCAAAAGAGTCTCAGCTTTTGAATAGTTCCAGAAATCAGATGTGTCCTAACATCTCGCATCTCACTAGCTAGATGTGACACCAGTAAGGTGTTGAATCAAAATCTTCAAAAATATTTGCAAAGATTGGTGAAATAGTGGTTACATTGTTAAACCCAAAAAATAGCTGGTAGCATTGACTAATGCCCAATAGCAATATCAGTTACTAAAAACCATTATTGTCCTAGAAATCTCTCAAAAATGACCAGTTTCACATGTCATTGAACTTTGTAAAAATAACCTGATGAAATCACTCTTTCTCAGAGTCTAAGACAAGATAATTTCTCATTCAGCTGTTGTTTTTCAAGCTGATAAAAATACGGGCATGCAAGATTTAAGTTCCCCCAAATTGTTAACAGATATAAATATAGCATATAAATAAGTATATAATCACTCCAGGTTTTTTTTGAGGGTTTTAGACTGCAAATCAAGATTCACACCGGCTTTGAGGCTAGCACTCTCTGCTCATGCTATATCTTTGCAGCTATCATAATAATAATGTAACAGTGAGATTAGTGTCTGAATCACATCTAAACCCATAAAATTTCTGCATTTCAGAGTTATTTACCCTACTGATAGTGATGTGCTTTCCACATGCAAAAACAAACACAAACTTTGTCCCTTTTTTTTTGACCTGATTCTTTTTACCTTCACAGCAAATACTTTAGTGTCTGTTTAATCTGACAAATATCTTTAAGAACTTTTAAAACATTTTCAACATTTAAAAAAAAAAAAAAACCCTGTTTAACCCCTTCAGTTTTCCTGTTGTTCTTAGATTAAAATGAGAACACCTTTTGGCACTGTGATTGTATATTTAGCAACTATTAATCATGTGTTACTGCTTCTGTTTACTGATCTTAAAATGCTCATCCAATTGATGTCAAAGTCAGTTATCTAGCTTAACATCTGACCACTCCGTAACTGCAGAAATGACATCATCTGACCCAGTAGCTTAGCTACCCATACAGTACGTACCGAATTTCCATGAAATGCCAAACAGACCACATTCAATCTGCATTGCAGTAGTTAAGCCAGGAGAAGACGCCTGCGAGAGTCGTCCCCGTCCTCACTCGTGGTCCGGAATCAGAAGCCCAGTGGTCTGGGACATTCCACCATCTGGTCATGCAAGAAACAAAACCGACTCCGCTCTTATGGAGATAGCAGCCCCGTGTTATTCCATCCTGCCGACAACGCCAAAATGTTAGATCGCTCCATGCCTAGACAATTAAGATCCAGCCCCGGATGCCAGATCCCATCAGAAAATATCAGTTTGTCCGGTAACAGAACAACTCATCAGCAGAGTAGTCTAATACCCAAACCCTGTTTAACAGGAGGTCTTGTCTGGTATCCAAAAAATACCCAATACACTATTAACAGTTTGTCAGCCAAGAAGTTGAATGGGGAAAAGGCCAGTGAAAGTGAAGAGCAGAAGCAGGAGACGAAGTAAGGAAGGTAAAAAGGAGCAGAGTTTATTGAATAGTCTTAGATGCGTATGTCTCAATGCTCAGACTTCGTCTGAAGAGCACAAATCCAACAAGTATTGTTATACCAAACTGATTCACAACAACATCCCATAAACCTTGAGTTTCTATAAACATTCCCTTATATCTCTTATTCATGAAGACAAACAGTCCTTGAAACCACACAGTCATAAGACTAAACTACAATGGAAATAAATCTATAAAAAACAACTATAATATAATATGAATGACTAATCAATTAATGCATCAAAAAAATTAATATATAAATGACTATAATGATTATTATAAGTGATTATATGATTATATGATAAGAATTTGCTACTGTGAGATCAAAAATCCTTAAGGAAATTACCAGTAAATACAGGCAACATTTTTGATACACTGTGGTTTTACTCAGAGAAAAGTTGAAACACAAATCAGCATAACGGAATGAGCTTTTGCATATGGCATATGGATTCTTGAAAGGTTTCACAAACATATATAATATTCATTAGCCTACTTGAAGAGATTTTCTCTGGTTTTACAACACAAATTACACACAGTCATGCATCAAGCAATTTTGTAGTTGCTGTTTTTTACAAGTTGCTAAATAAGGACTATAAACATACTGGGTTAGATCCAGGTTTATTATCTAGGGACCAGTTTTCTACATTTCTAACACTTCAGTTTGGCTTTCTTGTCCTGCTCGTCCACTTCCATCTGCACTAAAGTCCAGATGATCTTCAGCAAAAGCCGTCTCCAGCACCAGCAGCAGAGACTGTTTAAGCTTCCTCTTATACTCATCACACATGAACACATAGAGAAAGGGGTTCAGACAGCTGTTTAGATCAACCAGGTAGAAACTGACAATTTTAAACACATCTTGGTCATTTTCTCCTGCAGTTATTGAATAAAAACACCAAACATGGTATGGAAGCCAACATATGAAAAAAGCTAAGATTACCGTTATAATGATCCGGTACGACCTAAGCTGCTTTCTGCTTTTGAAGTGTTTGATTCGAACTCCAATAGCTATATATGAAGATGCAATGATCAGAAAGGGCATGAGGAAGGCCACTGTAAATTCATAAGTGATCAGATTTGATTCATTATGATCAATTATAAGGTAAGGAATGCTGAAGCCGATGGATGAAACCCACACAATTATGCAGATGATCCTGGCTCCAAGTAAAGTTCGTTTGTTTCGCGCCCAAACAACCATCCATGTGCACAGGCATCGGTCCAGACTGATAACTACAAGAAAAAAAATACTAGCAAACAAATTCATCGATGACGTCGTGATGAAAGTCTTCAGCGATTTACTTTCCCACTGTCCTAAAACTGAGAGATGCTCTGTGCATGAGTATAACAAGTAGATGAAGTCTGCAACTGCCAAGTTGAGAAACCACATGACATTGACAGTCATCTTCATTCTGCAGCCAGTCAGAAATATGACAAGCCCATTTCCAATGAGACCCACAACAATGGTGGCAAGTGAAATGCAAGCTGTAAAGATCTTCAAGTTTGTCAATCCCTTCTGGTGCATAGTGTTGTTTTGCGCTGTGCTTCCGGTCATGTTTTCAGCTTCAGAACTGGTGTTTTCTACACAAAGAAGAAAGAGAGAGAAAACAGTGAGGGCTGATTTTGGATCTGTTTCAAAAGCATCAGCTTATCATCTTGATGTGTTTTTAAAAATCGAATTGTGACATTTATCTTTGAGTTCTAACTTTGTAACATTTATATATATATATATATATATATATATATATATATATATATATATATATATATATATATATATATAAGTGTCTCTTCAAAAACACTTATTAGATATTATATTATATTATAATTTATCTATGATGTCAATGCTGTTATTTTTTTTTTTTGTCTACCTAGTTCAACTCAAAACCTTAAGGTCAGTTGCTGCCCTAAATGTTTGACAATAATCAAATTTAAAAAAATCTTTTTTTTTTTTTTTAAATCTTAATTAAATTTTAAATAACTTAAATAATAGAGTTTAAATTGTTTACATTATGTTAAGTAATCGAAATACATGTTTTGCCATCATTTTTACAATTCACAAGACACCGTATGTGTGCATTGATTGTGTCTTACACAGCTTTCCATTTACTACACTCTGAGAGTTATAAACATGTTAATATGAATACTACACATAATTAGTTCTTACCCTTTTTTTTAAGTTGTTGATGCACTGTATAAGTCAAGTCTTGATATTGGTCTTTCTTGTCTTCTCGATCC
The DNA here is from genome assembly GCA_036247105.1 of Cirrhinus mrigala. NCBI lineage: Eukaryota > Metazoa > Chordata > Actinopteri > Cypriniformes > Cyprinidae > Cirrhinus > Cirrhinus mrigala. The sequence goes on from CM070021.1 coordinate 29,055,504, forward strand.
TGTTGACAGATTGTTGGTTTTACCCTGGTACTATATCTCTATAGGCTGATTTGTTGTTATTACTGATAAGGGCCTACAGTGTGGCATCATAAGCACACTTAGTTAAAAGATCAGAGCTTTAACTGGTTTCACAGGGGGTGGTGGGCATGTACCACACAGCAAAATCTTTCCGGGCACACTAGGAAGTTCTTGCTGATTGATTTTATCATCCGCTGGGGCTAAAATGCATGTTCATTTTGTATCTTGATATTTCAGTAGAACACTGCTACCGGATATTTCAAAATGTACTTCACTGAAACTGCTGTCATTCTAGGGGTGGGTGATATGGCAAAAATATCATATTAAGATTTTTTTTCAAAAACGTCACTTGCTAATTTGCAAATTGTCTGAGCATTACAGTCAAACTATTTTCCCTATTTTAAAAACAAAGACTTTCAAGGTTAAAACGTATTAAATAAAAAAAGAATAGCAAATATTTAGGCCAAAGTGAGCGAGCATAAAAATCTTTGTCATTATTCTATCTTTGTTAATAAAAAATAAAAACAAGGAATATAAACAGCAATTTTTGGGTGAACTATCCTTTTGACAACAAGCAGCAGCATGTTTAGTACTGCCCCTTTAAGAGCTGCACATCTAATGCACAGGCAGGCATTCATTTTTTTCTCTCAACAGTTTATTTTCACTTTCGACATAAGCTACTCTAAACTGTTTTTATATGTAAACCTTGTGTGTTTCGACAATATTAGCATATTAGACGCGATACATAACTTGAGTAATTAGGCGCTATTTGACAGGATTTTAATATGTGCGCATTTCAGGTGTACGCGCAGTGAAAGCGCGCATGTTGGGACAGCACGCGAATGAAATGTTTAACCAGCAAGGCTTTAAAGCAAATAATGTACTTTTGTGATTGTGAATAAGTGCAGTGTCTCGTGAGTTAACAATGTCTACCGCTGCGTTAAAGGGGTCATCGGATGCCCATTTTCCACAAGTTGATATGATTCTTTTGGGTCTTAATGAAAAGTCTATAATATACTTTGATTAAAAATTCTCAATGGTTTTGTAAAACAACACCCTTTTTACCTTGTCAAAATGAGCTCTGCAAAAATCATCTCATTCTAAGGGGTTGTTTCTTTAAATGCAAATGAGCTCTGCTCACCCCGCCCCTCTCTTCTCTCTGTGGAATGACGAGTTTGTTTACTTTACGCGTTTAGCCGCTAAACTTCCTAACTACCACGCTATAAGGAAAGGCGATCGCAAAGATTCATAAAAAACGATTATACACACTTCTGCTGTAAGTGAAGCTGGATCATGAATGATTCGCGTGAACATAGATGGATATATGTAGATCGGGAGGTGCATTACATTCACACACAAACATAATCCTCATCATCTTCAGCGGCTCAGATGTCAGGAGTAAATGATGACCACTACGTTCATTAATACATCCAGCAACACAACACCTCAATCGCTCAATCTGAGATATGCTTGTCTAACTTACATCCCTGCTTCGGCATCGAAACAAGGAAAGTTACTGGACTGTGACAGCTGGTCTGAGGTAAGACACTCATGTCAATCAACTATCGTGGGAGTGGCCTCTGTCGGTGTGACGGCACACCGACAGGCATCTGAGAAGGGCTCGATTTGAAAAAGGGGATATTATTTTTACAGATTAATTAAAAACCACTCCATGGATTTGTATCATTATAGGGTAGATTTGTACATACACTGCCAACACACATTAATGTTTAAACAACATGAAAAAGTGAAGTTTGTATCCGATGACCCCTTTAACACTGATGTGAATGTATGCCGCGTTGTACAGTATAATGAGACGGAGGTGTGGGTATGTGTGATTGTACAGACATACACATTTTTACATCCAAAAACATGAAGCATTAAGTTTGATACAGTCCAAAAGAGCAATATTCTATCAGAACTGCAACTGATAGAATAGCGCGATACTACGAAATTTCTCAAAAAGCAGATTGTGGAGACATTTTTATCGTCCACGATTAAAAATCGTAATATTGCTCTTTTGGACTGTATCAAACTTAATTCTTCATGTTTTTGGATGTAAAAATGTGTATGTCTGTACAATCACACATACCCACACATACACTAACTAACTAACTAAATAAATAAATAAATAATTAGAAATAAAATCACAAATTTTTTTTAATAATGTACATTGAATGACTTGTCTTACAGAAAATAAATCAAACATTTTCTTTTTCTTTCTTTCTTTTCTTTTTTTTGATATTTTAAGTTTAAAAATGTATTGAAATTGTTTTTTTCACCTTTGTATGAAAACTATTCAAACAGTGTTGTAAAGCAAAAGCAAGAGCGCATTTTAGTTCACTATAAAACAGTGATCTATGAAAATGAAATACAAATACACAATACAATTACTAATTTCTTGACATTTAGTGTATATTTAGCTTCAGATATTTATATATGTATGGCACAGCATATCTATAATTTATAATCAGAATCAGAATCAGAATTAGCTTTATTCGCCAAGTGTGCGCAAACACACGAGGAATTTGTTGTGGTTTTTTAAGGTGCTCCTGGTACATACATACATACATACAACATTTAAATAAAATAAAAAAACTTAAAAATAAATAATAATGTATGAATCTGGAACAGATGATTTATGTACAATGGTTGGCACATCAACTTCCATTAAAGGGGTCATCGGATGCAAAGTTCACTTTTACATGTTAATTGAACATTAATGTGTGTTGGCAGTGTATGTACAAATCTACCCTATAATGATAAAAATGCAGTGGTTTTTAATGAATCTGTAAAAATATCCCCTTTTTCAAATCGAGCCATTCTTAGCCACTCCCACGATAGTTGATTGACATGAGCGTCTTACCTCAGACCCGCCTTAAATCAGCTGTAACAGTCCGAACTCCATTGTTTCGATGTTGGAGCAGGGATGTAAGTTAGACAAGAATATCTCCGATTGAGGTGTTGTGTTGCTGGATGTAATAATGAACGTAGTGGTCATCATTTACTCCTGACATCTGAGCCGCTGAAGATGATGAGGATTATGTTTGTGTGTGAATGTAATGCACCTCCCGATCTACATATATCCATCTAAGTTCACGCGAATCATTCGTGATCCAGGCTCACTTACAGCAGAAGTGAGCATAAGTTTTTTTTTAATGAATTTATCTTTGCGATTGCCTTTCCTAATAACGTGCTAGTTAGCAAGTTTAGCGGCTAAACGCAGCTGAATGGGGCTAAATGTGGCTAAAGTAAACAGGCTTGTCACTTCACAAAGAGAAGAGAGGGGCGGGGCGAGCAAAGCTTAGTAACATTTCGACCAGAACAGGATGATTTTTGCAGAGCTGATTTTGGCAAGGTAAAAAAGGTGTTATTTACACTACCATTGAGAAATTTTTACCAAAGCATGTTATAGACTTTTCATTAAGACCCTAAAGAATCATATCAACTTGTGGAAAATGGGCATCCGATGACCCCTTTAATCATCTCACAATGTGAAAAAAAATTATGAAGAACACACTGTTAATATTTTGTTTACATAGCTTATTTAATTTAAATATACATTTGGTACCATGAATGTTTAATTTAACCTTCAAATGTCAAAGACAGGGCCAGACAGGGACCCGATCCACTCTGGGAAAGAGATTTGCGTTGGGATTGGGAATGTTGCCAGAAGAGAGCCAGTGTCACGGGCAAAAGGAGGTCTGGGTCCAAATGCAGGGAAGGGATTTTAATTAAACAAAACACAAATGAACATAAACCAAAGGCCAACACGGCACAACACAACTGGAATCTAAGATCAAAAAATAAACAGAACAGAAACACACTCGAAGACAATGCAGCCAGAATGAGTAGTGGGAAATGAGAGTTCTTATAGACCAGGTAATTGTGAACAGGTGAGAGCTTAGATGAGTGCTAATGACAAGACAGGTGTACAATCAGGGAAGTGCAGTGCAGGGAAACCAGCGACCTCAGGTGGCTGAGGGAAGCCCCACAGCCCAGATCATGACAGTACCCCCTCTCAAGGGAACGGCTTCCAGACGTTCCCAAAAAAAAAAGTCTGGAGGGAGGAGGAACGGTGGAAGGTGCATCAGGGGGAGGGATGGCGGGCCAGGCCCGTGCAGCGGAGGAACGTCAGTGGACACTGCCGCCAGGGGAACGTGAGCTGGCCTCGCCACCAGTGGAACGTCCGCGGTCACCGTCGCGTCAGGAACAGAGAGCGCGGTCACCGTCGCTTCCAGAACAACAAGCGCGGTCACCGCCGCGTCTGGAACAGAGATAGCGGTCGCCGCCGCATCCGGAACGGGGATAGCGGTCACCACCGCGTCCGGAACGGGGATAGCGGTCACCGCCGCGTCCGGAACGGGGATAGCGGTCACCGCCGCGTCCGGAACGGGGATAGCGGTCACTGCCGCGTCAGGAACAGAGAGAGGGGTCACCGCCGCGTCCGGAACAGAGAGGGCGGTCGCCGCCGCGTCCGGACAGGAGATAGCGGTCGCCGCCGCGTCAGGAACAGAGAGCGCGGTCACCGCCGCTTCCAGAACAACAAGCGCGGTCACCGGCGCGTCCGGACAGGAGATAGCGGTCGCCGCCGCGTCAGGAACAGAGAGAGCGGTCGCCGCCGCATCCGGAACGGGGATAGCGGTCACCGCCGCGTCCGGAACGGGGATAACGGTCACCGCCGCGTCAGGAACAGAGAGAGGGGTCACCGCCGCGTCAGGAACAGAGAGGGCGGTCGCCGCCGCGTCCGGACAGGAGATAGCGGTCGCCGCCGCGTCAGGAACAGAGAGCGCGGTCACCGCCGCTTCCAGAACAACAAGCGCGGTCACCGGCGCGTCCGGACAGGAGATAGCGGTCGCCGCCGCGTCAGGAACAGAGAGCGCGGTCACCGCCGCTTCCAGAACAACAAGCGCGGTCACCGGCGCGTCCGGACAGGAGATAGCGGTCGCCGCCGCGTCAGGAACAGAGAGCGCGGTCACCGCCGCTTCCAGAACAACAAGCGCGGTCACCGGCGCGTCCGGACAGGAGATAGCGGTCGCCGCCGCGTCAGGAACAGAGAGCGCGGTCACCGCCGCTTCCAGAACAACAAGCGCGGTCGCCGCCGCGTCCGGACAGGAGATAGCGGTCGCCGCCGCGTCAGGAACAGAGGGAGCGGTCGCCGCCGCGTCCGGACAGGAGATAGCGGTCGCCGCCGCGTCAGGAACAGAGAGAGCGGTCACCGCCGCGTCAGGAACGGAGAGAGCGGTCGCCGCCGCATCAGGAACAGAGAGAGCGGTCGCCGCCGCGTCAGGAACGGAGATAGCGGTCGCCGCCGCCTGCCCGCGGAAGAGCGTCTCCGCCCCCGCCAGAAAGCAGGGCCGCATCTGCGCAGCCTCTGCCCTACAGGTGTCCATCCCCGCCAGACAGGCATAGATGAACTCAAAACGAGCAGCCGACGCCGCCTCGAAGGACATCCCCGCCGTTTCGGGAACAGAGCGGGTGGTCGCCGCCTCCCTAAAAAAAAAAATTCCTCCCCGCTGGGCCCATCGGTGCTGGCTGCATTCTGTCACGGGCAAAAGGAGGTCTGGGTCCAAATGCAGGGAAGGGATTTTAATTAAACAAAACACAAATGAACATAAACCAAAGGCCAACACGGCACAACACAACTGGAATCTAAGATCAAAAAATAAACAGAACAGAAACACACTCGAAGACAATGCAGCCAGAATGAGTAGTGGGAAATGAGAGTTCTTATAGACCAGGTAATTGTGAACAGGTGAGAGCTTAGATGAGTGCTAATGACAAGACAGGTGTACAATCAGGGAAGTGCAGTGCAGGGAAACCAGCGACCTCAGGTGGCTGAGGGAAGCCCCACAGCCCAGATCATGACAGCCAGGTGTTCCTCTGCGAATGCGCTCTTGAACACTAGAGCCAAAATTTTCGGAATCAAGTCTGATTCAGATTCCTCACTGTAGTTTTCGATTCTTTTTTGATTCTTGTTTTTAAGTAGCCTTATCATAATATGAAGCTTTTTTAAAAAAAATTATGATACATTTCTGTATTCAAATTGTAATTTTGTCTGCATTGCACATGAAATTAGTCATGCGTTGGACATGCGTTTATTGCATGAATGGAACAAGGCATAGTTCGGCTGAATGATGTGTACTTCAACGGTATGCTTTGCAAAATTAACAAACTGTACACTGAAACAAAATAACCAAAACAACAACACTGATATAAAAGCTTGTGGTTTATCTGTCAATCAAATGCGTTCTCGGCCACAGATCTGTGCTTTCGGCATTTTCTTTCAGAATTATCATTGGGTGATAGAAAGGTTAAAAAATAGCATTTAATTTAAGATGGAAAAAGGATCAAGACCCTCGATCATGTCTGTTGTGCAGCGCTGAACATTGTGGACAATATAAGGCAGTTCCACCATAAAATAACTTCTGAATCATTTTTGAACTGGTTCATTGAAACGTACTATCCAAAAGAAACTTTTCGTGGGAACGAATCACTACGACTTCTAATCACTATAAGTGAGCAAGGCTGCATCCTCAAACGAGCTCAGTACCGACCCTTTTCATTTAGTTTATTTTTGTGAATCGATGTTCAGCAATGTTTGATGACAACAGCCGAGATATGCAGCTTTTGTATGATGCAGCCTTTCGTTTGAGAGGCGCCCATAGATAAGCTTTGTTGAACTGAAAACGGCTATGAATGGGGATTTGATTCCCCTTGACGGGATTGATTCCAACCTTTGGAATCGAGGAATCGATTCTTTTTTTTGAGTTTTTTGAAGTCTTGTTTTGCTATGGCTACATTTCTGAGCGTTTACCTTGTTGGATTATCTGTGTTTGATCTTGGACTGTTTATCAACCGCTGATTCCTTGCCGCCTGCCCTTTGACTTTATTTGCTTTGGATTACTCTCATTTGCTCTGCCAGCCGCCTGCCCCAACTCTCGTCTGTTTACTGTTTACTCTTCTGGATTGTCTCTGTTATCTCCTACACTGTTTCTGATCCCTGCCTGTCTGACCTTGAGATTGTTTAATAAAGCTGCAAATGGATCCACATGCCTCTGACCCTTCATTACATTAGTCTTGCTGCATTGCAGCTGTTATTTTACAATATTTTATGATGTGAAAAACACAGTACCAGTCAACTGACATTTTGTTAGTGTTGCCATTATGTTCCCAATAAAATGTTAGTTCTGAATGTTCTCTGCACATTCAAAATCGTTGTCACTCAAAAAGTTTTTTTTTTTTTTTTTTTGGTTATGTGAACTTTAAGAAAACATTCCATTTTATAATTTTGCAAACACCATGGGAACATGAATTTTGAATGTTTTGAACTGAAACAAGTAGTAACATTTAAAAAATGTTAGACGAGCATCTGAATAAAACAATTCAAATAATGCATTCCATAAATGTTTTTGTGCTAACATTTTGTAATGTTTGTAACATTTTGACCTGGTATTTGGACCATTTTTTTTTTTTTTTTTAAATCTACCTGGTTCAACTTAAAAACTTAAGTTCAGTTGCTGCCTTAATGTTTGACAATAATCAAATTGAAAAAAAAAAAAAAAATCTTTTTTTAAAAAAATCTTAGTTAAATCTTAAATAACCTAAATAACATAATGTAAACAATTTAAATTCTATTAAGTAATCGAAATACATGTTTTGCCATCATTTTTACAATTCACCATACACTGTAATGTGTCTTACACAGTTTTCCATTTACGACACTGTGAGAGTTATAAACATGTAATATGAATAATACACATATTTAGTTCTTACCCATTTTTTAAGCTGTTGATGTACTGTACAAGTCAAGTCTTGATCTTGGTCTGTCTTGTCTTCTCAATCCTGTTGACAGATTGTTGGTTTTACCCTGGTACTATATCTCTATAGGCTGATTTGTGGGCCTACTGATGAGGGCCTACAGTGTGGCATCATAAGTACACTTAGTTAAAATATCAGAGCTTTAACTGGTTTCACAGAGGGCAATTGGGCATGTACCTACAGCAAAATCTTTCCGGCCACACTAGGAAGTTTTGCTGATTGTTTTTATGATTGGCTGGGGCTAAATGTAAAAAAGCAAACATTAATGGCTAGAAGCAAGCAAAAAATGCAAGCTCATTTTTTATCTTGATTTTTCAGTAGAACACTGTTACCGGATATTTCAAAATGTACTTCCCTGAAACTGCTGTCATTCTAAGAACCACGGTTTTTCTTACTCTTTTTGACTATATCAAACTTAATTCTTCATGTTTCTGGACATCTATAAAAATGTGTTCGTCTATACACTCATACATACCCACACACACACTAAATAAATAAATAAATAACCAATTAGAAATAAAATCACAAAATTATTTTTCATAATGTAGATACTATATATATATATATTATATATATATATATATATATATATATATATATATATATATATATATATATTAACATTTTCTTTAATTGTTGATTTTTTAAGTTAAAAAAAGTGTACTGAAATATTTTTTTTCACATTTGTATGGGATTTATTTAAACAGCGTTGTAAAGTAAAAGCAAGAACACATTTTAGTTCACTATAAAACACTGATCCATGAAATGAGATACAAATACACAATAGAATTACTAATTTCTTGACATTTAGTGCAAATTTAGCTTATGTATGGCACAGCATATCGATAATTTCTAATAGTTGGTACATCAGCTTCCATTAATCATCTGACAACGTGACAAAAATGATGAAGAACATAATTTAAATATACATTTGGTACCGTGAATGTTTAATTTAACCCTCAAGTGTCAAAGACGGGGACAGACAGGGACCTGATCCACTCTGGGAATGAGATTTTCTTTGGGATGGGAATGTTGGGAGAAGAGAGTGAGGTGTTCCTCTGCGAATGCGCTCTCGAACACCATCACCAAAGACTGCCTGAGCTTTTTCTGAAACTCTTCATACATGAATACGTACAAGAAGGGATTCAAGCAGCTGTTTAAGTGGTCAAGACTGACTATGAAAAGCCCTATCTGGCTAAAAACATCCTTGAACTTGGTTAGCTCAGCTGATGAGTCTGTCTGACTCTTTTCAGTCAACCACACTTCGAGGAATATGTAAACATGAAGGGGAGGCCAGCAGAAGAAGAAGGCCAGGATGACTGCTAGGATAATACGGATAATACGGAAGGGTTTTAGTTGATTGTTTTACTCATACTCCAATCGCCACATAAGAAGCCAAATTATGATGAACGAAGACTGAGATACACAAATCGATAAAACATTTTTATTTTTGATTTATTTGTTAGTCTTGCTGCATTGCAACTGTTTTACAATATTTTATGATAAAAACACAGTACCATTTTAAACTTTTTTTTTTGGTCCTATATGTAATCAGCTAAACTTAAATTGTTAACCAATATCTTTACAATTTTGTATATGTGCCAGAAATCTTATTATTAGTTATTTTTATTTATTTTGTTGTTGTTGTTTGTTAAGGAAACCCTTCAATACAAAATTGCTACTGTGGGAGCAAAAATCCATTAAATGCAGGTAACATGAATTTTTTAAACACTGTGGTTTTATTCAGAATAAAGTTGAAACAGAAATCAGCATAACAAAATGAGCTTTTGCATATTTGGATTCATGAAAAGTTTCACAAACATATAATGTTCTTTAGCCTATACTTGAAGAGCCTTTCTCTGTTTGGTTTTACAACACAAATTACATACAGTCATACATCAAAATGAATTTTGTAGTTGCTGCTTTTTACAAGTTGCTAAATAAGGACATACTGGATTACATCCAGGTTCATCATTTAGGGACCAGTTTTCTACAAATCTATCAGTTCAGTTTGGTTTTCTTGTCCTGCTTGTCCACTTCCATCTGCACTAAAGTTCAGATGATCTTCAGCAAAAGCCGTCTCCAGCACCAGCAGCAGAGACTGTTTAAGCTTCTTCTTATACTCATCACACATGAACACATAGAGAATGGGGTTCAGACAGCTGTTCAGATCAACCAGGTAGAAACTGACACTTTTAAACACAACTTGATCTTTTTTTTTTGCAGTTAGTGAATAAAAACTCCAAACATGGTATGGAAACCAACATATGAAAAAAGCTAAGATTACGCATATAATGATCCGGTACGACCTAAGCTGCTTTCTGCCTTTGAAGCGTTTGATTCGTAATCCAATAGCTATATATGAAGATAAAATTATCAAAAAGGGGATGAGGAAACCCACTATAAATTCATATGTGATCAGAGAGTTATGATCAAATTTATAGTCAGGAATGCTGAAGCTGATGGATGAAACCCACACAATTATGCAGATGATCCTGGCTCTAAGTAAAGTTCGTTTGTTTTGAGCCCAAACAACCATCCATGTGCACAGACATCGGTCCAGACTGATAATGACAAGAAAAAAAATACTAGCAAACATATTTATTTGTAACATTACGGAGAAAATGTCTGGCTGCTGGGCCAAATATAAGAGAAGACCTATGCATGTGGAAAACAAGTAGATGAAGTCTGCAACTGCCAAGTTGAGAAACCAAATGGCGTTGACGGTCATCTTCATTCTGCAGCCAGTCAGAAATATGACAAGCCCATTTCCAATGAGACCCACAACATAGGTGGCAAAATAAATGCAAAATGAAAAGATCTCCAAGTTTGTAAATCTGTCCTGCTGCATAGTGGAATTATGTGTCGTGTTTCCGGTCATGTTTTCAGCTTCAAAACTGGTGTTTTCTACACAAAGAAGAAAGAGAGAGAATTCACAGTGAGGACTGATTTTGGATCTGTTTCAAAAGCATCAGCTTATCATCTTGGTTTTTTTCATGTGCAAAGTTAATATTTGCCTGCAGTACCACACAGAAAAATGCCATTTTGTTTAACCTTCTTGTTATTAAAAACCTAAAATAAACCTAAAATTAAGGTGTTAAATTTTTTTCTCCAGTCATAGTGTATAATTGTGAAATTGTTGCATCAAATGCATGGTGGAGAGAGGGGAACAACAAAAAAAGTGTCCGTAGAGTTACAGTACATGGATGTTTGATGTAAAAGCAATATTTAATGAACTCTGCCATACAGTATTTAACATCATTTCTACTGTCTGATTTCACATTTAAAGAAATGTTTGTCTTGTCATGTTTCAGGGGTCTCGGTTCTTTTTATATTATTGAGTAAGAAACTTTTGGCACTGACCGCTGACGCTTTATATTACTATTGTTGTGGCAGTCAATGCACCAGATATTGAATAAAAATTAAATACAGTACGCAAATATTACAATGCTGCCATTCCAGCAGTTATCTATGGAAGCCTGTTTCCAGCACTGCATAAAAAAGAAATAGATAAAAAAAAATCTAATTGCGACTTTTTATCTTTCAGTTCTAAATTTGTAACATGCAATTGTTATTAAGTCAGAACTGTTAGACATAAACTTGCAATTCTGAGAAAATATTCATATTTTTCCCATCACAATTGCGAGTTTATATCCCACAATTCTGACTTTATAACTCGTAATTGCGACTTGAGGCTATATCACTCAGTTCTGAGAAAAAAAGTCAGAATTGAGAGGTGTAAAAAAATCGCAATAACCTTTTTACATTTTTTATTCAGTGGCGGAAACGGGCTTCCGTCATTATATTTTAAAGATGGTATATTTGTATTGTGTTTTAATATCTTCAACAACACTTATTAGATGTATTATATTATACTATACTATATTATAATTTATTGATAATGTCAATGTTAATTTTTTTTAATCTACCTAGTTCAACTTAAAAACTTAAGTTCAGTTACTGCCCTACATGTTTGAGAATAATGAAATTGAAAAAAGTCTTCTTTTTTTTTTTTTTTTAATCTTAGTTGAATCTTAAATAACTTAAATAATAGTTTAAATTGTTTACGTTATGTTAAGTAATGTTTAGAAATACATGTTTTGCTATCATTTTTACAATTCACAATACACTGTAATGTGTCTTACACAGTCTTCCATTTACTACACTCAAAGAGTTATAAACATGTAATATGAATAATACACATATTTAGTTCTTACCCATTTTTAAGCTGTTGATGTACTGTACAAGTCAAGTCTTGTTCTTGGTCTTTCTTGTCTTCTCGATCCTGTTGACAGATTGTTGGTTTTACCCTGGTACTATATCTCTATAGGCTGATTTGTTGTTATTACTGATGAGGCCCTACAGTGTGGCATAATAAGCACACTTAGTTAAAATATCAGAGCTTTAACTGGTTTCACAGGGGGTGGTGGGCATGTACCGCACAGCAAAATCTTTCCGGCCACACTAGCAAGTTCTTGCTGATTGATTTTATCATTGGTTGGGGCTAAACGTAAAAAAGCAAACATTAATGGCTAGAAGCAAGCAAAAATGCAAGCTCATTTTTTTAGCATGATTTTTCAATAGAACACTGCCACCGGATCTTTCAAAATGTACTTCACTAAACATGGGATGTTTCTGGACATCTATAAAAATGTGTATGTCTATACACTCACACATACCCCCACACAGACTAAATAAATAAATAAATAATCAGAAATAAAATCACAAAATGATTTTTCATAATGTAGATACTTGTCTTACAAAAAAATCTAATATTTTAATTAACATTTTCTTTTTTTTTTTTTAATGTTTTAAGTTAAAAAAAAAAAGTGTACAGAATTTTTTTTTTTTTTTTTTACATTTGTGTGATCCATGGAAATGAGATACAAATACACAATACAGTTACTACTTTCTTGACATTAATGCAAATTTAGCTTCAGCTATTTATGTATGTATGGCACAGTATATCCATAATTTCTAATGGTTGGCACATCAGCTTCCATTAATCACCTCACAACGTGAAAAAAATGATGAAGAACACACTGTTAATATTTTGTTTACATAGCTTATTTAGTTTAAATACACATTTGGTACAGTGAATGTTTAATTTAACCCTCAAGTGTCAAAGACTGGGACAGACAGGGACCCGATCCATTTTGGGAATGAGATTTACGTTGGGATTGGGAATGTTGCGAGAAGAGAGCCAGGTGTTCCTCTGCGAATGCGCTCTCGAACACCATCACCAAAGACCGCCTGAGCTTTTTCTGAAATTCTTCACACATGAATACATACAAGAAGGGATTCAAGCAGCTGTTTAACCCTTTAACTGTCACCATCCACCCTGTGGGACGCCTAAGTTTACTTCACCATATTACAAATAAATCCTAATCTAATCATGACAAACTATACATCGTTGGAAAGGGCTAAGACTCCTAAATAGATATTTTACTTTACATATTTTTGTGTTACAAATTATGTAGGAAAAGTAATAGATTATTATATGTCAAGAGTGCAACTTAAAAATTCTACATCATAACATGAGTTCTGACCTTTGTCACAAAAGGCTTTCTTTATTGCCTTTTTCCCTATCACACTTTAGAAATCATAAAAAGTTATATATCAGATCAAAACTTAAAATCTCAAAATTCATCCTTTGAAAAACATTTTAAAATCAGACATTGCATTACCATGGAAAATGTACATCAAAATCATATTACAAAATGTTTTCATTCATGAATTATAATAATTGAAGTCTGGATAGTGCATTTTTATGTCTGTGTTTAAAAATGGGAGTGACAGTTAAAGGGTTAATAGTCAAGACTGACTGTGAAGAGCCCTATCTGACTGAAACCCTCCTTGAACTTGCTTAGCTCATCTGATGAGTCTGTCTGACTCTTTTCATTCAACCACACTTCGAGGAATATGTAAACATGAAGGGGAGGCCAGCAGAAGAAGAAGGCCAGGATGACTGCTACTATAATACGGAGGGGTTTTAGTTGATTGTTTTTCCGGTGGCGCTTAACTCATACTCCAATCGCCACATAAGAAGCCAAAATTATGATGAACGAAGACTGAGATACACAACTCTATGAAACTTTTTTATTTTTGATTTATTTGTTAGTCTTGCTGCACTGCAGCTGATATTTTACAATATTTTATGATAAAAACACAGTACCATTCAACTGACATTTTGATAGTGTTGCCATTAAGTTCCCATTAAAATGTTACTTCTGAATGTTCTCTGCACATTCAAAATGTTTTCTATGTTTTAAAATGTTGATTTTTTTTTTTTTTTTCGGTTATGTGAACTTTAAGAAAACATTCCAATTTTATAATTTTGCAAACACCATGGGAACATGAAATTTGAATGTTTTGAACTGAAACAAGTAGTAACATTTAAAAAATGTTAGATGAGCGTTTGACTAAAACAATTCAGAAATAATGCATTCCATAAACGTTTTTGTGCTAACATTTTGTAATGTTTGTAACATATTAACCTGATATTTGGACCATTTTAACCTTTTTTTTTTTTTTTTTTTTTTGTTATTAAACTGTTAACCAACATCTTTACAATTTTGTATATGTGCCAGAAATCATATTTTATTTTCTTATTATTAGTTATTTTTAAAAATTTTATTTATTTTGTTGTTGTTGCTTTTTAAGGAAACCCTTCAATACAAAATTGCTACAGTGGGAGCAAAAATCCATCAAATGCAGGTAACATGAATTTTTTAAACACTGTGGTTTTATTCAGAATAAAGTTGAAACAGAAATCAACATAACAAAATGAGCTTTTGCATATTTGGATTCATGAAAAGTTTCACAAACATATAAGATTCTTTAGCCTATACTTGAAGAGACTTTCTCTGTTTGGTTTTACAACACAAATTACATACATCAAAATGAATTTTGTAGTTGCTGTTTTTTTACAAGTTGTTAGATAAGGACATACTGGATTACATCCAGGTTCATCATTTACAAATCTACAAATCTAACAGTTCAGTTTGGTTTTCTTGTCCTGCTTGTCCACTTCCATCTGTACTAAAGTTCAGATGATCTTCAGCAAAAGCCGTCTCCAGCACCAGCAGCAGAGACTGTTTAAGCTTCTTCTTATATTCATCACACATGAATACATAGAGAATGGGGTTCAGACAGCTGTTTAGATCAACCAGGTAGATACTGACATTTTGAAATAGGTCTTGATTTTCTTGTGCAGTTACTGAATAAAAACACCAAACATTGTATGGAAACCAACATATGAAAAAAGCTAAGATTACGCATATAATGATCCGGTACGACCTAAGCTGCTTTCTGCCTTTGAAGTGTTTGATTCGTAATCCAATAGCTATATATGAAGATAAAATTATCAAAAAGGGGATGAGGAAGCCCACTGTAAATTCATATGTGATCAGAGAGTCATGTTCAAATATATAGTCAGGAATGCTGAAGCTGATGGATGAAACCCACACAATTATGCAGATGATCCTGGCTCTAAGTAAAGTTCGTTTGTTTTGAGCCCAAACAACCATCCATGTGCACAGACATCGGTCCAGACTGATAATGACAAGAAAAAAAACACTAGCAAACATATTTATTTGTAACATTATGAAGAAGATGTCTGGCTGCTGGGCCAAAGTTAAGAGAAGACCTATGCATGTGGAAAACAAGTAGATGAAGTCTGCAACTGCCAAGTTGAGAAACCAAATGGCGTTGATGGTCATCTTCATTCTGCAGCCAGTCAGAAATATGACAAGCCCATTTCCAATGAGACCCACAACATAGGTGGCAAAATAAATGCAAAATGAAAGGATCTCCAAGTTTGTAAATCTGTCCTGCTGCATAGTGGAATTATGTGTTGTGTTTCCGGTCATGTTTTCAGCTTCAAAACTGGTGTTTTCTACACAAAGAAGAAAGAGAGAGAATTCACAGTGAGGACTGATTTTGGATCTGTTTCAAAAGCATCAGCTTATCATCTTGGTTTTTTCATGTGCAAAATTAATTTTTGCCTGCAGTACCACACAGAAAAATGCCATTTTGTTTAACCTTCTTGTTATTAAAAACCTAAAATAAACCTAAAATTAATGTGTTAAATTTTTTTCTCCAGTCATAGTGTATAATTGTGAAATTGTTGCATCAAATGCATGGTGGAGAGAGGGGAACAACAAAAAAAGTGTCCGTAGAGTTACAGTACATGGATGTATGATGTAAAAGCAATATTTAATGAACTCTGCCATACAGTATTTAACATCATTTCTACTGTCTGATTTCACATTTAAAGAAATGTTTGTCTTGTCATGTTTCAGGGGTCTCGGTTCTTTTTATATTATTGAGTAAGAAACTTTTGGCACTGACCGCTGACGCTTTATATCACTATTGTTGTGGCAGTCAATGCACCAGATATTGAATAAAAATTAAATACAGCACGCAGATATTACAATGCTGCCATTCCAGCAGTTATCTATGGAAGCCTATTTCCAGCACTGAATAAAAAAGAAATAGATAAAAAAAATCTAATTGCGACTTTTTATCTTTCAGTTCTAAATTTGTAACATGCAATTGTTATTAAGTCAGAACTGTTAGACATAAACTTGCAATTCTGAGAAAATATTCATATTTTTCCCATCACAACTGCGAGTTTATATCCCACAATTCTGACTTTATAACTCGTAATTGTGACTTGAGGCTATATCACTCAGTTCTGAGAAAAAAAGTCAGAATTGCGAAATGTAAAAAAATCGCAATTACCTTTTTAAATTTTTTATTCAGTGGCGGAAACGTCATTATATTTTGAAGACGGTATATTTGTATTGTGTTTTAATATCTTCAACAACACTTATTAGATGTATTATATTATACTATACTATATTATAATTTATTGATAATGTCAATGTTAATTTTTTTTAAAAAACTACCTAGTTCAACTTAAAAACTTAAGTTCAGTTGCTGCCCTACATGTTTGAGAATAATGAAATTGAAAAAAGTCTTCTTTTTTTTAAAATCTTAGTTGAATCTTAAATAACTTAAATAATAGTTTAAATTGTTTACGTTATGTTAAGTAATGTTTAGAAATACATGTTTTGCCATCATTTTTACAATTCACAATACACTGTAATGTGTCTTACACAGTCTTCCATTTACTACACTCAAAGAGTTATAAACATGTAATATGAATAATACACATATTTAGTTCTTACCCATTTTTAAGCTGTTGATGTACTGTACAAGTCAAGTCTTGATCTTGGTCTTTCTTGTCTTCTCGATCCTGTTGACAGATTGTTGGTTTTACCCTGGTACT
The DNA here is from genome assembly GCA_036247105.1 of Cirrhinus mrigala. Lineage (NCBI taxonomy): Eukaryota > Metazoa > Chordata > Actinopteri > Cypriniformes > Cyprinidae > Cirrhinus > Cirrhinus mrigala. The sequence continues at coordinate 29,072,638 of CM070021.1, forward strand.
ATATCTCTATAGGCTGATTTGTTGTTATTACTGATAAGGGCCTACAGTGTGGTATAATAAGCACACTTAGTTAAAATATCAGAGCTTTAACTGGTTTCACAGGGGGTGGTGGGCATGTACCACACAGCAAAATCTTTCCGGACACACTAGCAAGTTCTTGCTGATTGATTTTATCATTGGTTGGGGCTAAACGTAAAAAAAGCAAACATTAATGGCTAGAAGCAAGCAAAAATGCATGCTCATTTTTTAGCATGATTTTTCAGTAGAACACTGCCACCGGATATTTCAAAATGTACTTCACTGAAACTGGGATGTTTTTGGACATCTATAAAAATGTGTATGTCTATACACTCACATACCCACACACACACTAAATAAATAAATAAATAAATAATTAGAAATAAAATCACAAAATGATTTTTCATAATGTAGATACTTGTCTTACAAAAAAATCAAATATTTTAATTAACATTTTCTTGTTTTTTTAATGTTTTAAGTTAAAAAAAAAAGTGTACTGAAATAGTTTTTTTTTTTTTTTACATTTGTGTGATCCATGGAAATGAGATACAAATACACAATACAGTTACTACTTTCTTGACATTAATGCAAATTTAGCTTCAGCTATTTATGTATGTATGGCACAGTATATCCATAATTTCTAATGGTTGGCACATCAGCTTCCATTAATCACCTCACAACGTGAAAAAAATGATGAAGAACACACTGTTAATATTTTGTTTACATAGCTTATTTAGTTTAAATACACATTTGGTACAGTGAATGTTTAATTTAGCCCTCAAGTGTCAAAGACTGGGACAGACAGGGACCCGATCCATTTTGGGAATGAGATTTACATTGAGATGGGAATGTTGCGAGAAGAGAGCGAGGTGTTCCTCTGCGAGTGCGCTCTCGAACACCATCACTAAAGACTGCCTGAGCTTTTTCTGAAATTCTTCATACATAAATACATGCAAGAAGGGATTCAAGCAGCTGTTTAACCCTTTAACTGTCACCATCCACCCTGTGGGACGCCTAAGTTTACTTCACCATATTTGGTGTGTTCCGTCATTATATTTTGAAGACGGTATATTTGTATTGTGTTTTAATATCTTCAACAACACTTATTAGATGTATCATATTATACTATACTATATTATAATTTATTGATAATGTCAATGTTATTTTTTTTAAACTTAAGTTCAGTTGCTGCCCTAAATGTTTGAGAATAATCAAATTGAAAAGTCTTTAAAAAAAAAAAAACATTATATATATATATATATATATATATATATATCTTAATTGAATCTTAAATAACTTAAACAACAGAGTTTAAATTGTTTACATTATGTTAAGTAATGTTTAGAAATACATGTTTTGCTATCATATTTACAATTCACAATACACTGTAATGTGTCTTACACAGTCTTCCATTTACTACACTCAAAGAGTTATAAACATGTAAATATGAATAATACACATATTTAGTTCTTACCCATTTTTTAAGCTGTTGATGCACTGTCAAGTCTTGATCTTGGTCTGTCTTGTCTTCTCAATCCTGTTGACAGATTGTTCGTTTTACCCTGGTACTATATTTCTATAGGCTGATTTGTTGTTATTACTGATAAGGGCCTACAGTGTGGCATCATAAGCACACTTAGTTAAAAGATCAGAGCTTTCACTGGTTTCACAGTGGGTGGTGGGCATGTACCGCACAGCAAAATCTTTCCTGCCACACTAGGAAGCAAAAATGCATGCTCATTTCTTATCTTGATTTTTCAGTAGAACACTGCCACCGGATATTTCTAAATTTACTTCACTGAAACTGGGATATTTCTGGGCATTTATAAAAATGTGTATGTCTATACACTCACACATACCCTCCCACACACTAAATAAATAAATAACTAATTAGAAATAAAATCACACAATTATTTTTTCACAATGTAGAAACAAAAAAAATCTAATATTTTAATCAACATTTTCTTTATTTTTTAATGTTTTAAATTAAAAAAAAAAAAAGTGTACTGAAATTTATTCAAACAGTGTTGTAAAGTAAAAACAAGAACACATTTTAGTTCGCTATAAAACAGTGATCCATGGAAATGAGATACAAATACACAATACAGTTACTACTTTCTTGACATTAATGCAAATTTACCTTCAGCTATTTATGTACGTATGGCACAGCATATCCATAATTTCTAATGGTTGGCACATCAGCTTCAATCAATCACCTCACAACGTGAAAAAATTTATGAAGAACACACTGTTAATATTTTGTTTACATAGCTTATTTAGTTTAAATACACATTTGGTACAGTGAATGTTTAATTTAACCCTCAAGTGTCAAAGACAGGGACCCGATCCACTCTGGGAATGAGATTTACGTTGGGATTGGGAATGTTGCGAGAAGAGAGCCAGGTGTTCCTCTGCGAGTGCGCTCTCGAACACCATCACCAAAGACTGCCTGAGCTTTTTTTTAAACTCTTCACATATGAATACATACAAGAAGGGATTCAAGCAGCTGTTTAAGTAGGCAAGACTGACTATGAAGAGCCCTGTCTGGCTGAAAACATTCTTAATCTTGATTAGCTCAGCTAATGTGCATTTCCAGTCTTTTCAATCAACCACACTTCGAGGAATATGTAAACATGAAGGGGAGGCCAGCAGAAGAAGAAGGCCAGGATGACTGCTAGGATAATACGGAAGGGTTTTAGTTGATTGTTTTTCCGGAGGCGCTTAACTCGTACTCCAATCGCCACATAAGAAGCCAAAATTATGATGAACGGGATGAGGAAACATACCACAAAACGGAACACTGCCGCTCTCTTGTAGGCTTTCAGTCCCAAGTCAGGTGTGCACAGGATTTGTTCTGGAGAATAGGAATGCGTTTTCCGATTAATGACTAAAGTCAGACTGCAAGCAACTGCTGCTAACCAAATAAGCAGGCAAATTATCCTCACTTTCAGGACGGTTTGTTTGGTCTGGGCCCACACAACCACCCAGGTGGACAGGCAGCGGTTCAGACTGATCGCTGCCAGCAGGAAAGTGCTGGCAAACGTATTCAGCATGATCACCAGGCTAGTCAACATGCATATAAAGTCACCAAAAGGCCAGTCCAAATTACGGTATTCGTAAATGATATTAAAGATCAGGAAAAATGAAAACAGGAAGTTGGCTATCGCCAGGTTCAAAAACCAGATGGTATTGATGGTCCTTTTCATTTTGAGGCCTGCGATGTAGATGACCATTCCATTGCCAACAACACCAAGCACACATATTATGCAGTGGAGGGAAACATTGACATACTTTAAGTATTTCACTGTGGCATTTTTGCTGTTGGGTGTTGGGGCTTCAGTTTGGTCTGAAGTAAAAAGAAATAAATTAATATTTAGAAACTGCTGATTAAAGCTGGTTTATTAAACAATAAACAAACAGGCGTAACAGTGTGAACCTGCCACAAACAACAACCAACAACTGAAAGGTGAAATAGAGCAACTTAAATACAGGGCAAATGAGGGAACTAATGACAAACACCTGTGATAATTAAATGAATATCCATCACAACAAACACACCCAGATAGCACACATACATCTGCAAGATGTCTGTTAAAGATCACTTGATCTGGAAAGCATCTGCTGTGTATAAACATTTGACAGATGTCTGTTAGATGTCTGATGGAAACGTCCTATAGATGCATTACAGATGAGCAAACACTGTAAAAAAAATTAATCTTCCAGATGTAATGCAGATGTCAAATAGACATCTCTGTGATGTATATGTGCTACCAGGGCATAGCTCACACACATCTGCAAGATGTCTGTTAAAGATCACTTGATCTGGAAAGCATCTGCTGTGTATAAACATCTGATAGACGTCCGTAAGATATCAGTTTTACATACACTCTGAATCATAAACACCTTAATGACATCTAATAGACGTCTATTTGACATCTAATAGGAAACATCCTATAGATGTATTGCAGATGAGCAAACACTCTAAAAAAATATGCCTTCCAGATGTAAATGCAGACATCAAAAAGACGTCTCTGTGATGCATGTGTGCTATCAGGGTAGGAACTGATAAAAACAAACTAGAAGTCCATGAAAACAGGAGCTAAGACAAAATAACTGAAAGTCTGCGACAGAAACACATAACGATGAGTATGCATATTCATTGTCTATCTAGGTTAGAAATGTGGAAGATTGCTAAATAATATTTCACAATGTTGTTCAGTGAAACTGCTATGTCATTTTAGCACGAAAAACAGCTGTACTTACTCATTTTGGCTTTATTTGTTGAAGAGGCTGAAAAAAATACACACACATACACACACACACACACACAATTATTAACCATAATCGCTATCTGTAACAGAGCATTAGCATAGCATTTCAACTTAAATCTTAATTCAACTTAAAAAAGATGCTTCAGGTGATGGTTAAGGGCAGAGATGGCAAAAGTACACACATCCGTCACTCAAGTAGAAGTACAGATACTCATGTTTAAAAATACTCTGGTAAAAGTAGAAGTACTGACTACACTTTTTTACTTAAGTTAAAGTAAAGAAGTATGGGCTCAGACATGTACTGAAAGGGGTCATTGGATGCTCATTTTCCACAAGTTGATATGATTCTTTAGGATCTTAATGAAAAGTCTATAATATACTTTGGTTAAAATTTCTCAATGGTAGTGTAAAACACCCTTTTTACCTTGCCAAAATCAGCTCTGCAAAAATCATCTCATTCTGGTCAAGGCTGCTTTAAATGCAAATGAGCTCTGCTCGCCCCGCCCCTCTCTTCTCTCTGCTGCTCTGAGAGATTGTTTACTTTTGCCACATTTAGCGCGTTTAGCCGCTAAACTTGCTAACTAGCACATTATTAGGAAAGGCGAACGCAAAGATTCATAAAAAAACCCTTACACTCACTTCTGCTGTAAGTAAAGCTGGATCACGAATGATTCGCGCGAACATAGATGGATATATGTAGATCAGGAGGCGCATTCCCTTCACAAACAAATGTAATCCACTACATCTTCAGCAGCTCAGATGTCGGGAGTAAATGACAACCACTACGTTCATTATTACATCCAGCAACACCTCAATCGCTCAATCTGAGATATGCTTGTCTAACTTACATCCCTGCTCCGGCATTGAAACAAAGAGGGTGGACTGTTACAACTGATCTAAGGTAACACGCTCATGTCAATCAACTATCGTGGGTGCGGCCTCTGTCGGTGTGACAGCACACCGGCAGGCATCTGAGAATAGAGTATGGGAACGTGACATCAGCAACGCACGGCATTCTGGGACTTTCGGACACGGACACTACAGTCTAGACTGGGTAATAGTGGAGGTAGATATTGAAATTGATATTGTACATTTAAAAACACATTCGAATGAAGAACGCGTGCTCTGACATTAACTGCCATGTCTGCTGTCATGGCCGGAGTGGAGAACAGATCTAAAATGAAGTGCAATTTTATGCTTTTCAGCTTGAAACAACACAATGATGAAAGCAGCTTAATGAAAATAAACAACTTCAAAATCTGGCTTTGTCGTTTTGTATTTACTAGTTATTACAGATTCATAATTTCTGATCCACATGAATTCGTAAGTGCTCACACTATGAATAACGCGTTTGGAAATGTAATTTAATCTGTGATATGACTTGTTGCGATCATTGTCTTTGTTCACAAAGCAACTCATCTGATTTACTGTTCAGCAGCTCTTTGTAGGAAATCGTGTATTTGTTCAATTTAATTCAATTTAAGTAAAATTAGGGCGAAATGATATATGATTAAATACATCAGCGTTTAATTAGGAATATTCATTCATGGATTTGCGCTACGCCACCACCTGCATTGTCTTTACACACAGATTAAACTTATACTGTTATGAGCAGAACTGTTTCCAACAACCACCTCACTATATATTATTTGCAGTAACAATTAGAGGTTGACCGATGTACCGGTTTTGCCGATTAATCGGCACCGATAGTTGACTGGCGGAACTATTGGTTATCGGCAAAAAATCCATGCCGATAGTTTTTTCCGGGTTGGGTCCTTTGCTGGAGCGGCTGAGAAGGTCGTCATTATACAGCAAAGTCCCTATAGTCTTTGTTATACAGCACCAGAGCGGCCTCTGTTGGCGGAAATCACTGACAGCACGTGCATTTGTTTAGACACCTGACACTGCGCACTGCACAGAGCGGGACAATTCAAAGGCGGATTTAAAACATGGACAACAAAATGGTGTGTACAGCAGGCCCGGCTCCACTAGGGTGACTACCTGTCTCGCTTTACATTGCAACGCACAGCATTTTCACCCCTTGTCCTGTACGTCGCATATTGAGAAAATGTCCCGCATTTTCACCAGTCTGTTAGTTTTTTAATTATCTTTTTGCGGCATTTTCTGCGCAAAGGATTTGCGGACCTCATTAAGTGATCTAGAACCACCAACGGAAGTGGTTGAGCGCACACGGGAAAACACCATATTCTCCATTCATTTTAACCAGTTAAAAAAAATTGATGCAGCTTTCTCAGACGCGACTTTCTTCCTATTTTAATAGTTTGTTTGAGGCGGTTTCTATGGCGTTATAATGACAAATGTCTAGAGCACATTGTTGTAATGCGGTGCGCATTAAAATGCGCAACCACAGATCTCTTCTCTTGCAGGTGGATTCTCTTTATGGTTAGTGTAGCAAAACCATGGTTCATTTATGGTTACCATGGTTCAACTATAGTAACCATGGATTTTGGTTTTAATTTTCGTGAGGGTTGTGTTGTTATCTGCCCTAGCTCCCTCTGAACATATTACAAAATGATGTTTTTTAACATTTGTTTGCTACATTACTACTGTAACTTTACATAAAGCGCGGGCGAACCAAATCACGTTGCCAGTCAAGACTAACTGATCCATGATTTATTAGAGATTTGTTATCGAATGATGATCCACCAAATGCTGATTAAAACTAAAGTAATGAGCCTAGTTTAAAAAAAAAAATGTAAGTAGAAAGTACAGATATTTGTGTAAAAATGTAAGGAGTAAAAGTAAAAAGTAGTCAATAAAAAAATAAATAAATAGTGAAGTAAAGTACTGATACCAGAAAAATCTACTTAAGTACAGTAACAAAGTATTTGTATATCGTTACTTCCTATCTCTGGTTAAGGGCTGTTAAAGGCACAAATTAAAGTTACTTTTATTCATTTGTAAAGCATCTAGAAAATTAATGTGAGAAAAAAAAACAAATTAAACGAAGTCTTAAGAAAACCTAAAATAAAAGTGGAAATGAATAAGAGGATATTGCAAGAAATGTTAAACCTTCTAAACAAAAAGAGCTTTAAGTAAAAAGGTCAATAACCTTACCAGTTGTTTGAGTTGTATACTGCGAGTTGATTGGAAACTGGTCTGGTCCGTATCACTTGGTTAAACATCTTCATAAGAGAGAAACTCATCACATGCTTTCACGCAATGCTTTCTGGAGTCTGTCCAAAGTCACTTTGTAATGAAACAATCCAAACCCTGTCAGGACTTCTTATTGAGACATTGAGATGTTCGACTCATTCTCAGGAAATCATACTATGCCTATATCGGTGTAACGGGACTCCAGGGAAGCGTGTTAGATCCAGATGCGAGCTTTGTTAAACATAGCGTAGTCGAGACAGGCAGGGTAGATATCCAAACAAACAGTAATACGTAGGCAAGACAAAAGCAAAATCAAAATGAGCAGGCAGAAGGTCAAAATCCAAGAGAGAGCAGTCCAAAGTGACAAATGAACAAGGTCACGAAACTAGGCAAAACTGTTGCAATGAAACTAGACAAAACTATGGCAAAAAACAAGACAAAAACTATGACAAAGAAACAAAACCATGGAAATAACAAAACAAGGCAATGAAATCAGGAAAACCACTTGGTAGAGTCCGCACAGGCAAAACAATACTTCGCGAGGGCCTGTTTGGTTTAGGCCTCCTTATATGGCCACCAAACAGGAAGTAACCAAAGAAGCAGCAGAGGGAGCGGTAACGGTCAGTCCATGGGAGAGGGCTCCCTCTGCTGGCGTGGCATTACAGAATCTCTATTACAGAACATCCCCCCTCTAGGAGCGACTCCTGGTGCTCAAAACAACAACAGTCCAGGAGGGTGGGGGAATAAAGGCAAAACAGGGGATGGGACGGAGGGCCAGGTCCGTGCAGAGGAGGTGGGCCTGGATCGTGGAGCAGGGACAGACAGTGAAGCACTGGAGGACCTGGGCCATGGATCAGTGGCAGACAGTGGAACCCTGGAGGACCTGGACCATGGAGCTGTGGCAGACAGTGGAACCTTGGAGGACCAGGGCCGTGGAGCTGTGGCAGACAGTGGAACCCTGGAGGACCTGGGCCGTGGGACAGTGGTAGACAGTGAAACCTTGGAGGACCTGGGCCGTGGAGCAATGGCAGACAGTGGAACACTGGAGGGCCTGGGCTGTGGAGCAGTAGCAGACAGTGGAACCTTGGAGGACCTGGGCCGTGGAGAAATGGCAGACAGTGGAACACTGGAGCAGAAGTCCACCATGTTTGATTCGGAGGAGCCTGGAGCCATGGTGGAGCAGGGAGAGCAGGCAGCCATGGCGGGGCAGGCAGAGCAGGAAGCCATGGCGGGGCAGGCAGAGCAGGCATAACAGGGAGCCATGGCGGGACAGACAGTGCAGGCAGAGCAGACAGGAGCAAAGATATCCACAGTGGAACAAATGACATCCATAGCAGAGCAGAGAGTTCATAGAAGTTTTCCTTGGCCTCCTTGGCTTCCTTGGCTGTGACATGACAGGCAGTGAGTTCATGATAGGCCTCCTTGGCCGTGACATGGCAGGCAGAGAGTTCATAGGAGGACGCCACCCCCTTAGGGGTTTCTGCAGCCGGAGCCGCCACCTCCGGGGGCATTGGCGCAAACTCATGGTCAGACGTGGCAGTGAGTTCATTAATGGACGCCACCTCCTTAGGAGGTTCTACAGTGGATGCTGACACCTCAGGAGGTATTGGCGCAAACTTATGGTCAGACAAGATCTCTGGAGCAGACTCGTGGACTGACGTGGCAGTGAGTTCATGAATGGACGCCGCCTCCTTTGGAGGATCTACAGCGGAAGCTGAGACCTCTGGAGGCATTGGCGCAAATTCTTGGACAGGAGAGGCCTCTGGCACAGACTTGTGGACAGACGAGGCCTCAGGAGCAGACTCGTGGTCAGACGAGACCTCAGGAGCAGGCTCGTGGTCAGACGAGGCCTCTGGAGTGCAGTGTGTAGCCCACACGCTCAAAATGGCGACAGCCATTACAGGCAGCATAGTAGATAGTGGGATGCCTGCCGATCTTGAGGGTGTGGACGCTGTGGACATGTGGCTTGGGAGCGTGGGCTCTGCGGGGCTTGGGAGCTGAGACAGGACCTGGCAAGGCTTTGGGATGTCAGCTGATACATGACGAGGCTCTGGGGGGTCAGCTGATATGTGACGAGGCTCTAGAGAATCAGCTGAGACATGACGAGGCTTTTGGAGGTCAGCTGAAACACGACGAGGCTCTAGAGGATCAGCTGAGACATGACTTGACTCAGGGAGGTCTGCCGTGACTTGACTTGACCCATGAAGAACAGCTGTGTCTTGACCTGGCTCGTGAAGACCAGCTGTGACTTGACTTGATTCAAGAACTACAGTTGTAGCTTGACTTGATTCTGAAGCAACAGCTGTAACTTGACGTGGCACAGGAATCACAGCTGTCACTTGACTTGGCACTGAAAGTGCAGCCCTGACTTGACTTGTCACCGGAGGATCAGCCATCACTTGATTTGCTTTGGGTGTGGCAGACATGGGATGAGATTCAGATGAGATGATTTTGGACTGATGAGGCTCAGGCGTGGCAACCATCTTGGCCGGGGACTCAGACGGGGCGGCCATGAGCAGGCCCTGGTGCGGCAGGCATGGCGTGAGCAGGCCTTGGAGCAGAAGACGTGACCTGAGTAAACTGTGACTTGGTAGACATGACGTGAGCAGACTTTGGCTTGGTGGATGTGACTTGAGCAGGCTTTGGCTTGGCAGGCATGGCATGACAGGGCTCTGACGTGACTTGAATAATCCCAGACATGATGGAAAAATTCACAGGTTTGGCTGATACTGGGGGATAGCAGGTAAATGGTGATCCAGCCAACCGGAGGGGAAAGTCAATGTACTGTTCCAAAGACCAGTGAATTTTCCCTTCAGGTAGGCCAGAACGAATCGTATCGTTTAATCCATTGCGGAAAATGTCCTTAAGCACCACGTCATTAAGATTCACCAAATAACACAGTTCACAGAAGTCAACAACATAGTCTTCAATGGGCTGGTTACCTTGACGAAGGCGGAAGAGGCGTGATGCTGGATCCATGGTTATCTATATTTTAAAAGCCTGTATTTGAAAAGCCTATGTCTATTTACACTAAGTGCAACCAACGTGATACTAAAATGCATTTTTTGGACATTATCTACCTGAGTTTAAATCCGAGTTTGTTATTCTCCCTTTTCACATCACATATCACATCGGAAAGGCATTTATTTTTTTTATTAATTTTAATGTGACTCACTGGTATTTATCGGTTAAGATAAAGGTAAGATAACTGAATAAAAATTACAATTTACAGTCAATACATTATTATTGCATACTGTTTTATAATGTACTACAATACTGAAGTGCACATACCTGCCACTATTTGTACTAGTGGAGGTATAAACAGCATGTAACTACTATTACTGCAAAGAAAATACTCATATTTGTACATAGTGTAAATAGAATCCATTGTTATTTTTACTTAGTGTAAATAGCATATATTGCTATTTGCACTTATCACTACATCTCTATCACCTGCCTTTTTTATATTATGTATTGCTATAACTTTCTGCTGATATGATTGTAATTAATAATCTCAGATTTTAATCAGTTCATCATGTTTACTGACCTAGATAGCATCCTTTATTTTGTTTTTACTTTCTTTCATGTTGATTTCAACACCTGCTTCAGTTGCATTCGGCGTAAGAGGAATTGCATTTCAGTAATGGCAACTGCTCAATGCATTGTTGATTTTATTTCCCAAATACAGGTTCAGATCCAGGTCCAGGCCCAGGTCCAGGTTCATGATAAAATGCTCTGATCATGTGGTGATAGACAGATAGATAGATAGATAGATAGATAGATAGATAGATAGATAGAAAGTGAGTGTGTTTTAATGCCTAATAATAAAGGTCAGACAGAATTAGGATAAAAATTGTGTTTATAAAAAAACTGAGGAAGATTACAGACAGAATGTTTCAGACAGAATTTCTTCAGTTTTGGTGATTAGATAAACATTAGTAAAAAAAACAAACAAACAAACAGATATTATCCCTAAACTTACAGTATTACAAAAGGTAAAGCAAGTCAACGAAAAAATGTAATTTTATGTAAAACTGAAAAATATCTGTTCAATGTTAAAATATTTCCAAAAAGCCACTTTAATAAGCAAAGTAAAGTATAAAATAAATCATTTGTAGGTTTTCCACATAAAGCATAAACAACACAAATCATTTTCAACCAAGCAGCAACACTGACCCGACCAATGGTGTGAGTTTGGGGCGGGGCTATCAGTTTGTCCAACCAATGGGAAGTAGGGGCATGTGAAAGTCAACATTGAAAAGTCATTGTATTTAGTTTGATGTCACTGATGGCACATAAATTTCAATGTTTTAAACCTTCAGATTGTCTTAGAAACAAATACGGCTTTGAACCTCTGCCAAGAGATGGTAGGCATCAAGGCAGCAATGTGGACAGCTTGTAATATGCTATATCAGATCACTTCAGTCTAACTGAGACTGATTTTCTAACAGCATGTATTGATGTCCTGGCCACTGCCGCATGACGAGATGGTTGTTTCGTTTGTCTGCTTAAGACTTTGTGATTCTGAGAGGCGTGAACACGTGGAAGGGCGAGGTGTTCGGAAAGACAGATGTTCTTCTGCAAAAGCCGTCTCCAGCACCAGGAGCAGAGATTGTTTGAGCTTCTTCTTAAACTCCTCGCACATGAACACATAGAGAATGGGGTTCAGACAGCTGTTAAGGTGAACCAGGCAGTTAACAAATGGTCCTATTTTGGTAAAAACATCATAAACTTCCCACCATTGATTCTGCCGTGCAATTATGTAAGACAGTTGTTGAACATGGAAAGGAAACCAGCATATGAAAAAGGCCAGGATCACAGATATAATGACCCGGAAAGGCTTAAGCTTCTTTCCTCTTTTGAGACGTTTGGCTCGCACTCCGATAGCAATGTATGAAGATGCAATGATCAGGAAGGGGATAAGAAAGCCCACCACAAACCTGTATATGAACAGAGACTTTGTGATGTCTGTAGAGCAAACATAGGAGCATGTATTATTCTTTCCTGAGCGGTACCTAATAAACGGGATGCTGCAGCCAATGGATAAACCCCACATGACCATACAGATGATCCTGGCTTTGAACAGAGTTCGTTGGTTTTGAGCCCAAACAATCACCCAGGTGGACAGGCATCGGTCCAGACTAATAGCGGTGAGCAAAAAAATGCTGGCAAACATGTTAAGCACCGTCACGAAGGCGACAAATTTGCACATAAAGTCACCAAAGAGCCAAACCTTGTTAAAGGCAGTAACAATGTAGAAGATGATGATTAATATGAAGATGAAATCTGCAATCGCCAGATTGAGAAACCAAATGGAGTTGACGGTCGTCTTCATTTTGTAGCCAGTCACATATATGACAAGCCCATTTCCAACAATACCCAGAGCAAAGACGACAAAGTATATGAATATATTGAAGATTTCAATGCCTGATAAGACTATCTGCGTTGAGTTGTTCTGTTGACCTCCATCTCCCACACTATTGATCGCTACACAAAGAAAAGAGAAAGACAATAGTTTATGACAGAATTAATTTGAATTTCTGATTCCTTCCTTTGAGTTTTGAATTGAATGATTCACTCACAAATCCAACTGATATAGTTCACAAGTTCAAATTAAAATCTGTTGCAGTGGTTAACCATGGAGGGCCATTTCCGCCATCAAATAAAAAATAATAGCAACTTTTTAATCTCACAATTTGGACTAAGACTAAGTTTTTTTTTTATAATTCAAAATCAGAATTTTCGAGATATAAGCAAAATTGCAAGATAGAAATTCAGAACTGCAAGATATAAACAAAATTTTGAGTTTACATCTTGTAAATCAGTTTTTTTTCTGCCACAGAAAAAAAAATAATGCAATTGCAATCAAATAAATTTTCTCTCAAAGTTTTTATATTTTTATTTTACAGTTTTGACTTTTTTCTCTGAGTTTATTAACATCTTGCAGTTCTTACTTTTTTCCCTCAGAACTGTGAGTTGTTTATATTTTATAATTCTGAGTTTATATCTCACAATTCAGTTTATCCCCTCAAAATTGCGAGGAAAAAAGTCAGAATTGTGAGATATATATATATACATATATCTTGTCTTCAAAATATGTTTTACATTTTTTTTGTGTTATTATCGTTACAGTTGATTTTTAGTATGAATTGTATTATTGTTCACTTAGAGCTTTTACACATTTCATTATTCTTTATGCTCAAGATTAAATCATGCTTAGCTAATTTTATTTGGCACAATTATGGGGAACAAATGTTTGCAAATTACAAATTGAGAAGTTATAATAAAAGAAGCATCTCATTCTTACACCAGGGGGCATCACGTCCTAATCTCTGTATTACACTGAAATTTCATAGTGTATTTTGTAAATTATTTAGTTTTAACACAAAATTTAACTGTAAACTGTAAAAATCAGTGAAAGTACTTTTAACCCAACTAAGTGTTTTTGCAGTCTACATCTTAAAGGGGTCATCGGATGCCCATTTTCATGATTCTTTAGGGTCTTAATGAAAAGCCTATAATATACTTTGGTTAAAAATTCTCAGTGGTTGTGTAAAACAACACCCTTTTTACCTTGTCAAAATGAGCTCGGCAAAAATCATCTCATTCTAAGGGGTTGTTCCTTTAAATGCAAATGAGCTCTGCTCACCCCGCCCCTCTCTTCTCTCTGTGGATTGACGAGCCTGTTTGCTTTAGCCGCATTTAGCCGCTAAACTTCATAACTACCACGTTATTAGGATTCGCAAAGATTCATAAAAAAACCCTTATACTCACTTCTGCTGTAAGTGAAGCTGGATCACGAATGATTAGACGGATATATGTAGATCGGGAGGCGCATTCCCTTCACAAACAAACGTAATCCACTGCATCTTCAGCGGCTCAGATCTCAGGAGTAAATGACGACCACTATGTTCATTATTACATCCAGCAACACAACACCTCAATCGCTCAATCGGAGATATTCTTGTCTAACTTACATTCCTGCTCCGGCATCGAAACAGTGGAGGTCGGACTTTGACAGCTGATCTGAGGTAAGACCCTGATATGAATCAAATATCGTGGGAGCGGCCTCTGTCGGTGTGACGGCACACCGGCAGGCATCTGAGAATGGCTCGATTTGAAAAAGGGGATATTATTTTTACAGATCAATTAAAAACGACTGCATAGATTTTTATCATTATAGGGTAGATTTGTACATAGACTGCCAACACACATTAATGTTCAAACAACATGAAAAAGTGAACTTTGCATCCGATGACCCCTTTAAATTTCGGCTGTTAGATTAAAAAAGACTGTCAGGAAAATCTTGTTCCACAATTCATATGCACATGTAGAGGATGATGATTAAATTGAAGATAAGGTCTGCAATCGCCAAGTTGAGAAAGCAAATGGAGTTGAAAATATATGAACATATTGAAGACTTCAGTGCCTGAAAAGACTGTCTGCATTGAGTTGTTCAGCGGCTGACCTATGAGATTTGCAGGTTCCAAACTGATGTTTGCTACAAAGAAAAGAGAAAAACAACGTTTTATGAAAGAAGTAACATTTCTGAGTCATTTTGAAAAAAAAATGTAAAAGTTTTTTTAAAAGTTGAGTACTAGTCACAAGTTCAACTCACTGACTCAACAATCTTGTTGTAGCAGATAACTATGGAGGCCTGTTTTCCACCACATAATATAAAAAAAGGTAAATGTGATTTTTTTAAATCTCACAATTTTGACTTTTTTCTTATTATTTTGAGAAAGAAACCAGAATTCTGAGATTTGAACAGAACTGCAAGATATAAATATGAAATTCAGATTTACATCTCATAATTTTTTTTTCCTCCCACAGGAATAAAAAATGTAATTGTGATCTCAAACATTTTTATCTCAAAATTTGTATATTTTTGTGTTACAATTTTGACTTTTTTCACTGATTTGTTGATTTGTTAATGTCTTGCAATTCTTACTTTTTTTTCTCTGATTGTGAACTGTGAATCAAGTGTATCTTACAATTCTGTATTTTTTCTTCAATATTGCAAAGAAACAAAGTCAGAATCAGATTTGTTGCAATTCCCTTTTTCATTTCATTTTTCTTTTATCCTGTGGCAGAAACAAGCTACCATAGTTAACAGCTCAATGGTGAGAAAATTGCTAGTAATGATTGCTTTGGTTTTTTGGATAATTATTACAGCTCTGATTTTTAGTACGAATCTTATTATTGCTTATTTAGAACCTTCACAGATTTCTAGTCCATTGTAAATGATTGTAAATCATGTTCAAGATAAAGTCATGTTTAATCATCTAATTTTATTTAACAAAATTATGGGGAACCAGTTTTTGAAAATTGAGAGCTTATAATAAAAGAAACATATCATTTTTACACCAGGGGGCATCATGTCCTATTCTCTGTATTACATATAAAATACATAGCCTATATTGTAAATTATGTTGTTTTAACACAAAATTATACTATATTATTATTAGTATAACAGTGAGAATAAATGAGAGTACTTTTAACCCAACTAAGTACTTTTTGCTGTCTGCATTTTAAATTGCGGCTGTTAGATTTAAAAAGACTGTCAGTAAAATCTTGTTCCAAAATTCTCATGCACTATAAGACCACAAAACACCAGCTAGTACTGAACAGGCAAGGCTATAACTCATAAATAATATTTCATTGTTGTTTCAAGCTCAATACTGCTTGCAGCCAGTTTTGCATTTAAGCAAATATTTTTTGCATTAATACAGTTGCAAAATGTTGCAAATTGCGTGATCAGCTTTTTTAGCCACTACAGACATGGCACGCACTGCACGTAACTGAAGTCTCAAAAACAAATGCATGATCATTTTTAATATTTTGTTTGTCATTCCACCTTAAAATAGGTTTTTACAATGTGAAACAAAAATAGGGACAGATGATGAGATGATTTTTAGATTTCTGTTGGATTAAGGTCTAAGCTTTCAACTCAAGTGGTAATACTGCTTAATCTTGATCAAATCAACCATTCAGAAGAAGTTGAGATAATGAAGCCCAACCAAAGGGGTGGAGGAATCAAAAAGATGCATGTCATTTAAAAAAAAAAACAGCGTTACAGCAAATATAAACTGCCCACAGCACCTGGTTCTTTTCACCGAGCATTACATCTGTCTCAGTAAAACAGACATTTGCCTGCATTATGGGTTATAAAAGTGTATCAAACCCAGCCGTAAGCACAGGAATATTGCAAAGATAAAGTTTCATACCCATTTTCGGTCCTTTCCGTTTGTCCTTCCTTCAGTGCGTTATCAATGCTCACAACAACGTCTTTGCATGAACAATTGGTGGTTGTTTCCCCTTTACTTACATGACAGAGAAAGTGGGGTGGAGTGATGATGCAACAAGGGAACTGTGCTTCTGTAGAAGACTATTTTGAATATCAGCTTTCAATAGAGAAAGTCTTTAAGGGGAACCCAAAGTAGAACCATAATTATGATTGTTTATTAATATAATAATAATAAAAAATAAAAAATAAATAAATAAAAAATAAATAAATAAATAAATACTTATGACAACAGCATTCAAAAAAATGAAGGGGATGGGAGATACTTTGACAAAGGTGTTTTGAGTCTGAAATGCAAATTTGACTTTTGCCACATTCTGTTTATAATATAGTTTATCTTTCTTTTTGAGTGTTTAAAAAGCAGCACAGATGGCGCCATCTAGAGGCCTTTATCTTCTTTCTCATCCTTTGTAACTCTGGTTAAAAGAATAACGAATAAATGTGGGCCTATAAAAAGCCGGACCTTTTAAGGCATTCAGACTGGTTTGTTGTTTATCCATCTTCAAAATGGACAATCTGGAGGATCTTAATGGCTTTATATGGCTCACTACAAACAGCCTTCGTAGCCTAAGTTGTACTATGTGTAGAAGAGGCTTGTGATTTTAGCCTTTTCCTGTTATGACTCAAAATGAAAACGTGATTTGCATACATGACTAAGTTATGTCTGTGTCTAATACCTATGATTTTCAAGGGAATTACGAAAAAAGTATTGTTCTAAATTCTAGAAAACTTACTGATTTTAAAGCACAGCTATCAGAAAACAATATTCAAGAAAGTCCATAGACCCTCACGAATTTCTGTACCTGTTCATTCATTCATTCGTTTAACACTTTTTATTTATGTATTTACTTACTCGCAGAAGGTTCCCCTATGTGATACAGTGATGTCAAGTTGACGCTAGTTGCCAAAAGTTAGAGCAAATCTGCAGATTAGAGCTGACAGATTTCATAGAAAATCGTGTATTGTGCATTGTGTAATGCACACAGATTCTAATTTTTGGTTCTGATTCCATTTAGTTGGAAGAGATAAAATATATATTGATATTTGAGGTGATTTAGAACATATTTTAAACAGATTTTCGTTGTGATCGGAACGATAAATGCTGCGTTCGATTTACCTCAGAAGTCGGATGTCAGAGCTGGGAATGACGTCACACCCAAATAGACCGTGTTCCAGGAGAGAAGTCAGAAAAAATGTTATGGTCATATTGTAACTGCAGACACTCATTTTCACAATAGCAACATGTTCACTGATAGAGATTGAGTAGTAAGTGCATGACTCAATAATGACACTGGAATATAACAGAAGCTTAAATATTATACTATATAAAGCTTCACTTTGGCTCATGTAGGGAGCAGCCATCTTGAATTCTCAAGTTTGAGTGAGGCGGACTGAGTTCCTGGGAAGAAACTCCGACTTTGAAAAACCCGACATGGAGCTCTGAATTTCCTACCTTCCATGACAAATCGAATACAGCAGAAGTCTTGGTTGTGTATTATCAACAGTCATTAGTGTACGATGGCCAGTTTTTTCTTTGTGACTGTTCACAAAGTTGGTAGGCTAAGTATATGATGCTTAGTGTTTTAAAATCTGTTCAGATTTAAAAAAATCATGTATTGTATTCCTGCCTTAAGTTGCTTTTAAGAAACATCTGTAAGATGTCAGTTTTACATACATTCTAAATAATAAACATCTTGAAGACATCTAAGAGATGTCTATTTGACATCTGATAGGAAACGACCTATAGACATATTGCAAAACTCTCTAAAAAATACGTCTTGCAGATGGAAATACAGACATCAGATAGACGTTTCTGAGATGTAGGGGAGCGCGGAGCACAACTTAACACTTTTTGAATTTCTCAGTTTGTGTGAATCCACGTGGGGTTCAGAGTAGAATTTTTTATCCACGTTAATTTCACACTTGTCTTGTACAAATATGTTGCTTTGTTTCATAATTACAGTGTATACATTTCTCGTTTTTTTACCTCAAAAGAAAGGAAGTGAAAAGTGACAACATGCCCCGTATGTGGGGTATATTGTAATATGTGAGGGGCACATTGTAACATGACCATATTACAGCTTAAAATGTTATCTGATCGAATGAAAAAAATATACACAACAAACTAAAATATTTTGTCAATAAAATAAAATGATTAACTTTCTCAAATAAAATTTTTAAGAATAAAAAAAAAATCTAGTTTTTGAGTTTCACTATGAACACATCGCAACCATGCGTGGGATGGCCCTGATTGCAAAACACAGCTATACAGTATAGTTCAAAACAATGTGCGCAAATAGATGAAACACATTCAGACATTCAAAAAAAACACTCCCCTCCCTCCAAACGCAGCTCTCATAGAACACGAGACACATAAACGAGCCAAAATGCTCTTGAAATAATAATTTCTTGAAATAATAATTTCTCAGCATTAAACATTGATTGTGAGTCTTATTCACCTGTTTCTTGTGGTTTCTTTTTAAAATCCATAAAAGTAAATAGTGAAAATTGCATGGCTAATGTCATAGAACAGCACAGTTTAATATAGTGGGGCAGATTGTAACGCAGCGTTACAACGTTCCCCATCAGCGCGACTGGAATATAAAAGTGGTTCGTGTCTTCTGCTGATTTAAACTGATAAACAACAGATTGGCGATTAAAATAATAGCAGATTTGTCTCATTTTAAATGAATACTAAAAACTGAGAAGAAAAATTTACTTCAGCCAGAAATTAACTTTTACTATGGTAAAATAAACATTTAGCGATATCATCAAAAGGCTTTTGAATTTTGGCGCATGTTTTTCTCTGTATAGTGTTGCCATTGCAACTAGTAAATACCGTAAATTTGGTTATACTAGCGTGTGTGGAAATATTTAAACCACATGTGTTACAATTAACCCCGGGTTAGTTTGTGCCCCGCACACCCCTACGTGTGCTATCAGGGTACTGACTCAGTGAATTCTTACGAAAGAGAACCACTCCACAGTCAACTAGAATAAAATGAGTAATGTCAGCCTTTTCTAGTTTCCTCTTGGGTATAAATACTCATGTTTTGCACTTTCTAACAGTTAAAAAGAATGATTGCAGCATGAGGTTTCCAGGTACCTCTAGGAATAAACAAAGATGACTTGAATACTCTTCCAGTCTTTCTACTTAAAAAATAAATAATAATTTGTGGAGTGACTTCATATTTCTTTGCAAAATTAATGAAATTTCAATGTTTTTTTTTTTTCTTTTAGTGTAAAAGGGCACATAATTTCTATGTTTTGCATACAAGAAAAGGGAAAGTATTTTTATATATATATTTTTTTATGCCATTAAATGTATGAAGTTAGATGTTGCATTAAAATAGCTTTAGGCAGAGTTTATTTCCCCAAAATGATTGAACGTTTTCACTTGTATAATGCAGTTCATGGCTTTTTATTCTGTTGAATCTCATTTGTTTAAGTCATAAAAGCAGAGTTGTAAATGCCATCCTGGCAGCTGCCATGCATAGAGATTGTGATGTCCTTTGTTTGCTTTGAGACTTTTAAGGCCAGATGATCCTCAGCGAAAGCCGTCTCCAGCACCAGCAGCAGAGACTGTTTAATCTTATACTCATCACACATGAACGCATAGAGAATGGGGTTCAAACTGCTGTTTAAAAAAGTCAGGCAGATCACTACAGCGTCTGTGTTCAATAAAACCTCTTTAGCAGACTCACTCCACTGATTCACCTTTGCACCTATGTAATAAAACTCGTGGATGTGATAAGGAAGCCAGCATATAAAAAAGGCCAGGACGACAGCTATAATGACCCGGTACGACCTGAGCTGCTTCCCCTCTGTTAGGTGTTTGATTTGCACTGCAATAGCTATATATGAAAAAGCAATGATCAGGAAGAGGATGAGGAAGCCCACTATGAACCTATATGTGACCAAAGACTTGGATAGTTGGATAGTTACAGATTCCTTTAGGCTGTGCTGTTGTGTGATTGAGGACTGCGGGGATGCTGCAGCCGATGGATAAAATCCACACAATCTTGCAGATGATTCTGGCTTTAAACAGGGTTCGATTATTTCGAGTCCTCACGACCATCCATGTGCATAGGCATCGGTCTAAACTGATAGTTGTCAGCAGAAAAATGCTAGCAAACATGTTTAAGTAAATCATGAATTGGAGAAACTTGCACTTGAAGTCACCAAAGTGCCAAGCCATCTTGCATAAGGCTAAAACGATGGTTATGATGAGAGTTAAGGAGAAGATGAAGTCTGCAATCGCTAAGTTGAGGAACCAAATGGAGTTGACTGTCGTCTTCATTTTTTAGCCAGTAACAAATATGACAAGCCTGTTTCCAATGAGACCTACGACTGGGATGGCAAAGTAAACACATATTTTGAAGATGCGAATGCCTGAAAAGACCTCAGTAGAATTGTCTGTAGTGGTCACATTTTGAGGTCCAAAAATAGTGTCTGCTACACAAAAAAAAAGACAAAAAAGAGTGTTGGTCTCTGGAATCAGAATATTTTTATGCTATATATAAATAATTCTGTCATTTTTATCTGTAACAGCATTTTAATCAAATTTCAAATTGTAGTTGTTTTGTAGGATGAAAAAAGGCATTTTAAACATTTCTGAAAAAAAAAAAAAATGATTGCAAGGACATAAATTTACATAATATGTTTACACTTTATGCATTAGACAAATTGATGACATTTATAAAAATCTGAATTCTGTGCATAAGTTATATTTACCTACACAGTTTTTATACACATTAAATTTTGCATCAAGATTTCACTTTGTGCAGATAATCATAGTTTGGAAAATAAGCTTTAAGCCATTTAATTATGATGGATTTTCATATTTAAAAGTGAAAGGTTTAGGTCTGAGACAGAAAAAAAATAGCATAAACAAATTCAAGCAATACACATAATAAAAATAACAGCAAATGAATGCAACTGCTTCATGGTCCAATTTTAATAAAAAAAAAATAAAAATAAAAAAGCTACTGTAAAACAACCACAGGGACATTGTCTGCAGTTAGTACACAGCTTTATAAAAGAAATAATTTCTGACATCTTTCTGAATTTGGCATTTTCACCCAGTTACAGATAATGATGAAATAATATTCTTTCAGCAGGCACTAATTATGCATAAAATACACACATGATACTCTTACCCATTTTCTGTATGTATTCAGTCTGTGTTAAACCTCGTAAAACCTCTTTGCATGTTCTCTTTTCACTTGACAGTGAACAACTGATGATACATTTTCCTTTACTTATTAAAAAGTGATGGTGGGATGGAGTGTAAGGAGCTTCTAAAGAAATCTATTTCTATTGACTATGTGCAATTTTAAACTCTATTTCTGGAATATTCAACCAATGAATCACGAATGCAGAGGGAAATGTGTTTCCTAGCAGGTGACAGATTATCGAAAGACACTACCCTATGTGTAACAGGTTGTTTGTGTGAGAAACACGAAGGAGGCAGAAAGTCCGTGCAAACAGAATATTTAATAAATCCAGAGGAAAAACCAGGGAAAACAACCGCTTAATCATAACAGCAGACAGGACAAAGAAACTATGGAAGGGCAGGGCTATAAGTACTAACTTAAACAAGGGCCTAATGAGGATAATTAACAAGGGACAGGTGAATGGAATACGAATCAGGAACACAGGAAAACTAGGTCAGGGGAAAAACACACTGAAGACAACTCAAAACACAAAAGACACGTGACTATGACACGGGACATCCAGTAAAAAATTTTCATATCCAGAGATATTTTTGGGACATAGACTTCATTGCTCACACATTGCTGTACCCTGTACATTTGTCAAACTGATAATGACAGTTGTAAGACAATAAGCTATTTTAACTACTTAGAGATTTATTATCGTTTTCTTGTATTTGCAGCTGGTCAAAGTTGCATTAGGGTCTGTTGTCATCTTTGTGATTCAGAAAGTCCAGATGTTCTTCAGCAAAAGCTGTTTCCAGCACCAGCAGCAGAGACTGTTTAAGCTTCTTCTTGAACTCCTCACACATGAACACATAGAGAATGGGGTTCAGACAGCTGTTTAGAAAAGCCAGGCAAACCATAAAAGGTGTTGTTTTAGATATTATTTCTCGAACATTGACATTCTGCTTATTCTCCACTGCATTTAATGACATAAAACACAATTTGTGAATATGGTAAGGGAACCAGCAAATAAAAAAAGCCAGAACCACAGATATAATAAGACGGTAGGACCTTAGATGCTTCACCCTTGTGAGACGTTTGACTCGCACTACTATAGCTATATATGAAGATGCAATGATCAGGAAGGGGATGAGGAAGCCCATCATAAACCTGTATGTGAACAGAGACTGTAAGTCTAGATACTTGGAGCAGAAACTGATGACAAATGGAACGCTACAGCCAATGGATAAAATCCACACGATAATGCAAATGATCCTAGCTTTGACTAAAGTTCGTTTATTCTGTGCCCACACAACCATCCATGTGCACAGGCATCTGTCCAGACTGATAACAGTTATAAAAAAAATGCTAGCGAACATATTTAGCTCTGTCATAAAAGACAGAAGCTTGGACAAAACATAGCCCAATGGCTTGCCAAAGATCAAGACAATGCGTATGACTGGACCAAAGGAGAAAAAGAAGTCTGCAATCGCCAAGTTGAGAAACCAAATGGAGTTGACCGTCGTCTTCATTTTGTAGCCGGTCACAAAGATTACGAGCCCATTTCCAATAAAGCCCACGATAAAGATGGTGACGTATATGCATATAGTGAAGATCTGGATGCTTGAAAGGACCTCGTTTGCCTGTGTCGCAGCGACACTAGTCAGATTGTCATTTTCCAAACTGGTGCACGCTATACCAAAAAAAAAAAAAAAAAAAAAAAAAAAAGTGTGGTGAGAATTGGTTCTGGAGCAAAACAACATGCAAATGAAACATTTTGTGGCACATTTGACTTGCAACACATTTCTTCTATTAGAAATACTGCACCATCATTTTTGCATTGAAAAATGATATGCGAAAGGAAGATGTGTACAATGCATCTGCATTCATAAGTCTTTAAAAAAATTCAAGATAATGTGCCCTTTGCAGAGTGTCTATTTACACTAAATGCAAATAGCTCACCTTGCTGGCAGAGGCTATTTACAAATTCTAATTTCTAAATTTGACGTGATCGACCACAGTTCAAATCCGCCTTTTGCCGAACTTTTTTTTCAAACCTCAGATCACATCTGAAAACATTTATTTCCAATAAAAATGAAGGAAATAATCAAAAAGTTGAAAATAAAGTATCAGGTAGGTATAGGAAAGGCTTTATTGTCCCAATATGGTGGCATACATGTAATAATTTCAATTAAAAATGTTAAATTAATTTAATAAATTTACAATACATTATGATTGCATGCTGTTTTATTAGGTACTACAATACTGAGGTGCATATAATTGCCACTGTTTGCAATAAGTAGTATAAATAGCAGAAAATCCTGCAATTTTAACATAGTGTAAATAGAATCTTGTAACAATTGGTCCAACTGAAGGGGCGAGTTGTGATGAACCCAAGTGCAGTTTTATTTATAATCCCAAACGTGAAATCCAAACAAACAATTCAACTTGATGATTTGACTTGACCAAACTTAACTAGGCATGAACAGACTTGGCATGAAACAGACTCACCAACAGCAGGTTTACACTTCAATACACAACAAGGAGCAATGGGAACATGAGGGTTACTTATACCAAACAATGGGGGTCACATGACACAAACCAACAAATGAGCACAGACACATGACTTAGACAACCAATAAGAACATGACACATTGAACTAAGCAACTAATGGCAGGAATACAAGAGGGCAAGGGAAGCAAGACACAAGCAAGGAACATGGCAAGACTTCAAAATAAAAGACATGAAAACATGAACGTGAACAAAACCCAAAACCCATGTTACAAATCTATAGCTATTTGCACTTAATGTAAATAGCATCGATTGCCGTTTGTTCTTAGTCTAAATAGCATCTATCGCAAAGAAAATATGCTATTTTCACTTACTGTAAATAGTCTCTATCGCTATTTATACTTGGTGCAAATAGCCGCTACCTAATATTTATTGTGCCCTTTCTTTTACTTCTTTCTAAACATGCTCTCAGGCAAGAAAAATGTGCATGCACGAGAGAGACATGCAAATTATTTTTTATGGGTTCACACTCCTACATTTCGAATTATCTGGATTCAGAACATCAGAACGAGGCAAGTAAAACTTTACATGAATCCAATTTCAGAAGAACTGTTTCTGCTCGAATAAATACACAAATTGTATGTAATTCAATGAGAGCCAAATAAAGTCAACTAACAATATCGCAAGTGAGTCATATTTAGCCAACTGCTGGTGATTTTCAACCTCTTTGGAGCTTAACAGTTATTTTGAAACTGAATAGAGCTATTTAAAAAGGAGAGAGAGAAAGAGAGAATAATGGATATAAAATTTGAATAGAGAGAAGCCTGTTATGTGACCATATATTCAGAATCATAAAATGTTTAAATTCACTAAAAACATCCTCGAAAGCAAAGCTCAAGAAAAAACAAGCTCAGTTTTGATTATAGCTGAATTGCCCTCAGGTTTCTGAATCAAACAATTGTAATAGTGTTTCCTATTTAGGTGCATGGTTTACAGCACAGATCTAAGCTGTCCGAATCACTGTTCCTGAGAAATCTCATACACTGTATTGTCTGTTTTCTTTTATTAAATGTGGCTGATTTTGGCCTATCTTACTCTGAAACATCCATTCCCCCACAGCTAAGTGCCTAATTTAGTAATTTATGGTTAATTTTTTTACCATGACCATTTATATGATTTTATTCACTGGCCAGAATTTTAAACATTTGGCCTAAATATAAGGTTACAAATAAAAAGGTTTTTGATTGTGTCTACAACAGTAATTTCTATTGCAATATTAATAAAAATAACAACAACAATAATAATAAACAACCATATTAAGTCACATAGGAATATTGCACATATGAGACACTTACCCATTTTCTGTATCTTGGTTTGTACTGTCAATCGTCAAATAACCAACAGCTAATAACGATGTCTTCTCTGCTTGTATTAAAAAACCCATGAGTGTACTGAGGATGTTGTGGTTCAATAACTGCACAAATAGAGTGGGTATGTTTCTGGGTATATATATATATATATATATATATATATATAGTTTCCTGTTCTTAGGTGAGGATTAGCATCTGTTGTGGTCTAATGCTATTGCCCACTGGCTTCAAGCTTTGATGTGTTTATGTATTCAGAGATGCTCTTCTTCGTACTTCGGTAGTAATAAGTAGTTATTTGAATTATTGTTGCCTTTCTGTCAGCTCAAACCAGTCTGGCCATTCAACTCTGACCCATTTTCTGTATCTTGGTTTGTATTGTCAATCCTCACAACAACTTGGTCAAATAATCAACAGCTAATAACAAGACCTCTTCTTTTTGCATCTAAAAAAAAAACCCATGGGTGGATTGAGGATGTTGTGTGTGCACTTTGTGGGCATATTGTGGTTAAATAACTGCATGATCGACTGGGCATTATTCTAAATATCTCTCTCTCTCTCTCTCTCTCTCTCTCTCTCTCTCTCTCTCTCTCTCTCTATTTATACAACAGCTTCGTTCTGTTGCTCAAATCGGATTGGTTGATAAGAGTGTGATATTAGAGTAATATTAGAACTCCAACAGCCATTTCACAGTTTGTAATCGTATCACTCCTTTTGCGGTAATTCTTACAGCGAGTGTCATGGCAGATGCCCAAATCCAGTGTCATTTTATAAATATTATAAAAGTGTTTTTGTGTCACGGAATGTAGTTTTAAGATGTTTTCAGGCGAGAATGTACTTGTTTATGTCCAAATATGCACTTTGTTAATAAAGATAACGTATATTTAAAAATTTGCTTCGACGTTTTCGTCATGAATCTGCCCGACAGCACCTCACCTCAGCCAGATCTTCTGGAATTTACCGCTGACTCAAATGTCTCTGTAGTGGTTAAACATGAGATGTAGTTCATTTGGGTAAATCTAACAGGCAGTCTTTGGTCTTACTAATCTTTGATTTATTCCAGATAAATCTCATGTTCTCATATCATTGGTTCTTTCTTGTGATGTGATGTCAAGGCAAACATCAAACCTGGCATGACACATCTTCCTGTATCTGAAATGAATGCAATAGCTTCATCAGAAGGGAAGCTATTTAGAGAAAAACAACTTAAATATAGGTCTGTTCCTTTTTTCAGTGTGATGAAATTGGCAGACAGAGACTCCTAATGTGTAAAAATGCCTACTTGTTATAAACACTTTTGGACAAACAGGACTGGAAACAAATTATGGCACAATGATTTAAATCCACAAAAATATTAAGCTGCACACCCGCATTCAGCAGCAAATCAGTATATTATAATGATGTCTGAAGCATTATGTGACGCTGAAGACTGGAGGAATGATGCTGAAAATTCAGCTTTGCATCACAGGAATAAATTATATTTTAAAATATATAAAGAAAACACATTTTGTTTTGGTCATGGTTCCTTGAAACAGTCTTACATCACCATAATCACATGTTACTATCAATACATTTTTTGACATTAACCTTTAAAGTGTTTTATTTTAATGTCTTGAGTCATTAAGCATCGACTTTAGAATGTGTTTTTTAAAGAATTTTATTGCCATTACGTTCAGAGCATCGGACCTCTAGTTGTAGGCGACAGTCTGGTCAATCCATTGACGAAGGTAAGAGACGCGGGCGTAGACGGCTGGGGCGCGAACATTGCAGTCGGATGTGCCCCAGGACACAATGCCCACTTGATACCAAACACCTGAGCTCTCACACACCAGAGGACCACCAGAATCACCCTGTAGTTGAAAGACAAACCCACGTAGACACATCATGCCTAAAGCACTGTAGATATGCATAAAAAAAATTTAGGCATCTGTCCGCATATACTATACCTGGCAAGAGGAGACACCGGAGGCTCCAGCGCAGATCATGGCATCTGTGATTCTGCCCTGGCCCCAGTATTGCATGCACTGTGTGGGAGTCATAAGAGGTAGCGCGGTCTGCTGCAGGAAACGAGGGGTTGCTGTATAAACAAAGTAAATAGAAGAAAATCAAGATGCTTTGTCATTTTAGAAGTCATTTGAAAGTTTGCGATGATGGTGTTATATTTACAGGTAGTTCCAGTTCTGCCCCATCCAGTGGTGACACAAATAGTGCCAGAGGGAATGCTGGCCGTGGAGGAAGCCAGACACACGGGAGAGACACGGGACGTCAGCTGGGCTGGAGAAGACAGCTTCAGCAGGGTGATGTCATTGTTGAAGGTATTACTGTTGTAGTAAGGATGGGTGATAGCCTACAGCAGGAGGAAAAAAAAGCCTAACGAATGAGATGTTTCATAAAATAAAGGTCATGCAGAGTTTAGTCAAATTGATGATTAAATATTATATTTGAAGGTTGTGAGGATAGATAGACAAGCTGTTAAAATCAGTACAATTGTGAAATATTATTCCAGTTTAAAATAATTATGTTCTATTGTAATACAATAGGTGAAAGTAGTACACAAGTAGTAAGTCTTTTCTGCCTACCAAGCCTGCATTTATTTGATTCAAAGTACAGCAAAAACTGTAAAACTTTGAAATATTTTTACTGTTTAAAATAGCTGTTTTCTTTTGAATACATTTTAAAATGTATTTTATTTCTGTGATTTCAAAGCTGAATTTTCAGCACCATTACTCCCGTCACATGATCCTTCAGAAATCATTCTAATATTCTGAAAACATTTATTATTATTAATTTGTTATCAATATTATGTTGAAAACATCTGAGTAATCTTTTCAGGTTTTTTTTAAGAATAGATAGTTCAGAAGAACAGCATTTATCTGAAATAGAAATCTTTTCTAACATTACAAATATTTTTATCATCACTTTTAATCAATCAAAGCATCCTTGTTAAATAAAAGTATCAATTTCTATAATTTTGTAAATCTAAATATAA
Organism: Cirrhinus mrigala; assembly: GCA_036247105.1. NCBI lineage: Eukaryota > Metazoa > Chordata > Actinopteri > Cypriniformes > Cyprinidae > Cirrhinus > Cirrhinus mrigala. Next base: position 29,101,374 of record CM070021.1, read on the forward strand.
AACTGGATCTTTCTATCAAATAATCCTGACAAAATGTATTCAACTGTTTTAAATATTGATAATAATAATAATAATAATAATAATAATAATAATTTTGCACAGCAAATCAGCTATTAGAATGAATTCTGAAGGTTCATTTGACACCAAAGACTGGAGTAATGATGCTGAAATGATCACAGGAATAAATTAAATTTTAAAATACATTCAAATAGAAAACAATTATTTTAAATAGTAAAAAATATTTCAAAATTTTACTGTTTTTGCTGTACTTTGGATCAAATAAATACAGGCTTAGTGAGCAGAAGAGACTTACTTAAAAACATTAAAAATCTTTCTGTTCAAAAACTTTTGACTGTAGTGTATTACAATAGAACATAATTATTTTAAACTGTAATAATATTTCACAATATTACTGATTTTCACAGCTTGTCTACCTTTCCTCACAACCTTTAAATATCTTATACCTTAAAACAATCTACTCTGACAGAAAAAAAAAAAAAGACAGCGCAATGGCTAAAGGAACCTGTTTGATGCAAGTAGTTTTAAGATCCTCTCCTGTTTTCTGAATAGCAAGCATTTTTAACTGTGGCAGAATGCCCAAACCCTGTGGCTCCTGAGGTAATGCTAAATATGTCATAGAACCACAGCAGTATTATCAGCGAACAGTGACTCAAAGTAAAGGGATGCTGGGCTGATATCATTAAAGGGGTCATGAACTCAGGAATCAAAACTTCCTTGATCTGTTGACATATAAGATTTCACTGCATTATAAAAACTTCCTTTTCAGAACTCAAAGCTTTCACATTAGTCTAAAATACTTAGTCCTTTGCTCAGTTCATTTTACAGCGCATTCCTTTACAAACAAGGCACAATCTGACACAGGATTTTCAGAAAGATTGAAGCTAAAAGACGATGCTGTGCCGACTATATTGGATCCGATAGTAATGTTGCAACACAAAAGGGTGAGTAACTGTTTTTACAGCGTGATCACTATTGCTTTGTCTGTGATGTACTGAGTATTTATGTGTTTTTGACCTAAATTACAGCAGTGTCTGTTTATGAAAGATGTAGGCTGTCAAACATGCACAGCTATTAGCTAATCATAGCAGTTGGCGTTTACTTTCAAGTCTACAATCTGCCAAACCTATTCAAACATGGTCAAAACAGGACAGATAATAGCCTGTTACTTCTAAATTATGTTTTTTTTTTGTTGTTGTTGTAAAAATCCAGGTAACATTATAAGTGGACCTCAAAGAACAGTACAAAATAATAAAAAAAAGACACATTATGACCCATTTAAAGCTGATACCTTGGCGATGCTCATGACTTGAACAGGCTCAGTGCTGGAGCTGCGGTCATGCTCTCCAAGAATAACGTAGTGATATCCAGCCCTAGGGTATGAAGAAAAAACAGTAGAAGTTGTAAACACAAGCATGGAAAAGAATCAGGCAAGGTATGTTTATTTACGTAAAAAAAAAAAAAAAAAAAAGATTCATTCTTACTGAACACGGCAGTGGGCAGCAGTGACTACCCAGTACTGGCTGATCAGGGATCCTCCGCAGAAATGAAAGCCATTGGATTGCTGGTTCATAAATTCGCAAATAGAAATTATATAACTTTGTATCACTGGTATTATTAAATTTACCATGCATCCCAAATAGGACCTATAAATACCATAAAATAAAACTAGTAACAATTACCTGGAGAGAGACCTGCCAGGGCCAGGAACCAGACACTGCATTCTCTCCATTAACAATTTTGCCATAGCCACTAATTACTGGCTTGATGGAAGGCACTCCACAGCCTTTGGTGAGAAAAATACACATGCAATTAGTTTATTAGTTAGTACAGTTATAAATAATTGGTTTTAGAGTACTTATCTTCTGGTTGACACTTTGCAAACTGCAAAAACTCACCCAGAGTGGAGACCACCAAAGCAAAACAGCTGATGATCCAGAGCATGGTGAAGACGAGCACTTAAAATTCTGCTGCTGTTCCCTTTGGGTTTCTCCCATGCTTTATATTCTCCTCAGGATCTGATAAAACTGGGAATTCATCAAGGTGCTTCCATGCAGCTGGTAGGATCTCAGAGCTCAGGAACATTCATATCTTGCTCAGTATAGTCATGTGACAAAAAGTATGTTGAAATATTGACAAGAACAAATGAATCAACTGAGAAAAAAGGTCAGCTTCCCACCTTTGTTGAAACATTTTTTTCTTAGTGCATTCAAGTGTAGCATTGAGACGTTTTTTCACCTGTAAATATATAACCTGAAGTTCTTGTCAACCCCATGCAATCTTTCTAGCAGATGATACAAGAAGGAAAATGCAAAATACAAAAAATTTAAAAAATAAAAAAATAATAATAATAAGTATTATTATTATCTTAAAAGACCATTTCTCCATTCTTATATTTATAATAGACATTTTTAAACACTTTTTTTTGTGTTTTTTTTTTTTGTTTTTTTTTAACTCCATAGAACCATGCGAAAAGATGTTTACCCCTGTGGATTCTAGGAAAATGCCTATAGGTTACATAGTATTACTCATGTTAATGCTGACACCCTGGGAATGCTCATAGTCCACACAGGTTTTGTTTTAAATCCATGATCCTGCTTTACAAGGACAACACTGACAAAAAGGCGTATAATGTATTTTCTCAATCAGTGCAAACATATGACGAATAGCTTTTCAAAAAGCGTTGTACTGAAGTTCATAACCAGATATGACTGAACAAGCAAGCTCTTTTAGTTTAGCTGGATTTGAGAACTTAATATAATGCACTATATAATTTTGGTCAGCACCTTTTGTTTAGATGCCACTTCCATTGAACCCAAATTAGTGTGCTTGTGCGTGTATTACAAACAGTCAAGGCATATCAAGACCCAAAATGCTTTATTTGATATTCACTGAGCCATAAGTACATATGCATACATAAGTTTAGCATAAACAACAGTTAATTACAATGAATAGAGATGCTTTGATAAGTTATAAAGTGCTTTTAATAAATCTAATGCCATTACGTCATGAGGTATTTCCAGTATTCAAAACAGTAGCGTAACAGTGATAATGAAGACAGTTTAATCATTAGACTAATTAATAAATATTCAGACACAGAAGAACCAAAACTGAGGTATGAGACTCTAGCTGGTACTCTAGTTGAATCTAATGGTTTCAGTGATCCATTTTCGAAAGTAAGAGACACGGGTGTAGGCGACTGGACGGTCAGTCCTGCAGGATTTATGGCCCCAGGAAATGATGCCCACTTGGTACCAAACACCTGATCTCTCACACATCAGAGGACCACCAGAATCACCCTGCAGTCGACATAGAAATCAGTGATTAACATTGTGAGTTTTGGCCCTTTTATACTGTATGTGAGCTGGTATTTCACATATTTTAATTCATTTAGTTTGATTTTTTTTTTTTTTTTTTTAAATTAAAAGCTTGCGTGTAATGTATGTTCATGCATCTGTCTTTATACCTGACAAGACGAGGCTCCAGAGGCTCCAGCACAGATCATGGCATCTGTGATCATGGTCCTACCCCAAATCTGCCTACACTGAGCCTGACTCATTATCGGCACATTGGCCTCCTGCAGGAATCGAGGATTCGCTAAAAAGCAAAAGATTAATGTGAGACAATAAGTGTCTGAATGGTTGAGCAAGGACCAACTACCGTTCATCTAGTAAATCCCAGAGTTATACTATATATATTTAAGTGATACAAATTGACTTACCTTCATTTTCAGTTGCTCCCCAGCCAGTGATGACACAAAGAGTCCCAGGGCGGATGCTGGTGAAGGAGCTAGGCAGACATATAGGAGATACATGGACTGTCATCTGTACTGGACTGGACAATTTCAGTAGTGCAATATCATTGTTGAAATCAACCGGTATGTTGAAGTCAGGATGGGTGATGACCTGAAAGTGTAGGGTAGAATGAATACATTTGTTCAGTAAAGACGCATTAAACTGACCAGAAGTGACAGTAAAGACATTTATACTTTTATCCTCAAATAATTTCTACAAAAATATGAAGCATTAATGCAGCCTTTTGAATGTTCATGTAATTTTTAAGATTAAAATCTCTGTTTTAAATGCACATTGTAATAATCACATTAAAGATGATACCTTTGCAATTTTTTTGATTTGAACAAATTCATCATTAGAGGCAAGGTCATTCTGTCCAAGGACAACATAGTGATATCCAGGCCTAGAAAGACAGCGGCAGGGCAAAATATGTGTCAAAATACCTGGATACATACAATGATTGATAGATAGATAGATAGATAGATAGATAGATAGATAGATAGATAGATAGATAGATAGATAGATAGATAAACATTCTTACTGTACTAAACAGTGGGCAGCAGTTAGGACCCAGGTATTGCTGATCAGTGTACCACCACAAAATTGCTGACCTCTGGATGTCTGGATCAAATATACAGAATTTCATGAGTTCATCATTATATGCAGAGAATGAGGCCCACCACCATTAGGATATTCTGAGAAATGGATCCACTAGTAAAAACAAAGATTTTGTCTTTAAACTTATAACAATACCTGGATAGAGACCTGCCAGGGCCAAGAGAGTGCCTCGTTTCCATGAATAATACTTGCAGGAATTCCCCCAACTACATTTTCCCTTATAGATCTTTTGGCAAAATTACCTGCTGGGTGAAATTGACGCACCCCGCATCCTATTATCAAAGAGAAAATTATCACAATAACATATATATGCATAACATATTTATCCACATATCTATAAATATAGATATATATATATTTTTTATCCTCAAGAAAACTCACCTAGAGTGGAAGCCACCAAAGCCAAGAAGCTAATGATCCAGATCATGTTGCACACAAATGCCTAATGTGTTGCTGTTGTGTTCAATAGGACTCTCTCCTGCTTTATATGCTCTCTAGCATTTGTTAAATTTCGCAATCCATACAGGTTCTTCCATGCAGTTAGGAGGAGCTCAGGAGTGTTTGTATTTGTCATATGAGGAAAACAACAAAAAAAGTCATTATTCTTTTTCTCACGTGTCTGACTGTAATAGGTGAGTCAGCCAATCATGTACCTTTCTGAAAACAAACTCTGTTTCTAATTACATTTCTTTCTCAAGGAATGCATTCAATTGCAGAAATGAGTGTTGCATAAAAAGCATGCCTTTCTGAATTTTCTTTTTTGAAACTTCAAACAGACCTTTACATTCTTTCTAGCATGAATGAGAAATGGATGAGACATGAGAAAACATGAGACATGATATTAAGGAAATAATATGCTTTATTTTTAATTGTGTCATACATGAAAGTTAATGAATGAATTGTAAAGCAGAGGTGTAAAAAACCCTCCCTGTGGAATAATGATGAATAATGAGTGTAACAGCTAACTGAACAAGTTACATAGCCTCACCTCAGCTTGGTATTTTGTTGTGATTATAGTGTGACTAACCTTGTAACCATTAAATAACAGCTTACTGATAAAATTGCGGATTTGGAAACATGATGCTAAGATAAGTTAATATGCTAATGTAGTTTTGTAAGTGCCATATTGCTTTGGTCACAAGCTATAAGTTGGTCTCATCTGGCACATCTGACCAGTGTGAGTTGATAAGAAGCCTGTTTGAGATGCAGCAAGTTGACTTGAATCAAATTTCGCGTTGGTTTTTATCTACGTGTGAACCTAGATGTTCTGGAGTCAAGTTTAGTCCACTTCCTCAATGGTAGGACCAGAAGAGGAACTACTTCCTGCCCCTCCAGGAAATCCCCCAGGCATTCCACCTGGCATTCCACCCGGCATTCCACCGGCGCCCTGATAGAGCTTGGTGATGATGGGATTACACACTTTTTCCAGCTCCTTCTGTTGGTGCTCGTACTCGTCTTTTTCTGCGGTCTGTGACAAGACATAAGAAGTGATTTAGAAGATGCTCTTTGTTCTGTGACGTGGCTCATTGCTCAATACAGTGTTTTCCAACCCTTTTCCTGGAGGCACACTAACAGTACATATTTTTAAACTTTTCCTAGTTAAACACATCTGATTCAACTCATTAGTAGATACTCCAAGACCAGAAATAGATGTGTCAGATGCCAAATGTGTACTGATAGTGTGCCTCCAGGAACAGGGTTGGAAAACACCGGCTTAATGATCTCTTTGTTATTGGGTGAAATACTCTGGCTGGGTTACATAAATGGGTTTGACTTCCTCAAGGTAAGAATATTGAATAAAGTTCCTTCAATTACATAATCATAACTGAAAGGCATAGCCTTAATTCCATAAACAAGTGTAACTTGTAGATTGGCATGCAAGTTATTCAGCTTTTCGGTTGTTACCTACCTGGTTCCTGTCCAACCAGGCTATGACCTCAGTGCATTTGTCAATAATAGTTTTTTTGTCCTCCGCACTGATCTTGTCCTTCAGCTTGTCATCCTCCACAGTGCTCTTCATGTTAAAGGCCAGAGACTCCAAAGAGTTCTTGGCAGTGACCTTCTCCCTCTGGGCTTCATCCTCTGCTCGGTATTGGTCAGCTTCCTGTACCATACGTTCAATGTCTTCTTTGCTCAAACGACCTGAAAGAAAAGATTAAGGAGAAACTTGTCATGAAAAAATAGACAGTTTCTGAACTCCAAAATCAGTCAATGTCAAGGTCAGGGCATGTTATTTTACCTTTGTCATTGGTGATAGTGATCTTGTTCTCTTTGCCAGTGCTTTTGTCCACTGCGGACACATTGAGAATGCCATTGGCGTCAATGTCAAAGGTAACTTCAATTTGTGGCACACCACGAGGAGCGGGAGGGATGCCAGTCAACTCAAATTTGCCTAGAAGGTTGTTGTCCTTTGTCATGGCTCTCTCCCCCTCATATACCTAAAGATAATAAAAATGGGATCTTAAAGGATTGTTTCTTCAGTCAAAAAGAAATTATGGTTTTTGAGTAAAGCATTCCAGGGTTTTTCGCCATATAGTGGACTTTAACGGGGACCAGCATGTTGAACATCCAAATAGCAGTTTCAATGCAGCTTCAAAGGGCTCTACAAGATCCCAACTGATGAATATCTAATCTTATCTAGCGAAACGATCTGTCATTTTCTAAAAAACTTTTTTTAACCATGAATGCTCTGCACTAGTTCTGTTACTGATCTGAATGACCGATTGTTTTGCTAGATAAGACCCTTAGTCCTCAGTTGGGATTGTGTAGAGCCCTTTGAAGCTGCATTGAAATTGCAATTTGGACCTTCAAGCCGTTGGTCCCCACTGAAGTCCACTATATGGAGAAAAATTCTAGAATATTTTTTTTTTTTTTTTTTCCCGAAAACATTCTATTCTATTGAAGAAAGAAAGACATGAACATCTTGGATGACACAGTGGTAAGTAAATTACCAGGAATTTCTTATTCTCGAAGTGAACTAATCCTTTAAAACAGACTCCAGTTAGTTGCATATGCCTCAATGAATTCTGGGTGAATTGATGTCAACATCTCAGTCATTTATATGATTTTCCTAAATACTCAGAGCTGGTCACCAGCATATGTTGTGTTTTGGATGCATGTTTGTTGGTGCCCCTACCAGGCCTTACAAAACCTTCAACAAGTCTCTCTTGGTCAATCAGTTTCATTCATTCACTATTATATTTTGCTGGTGAACAATAAGATTATGATGGTCCACCAGCTAGACCACCATCAAACCAGCTTGGAAATGGAAATTCATGCTGGTCTGAGATTGGCCTTTAAGCAGGGGAAGAAGACCAAGAAAGTATAGGCCTACAACAACAAATTTCATTTACCTGGATCAGTACACCGGGCTGATTGTCCGCGTAGGTGGTGAAAGTCTGGGTTTGCTTGGTGGGAATGGTGGTGTTCCTCTTAATTAACACAGTCATGACACCACCAGCTGTCTCAATGCCCAGAGAGAGAGGAGTGACATCCAGCAGCAAAAGGTCTTGGACATTCTCAGATTTATCACCTGCTAAGATGGCTGCCTGGACAGCTGGTGAAATTTGAGGAAAGATCAGTATGTCATAAAGCAAAAGTAATTACTAATCCATCTAGATAGGAAATGCAACCTCTTACCTGCTCCATAAGCTACTGCTTCATCAGGGTTGATGCTTTTATTAAGATCCCTGCCATTAAAGAAGTCCTGAAGCAGCTTTTGGATCTTGGGAATGCGAGTGGAGCCACCAACCAGCACAATGTCATGGATCTGCGCCTTGTCCATCTTGGCATCCCGCAGAGCCTTTTCCACCGGCTCCAGTGTACCGCGGAAAAGGTCGGCATTGAGCTCCTCAAAACGCGCTCTTGTGATGGAAGTGTAGAAGTCGGCACCTTCATACAGAGAGTCGATCTCAATGCTAGCCTGCGTACTGGAGGAAAGGGTGCGCTTGGCGCGCTCACATGCTGTCCGCAGACGACGGACTGCACGTTTATTGCCAGTGATGTCTTTCTTGAATTTGCGCTTGAACTCTCCAATAAAGTGGTTGACCATTCTGTTGTCGAAGTCTTCACCACCCAGATGGGTGTCACCGGCAGTGGACTTGACTTCAAAAATACCATCCTCAATTGTCAAAATGGACACATCAAAGGTGCCACCACCCAAATCAAAGATGAGGACATTGCGCTCACCACCAACCTGTAGTGAATTGTGACCAGAAGGCAACTCTTCAAACCTTACTGTGCTGGATTTCCAAACATCATTACAAGCCAGTTAAAGTGTTAGTTCACCCAAAAATTAAAATTATTCCATGATTTACTCACTCTCAAGGCATCCTAGGTATATATGACTTTCTTCTTTCAGCCAAGTACAATCGGAGTTAAATAAAAAAAAAAGTCCTGGCTATTCCAAGATTTATAATGGCAGTGGGAGGGTGTTTTTGTTCAACAGTCCAAAAGAAGTCCAATAAAGCACATCCACCCATAATTAAAAGTGCCTCACACGGCTCCGGGGGGTGAATAAAGGCCTCCTGTAGTGAACCGATGCATTTTTGTAAGAAAAATATCCATATTTAAAACGTTATAAACCATTTTCTCTAGCTTGCGCTAACTGTCGTACACGAAAGCCGTTCCTGCCGGAAGACATAGGACGTATGCATAGCGAATGCGCAGAGGAGAGGAGAGACCAAAACGCATCAACTGACAAAAATGCATCGATTCAGTACAGGAGGCCTTTATTCACCCCCCCCCCCCCCCGGAGCTGTGTGAGGCACTTTTTATTATGGATGGATCATTGGACTTCTTTTGGACTGTTGAACAAAAACACCCATGCTATTTTAAAGGAGCCAGGATATTTTTTTTTTTACATAACTCTGATTGGATTCATCTGAAAGAAGAAAGTCACCAAAAATGCCTTGAGGGTGAGTAAATCACAGGCTAATTTTCATTACTGGGAGAACTAACCCTTTAAGCATGTTCAGGGTATCTCTTTACCTTTTTGTCCAATCCATATGCGATGGCAGCCGCTGTTGGCTCGTTGATAATGCGGAGGACGTTAAGGCCAGCAATGGTTCCAGCATCCTTTGTGGCTTGACGCTGAGAGTCATTAAAGTAAGCAGGGACTGTAACGACTGCATTTGAAACTGCCTAAAATAACAAGAAGATCAAATCCTCATTAGCATGATTGTGTTTAGCATGTATAAAGTGTTTTTTTTTTGTGATTAATAATGAAAGAGTTTTTCCATGACTGTTCTGTGTTCAAAAATGATTTTACTAATGAAGAATCAATGCTTGCTTTCAGTGACATTTCTTGTAAAAGATGCAAGTTTAGATGCAACAAAAAAAAGAAAGAACATTGCTGACACTAACGATTGCAATCATAGGCCTACTTCCTGTAACTAGTGTTATCATCTCATCAAGTGGAGGTATAATTCTGCTCATAACATGCACAAAACAAACTTGTACTATATTAAGAGATTTTTCAACATGAAATGTGTGCTGCAGGATCAGATATTAATCTGTGGCGAATTTTTCCCCAACCACGAACTTGTGCAAACATCACTAAAAAGATCAAATGTGTGAAGCTATGTTTGCAGAACTTTTAACTTGTGCTGCAGAGGTATTGTAGTGTTCACCACAGTATGGCTGTTTCTCTGTTTGGGTTTGGCATGCGTTACTGTACAGTATGTGATAACGGCTTTATATCCGTTATAAATTATGCACAACTCTCCTCAGTTAGCTTTCTTTTTTTTTTAAGTTCAAGGAACTGCTTCAAATGTTGTAGTACAAAAAAATATGGCCGTCTAAAACATATATATATATTGTTTCGAAACAAAGGATGTTACTTAATTAAGAGAGTACACAATATTTTTCAGCATTTTCAGAATTTCTACCACATCCTCATAGCCAGAGGTCACAAATCATTCATTCTGAGCTTACTCATCACACATTTTCTCACACATCTAATAACGATAATGTGATCTCAGGGAAGATATGCTCTCTTTAGCTTGGGCATCTATTTCCTATAGACCTATTCCTATTTCGCTAGATGTAAACATACTGGTCCCGATACACTTCCTGTTTCTTTTTTTTTTTTTACTTTACACAAACATCACAAAAAAATACAACCAACATAACATTTGACTGGATGAAAATGTTACATTAGCACCTTTAAGATGTATTTGTATATGTGAATTTAAAAAAAAATAAAAAACAAAAAAACAGGAAGCGCTTCTGGACCAGTGTTGTTTACATCTAGCGAAATGGTCTATATGCTTGAATGCATATTATATAAGAAACAAATGGGCCTGAAAAATGTAAAAGTACTAATTTACAGTGCTTTTGCATAGTTTCATTCACCTTGCCCAGGTAAGCCTCAGAGATCTCCTTCATCTTAGTAAGGACCATAGAGGACACCTCTTCAGGGTAGAAGGTCTTTATCTCTCCTTTGTACTCCACTTCCACCTTGGGCTTACTACCATCATTGATTACCTTAAAGGGCCAGTGCTTCATGTCAGACTGAACCACAGGGTCATCAAAGCGTCTACCAATCAGGCGCTTGGCATCTGTTAAACCAGTAAGATGGATGCAAAAGACAAAACGGCAACAAAACAGGAACACTGCTTTAAAAATTTCCTGCTAACAAAGACTTTACAGTATGTCCAGTATGTCTTCACTTTTAGTTTTATAATTCTATTAACTGCACTGCCATCTAATGGAGAACAGTAGCATAAGCAAGTGTCAATCTTTCATTCTCTTTCTCAACTAAAATGCATCATGTTCAGGTAAGCTATGAGCTGCCTTACCAAACACTGTGTTATTGGGGTTCATGGCTACTTGGTTCTTGGCTGCATCTCCAATCAGTCTTTCGGTGTCTGTGAAAGCAACATAACTGGGGGTTGTTCTGTTCCCTTGGTCATTGGCAATGATCTCCACCTTTCCATGCTGGAAGATTCCCACGCAGGAGTAGGTGGTGCCCAAATCAATACCCACCGCTGGACCTTTTGACATCTTGCCTGGACCAGATGACCAATATTGATTTTAGTTAAGTATCAGAATAAAGTATTTATTAGCTCTTTTATTAAGAATGATACACAAAGAATGTTTACTTTCTTGTATAAGTGAGTTTACAAATCACACCTGTGCATGTTTTCTTTTTTATAAACAGTCCTACAATATTAAGTCTGCAAAGAAACAGCATCCAACAATGGCATTACGCGACTACATTCAATGGTATTTTATCTTGCTTAATGCATTGTTTGCATAACCCTGCTGAAAATAACAAAACAAACAAACAAAAAACATCTAAAACCAGCCTAAGTGGGTTGGCTGGTTTTAGCTTGTCATTCAGCCTGGTCTTAGCTGGTCAGCAGACTGGTTTTAGTTCCACTTCCTTAGCTGGTCAGGTTGGGAGACCAGCTGGAACAACTAAAACCAGCTTGACCAGCCAAGACCAGCCAACCAGCTTATGCTGGTGTTAGCTGTTTTTTTTTTTTTTTTTTTTTTTTTTTTTTTTTTTCAGCAGGGAAATTACGCAACTTTTTACAAAACATTCATTCTCAAGCAAGAAAAGAGCTGTTCACTAAACCCGTTAAAGGAATCCTAGGTTATCTTCCTTTACAAAAATTAACCATGGTTTTAAACTATGATATTTAGTTTTTTAAAAGTATGATAACCACAAATTAACCATGTTTTGCTACACTAACTATAGCTTAGCATGATGACCACAATATTTTGCTACACTAACTATAGTTTAACCATGCTATTGGTAGTAAAACTGTGGTTATCAATATGCCAAAAACATGGTTACTACACTTACTATAGTAAAACCATGGTTAATTTTCGTAAGGGTTGTTTTAAGTTTCACACTGCTCATAATTTAACAGTTAATCTCTTGTGTATTCATAATTTGACATTTCACACTGTACATTTCTAAAGCCCGGGTTAACGTTCTTATTTGCATATGTGCGGTGTCAGCGTCATTGATTGGACGAACACAGCACGTGACCTGTTTACTTAACGGCTCTTTGCCATTCCTCCTATTGCCGACCGTACTACAAAAGTGTTGCCTGAATCAATGAACTTATTGGGCTATAAAGGTAAGAATAAAACTTTTCTTCACTTCAGTTCGGGTGTTTTCCATCACCAATTGACATATTTCCCCTTAAACACTAAAATGACTGTTTATACAACGCGCGGTCGGTAAACCATGTCCTTTGATGTCCACCTTTGATATTGTTGCCGCGCATTTTTTTATTTTTTTTATTTTTTATTTTTTAGTTAGCGGGTTAAAGCGGTTCTAACTCCACTTTTAAATTACAAGTGGAACAGTTAAAAGAATTACAGTGTAAAAAACACCTCAGTAAATGATCTCAGTACATTGCATTAATGAGGTAACAACAATTAGAATCTATGATTTTATTTTTGTTTTTTTATGTTTTAACTTAATGATTTTATTTTGTTAAATAATGAAAAATATTGCATATTTATCCTGAAATAATAATAATAATAATAATAATAATAATAATAATAATAATAAAATAAAATCACTAGGGTATCAGTAAAAACAAACAAACTGGTTAGTCTCTAAATAAAATTGGTTTAGACTGAATGTGGCACCTTTCCAGATACATCCACATTTGTTCTGCAGTCATGCCATCATGCTGTCAGCTGCTTTAGAAAGGACTAGATTGCCAGCTTGGCTACATGCCATGGCTGTGCTTAACAGCAACTGCGAAGCGTGTCATTGCACACTACTTTACTTAATAATTAGATTTTCTAATTCATTATAAAGACAGGAAATTGTCTTATTTATCTTTTTATCAAACATTGTGAAATGCAAAACCAAACAGATCAGTATAGAAGGGGAACAGAAGGTAACACTCATTTGCAGATCAAATCAAGTGAAGGATTTTAGGAAAATCCTCAGAGGAGAAAAAAACAGGCCTGAAAAAGAAGCAGGTTGTTTTTTTAGAGAAAAGCATGTCGACAAGAGCACATTGGGGAAGTTAAGAGACAAAGAATCTAGTGCTGAATGGGTCATGTGGCCTGCAGGATCCACATGATTTGCTGCGTCTGCATGTTTGGAGATTTGAGGGACCAAAATTAGTCTGTAGTCCTCAGAATATATATATATATATATATATATATAAAGTTGTGTCCTCCATGCATAAACGTGTTTCTTCTTCTAGCACAGAGATTTTCAAATGATTCCTGGTGCTACCCTAGAACATTTTGGATGTCTCTCTTATCTATTTGGATGACAAGTTTCTAAAAATACACTGAAGTCATTAAAATAAAATGTTTTTCTACTTGGAAATTCTGCTGGAGCCTCACTTATCATATTGGAAGTTTATTGTGGGATTTGGTCCAGAACAATAGTTTAATAGTTTGCTCATCAAAGCAAATGAAAAAACGAAATAAATCTGAAACAGACAGAAGCAGACAAAACAGAACATCAAAGCAGGCTGATTGCAATCAAGCTTCAAAGAAAACATTTACCTTTCTGCAAAAGTTACTTGAGATGTAATGGGGTGTAACGCGTGTCCTTTCCCTCAGCACGGGGTCTGCCCTCGGCCAAAGCCCTGCTAGAGTACGTCCTGGTGTCTTTTGCACTTCTGCACTGCTGGACTCAGAGGCAGAAGCCCTGGACTCCTGTGTGTATATAGCCACGGCGGCCGGAGAGATTCCAGCATGAAGTCACCTGACCTCACAGCGCAGAGAAAGTTCCAGGCTGCAGATCTCATGTGCTCCAGCCTCGCCAGCTAACGTCTGCCATTCAGAGCAAGCACCGTGAGGTAACAACCAACTGCTAACAGCAGGGCAGTGTAACACAGGACACTTGTTTTCATTCACGAAGTTATTCAGTCTATATTAAGTATGACACAAACTCAATAAGTGGAGTGTCCTCACCTTCTTTTGCAGATTTAAGTATTTTCGAGAATGTTTTGTGGTGCTTTTTGCCTTGAAACACCCAGTGGTGCTGTAGCATGCTAGATAAACACATGCTCCCACGAGATAAGGTCACCAGACAGTGGTTAGCACTAAAAGACTTATGAATAAGACATTCTTTCTTCAGGGATATTTCGTAGGACAGTGCTCTCATCTAACACTGTATATTAAATTAGCCACTTTCCATAAATAGCATAAAAAATATTGACCAAATTGAGATTCTTAGCCTTTAGAAAATGTTGGTAATCAACCTTAGGGTGAAAAAAAAAAAAAAAAAAAAAAAAAAAAAAAATATAATATATATACATATATATATATATATATATATATATTATATATATATATATATATATATATATGTATAAAAAAAGAGAATTTTTTCTTGAAACAACTTTTGCATATGATTTTAACAAAAGAAAAATATTACAATTATTGAGCAACAGCCTAAATGAATCTATATAATAAATGAATAAATATTTTATTTCCTATTAAAGAAAAAATGTTCATTTGACATTTTCCTGCAATAACTGGTGTATGATTTTAACAACAACAACAAAAAATTTGTAACAATAATAATAAAAAATAAACTAATAATAATGATAATAATAATCTATTATAGATATTATTATTGAGCAACAGGGTTGTAAATTTTGCCTAATTTAATTTATATAACTAACTAAACAAATAATTTTATATTTTGTATTAAAGAAAAATATTTATTTGAGAATGTTTTGAAACAACGAAAAATAATTGAAGAAAAAAACAAAAAAAAAAACAATTATTGAGCAACAGGGTTTCACACGTATCCTAAATTAATATATATATCTAAATAGATACATATGTTAAATTTCCCATTGACTAAAGTAAAATATATTTCTTTGAGAATTTTCCACAATAACTGGTGTATGATTTTAACAACAAAAATAAATAAAATAAAAAATAAAATAAAAACAAAACAAAACTTTATAGCAGTGATTATTATTGAGCAACAGTGTCTTATGTTCATTCTAAATTAATTTATATAACTAAATAAATAAATTAATTATTTTATATTTTCCAAAAAATAAAATAAATTTTTGAGAATTTTTTTAAACAACTTTTGCGTATAACAATATATAGAGAGAGAGAGAGAGACAGAGAGAGAGAGCAACAGGTCTTTGAGAATTTCTCACAATAACTGGTGTGTGATTTAAAAAAAAAAAACTAAATAAATAAATTTAAAATAAAAATAAAATAAAATATAAAATAAAACAAAACAAAACAAAACTTTATTACGGTAATTATTATTAAGCAACAGGGTCATAAATTTAGCCAAAACTCATTTATATATCTAAATAAAATAATTGAATATTTTATATTTGGCATTAATTAAAGAAAAATATTTATTTTAGAATTTTTCTTAAAATAACTCTGGTGTACGGTTAAAAAAAAAAAAAAAACATCAAAATGTATTACAAATATTCAGTAACAGGGTTGCAAATATAGCATAAATTAATTTATATAGCTCTAAAATGAATTAAATGTTTCATAATCAGATTAATTAAAGATAAATATTTATTTGAGAATAACTTTTCTTACAATAACTTGAGTAACAGGATCAGCTCTAAACTTGGCAAATGCAGTATACAAAAAAAAAGGAATAAGATTGTCATAATAGCTAATATAATGATTTTTGGTTCGTGCCCCATTCAGGAAATGAGCCGTGTATCGTAACTTAGATTTAACAGGACAAGTAAAAAAAAAAAAAAGTCATATTCAAATCACCGCACTTTATTTCATAAGAACATTTAATAGAGCAGTAGACTCTATACAACACTAGTCTAGGCCAGCATGCATTAGTCTATTCTTTATGAAGTGACTACTAGAAACTGACAGCTCAAATGTCACACAGTAATCTTAAAATAAAACTCACTCTCAGTATCACTCACACACACAGTTCATGAATGACAAGAACACTCACCTCATTAAAAATACACAGTTGATTCATTCATTCTGTTTAACATTGCAGTGTCTATTCATTATTGCTACATTAATTAAAACATAAACAAGCTGTGCAAAATTTCAAAATACAATCCAAACATCAGTGGACACCATTAAAATTACAGTACCTGTTCCCCAAAAACTGCTGCTCAGTCATTTCATATTGTTAGAAAACAACTTTAACAGCACTCCCTCACTAACTGTGTCATAGTGTGTCAGTTTTTAATAAATAATCACCAAATATGCAATATTCCATACTCTTATATATTGTGCCTCTTACATCATAAAACCAATGCAGTGCGGTCTCAAAGTGAAAGGTGCCCTGGTTCAACGCGCTATTTCTGATCAGAACATACTTGAGCACTCTACGATTGGTAAGACAACACCACAGAGGGTCTTCTAGAGCTTCTCAGAACTGAGACTGCGTTTCTATTATTATATTGTGCTCTAATGCGACCAATACGCTAGCACCAGATGTTTCTGAGACTGAATAATACTCGCAAGTCAGATCTCGCTTAGATCAGCAATAAGGATTTCGGCTTTCGGATTTCGCACTACAAAATCCTGCTCAAAATGAAGCGAATTTTGACATTACATGCTTCACCTTAAAAAGAGCATCTCTGCAGTTAATAAGCCTAATGGAATAGTTCACCCAAAAATGGAAATTTGATGAAAATGTACTCATCCTCTTAGTGGGAACAGATTTGAAGAAATTCAGCTCACTAATGGTTTAAAATTAAAACGCCTTAATCGTCAATTTTATCTCACAAACATGGAGTTTTTTGCTTCACAAGATGTTAATTGATGGACTGGATTAGTGTGGATTACTTGTGGATTATTGTGATGTTTTTATCTGCTGTTTGGACTTTCATTCTGACGGCACCCATTCACTGCAGAGGATCCATTGGTAAGCAAATGTAATATTAAATTTCCCCAAATCTGTTCTGTTACAAAGATTTTGAAAACTTTCCAGGAAATAGTGGAAACATTCTATTGGAACTTGTTTTTTTTTTGGAAAGCTTCCAAAAGTTTAACGGAAGTGTTCTGCTCCTTTGCAACCCTAGTTCTGATAAAGAAACAATTTCATCTACATCTTGCATGGTCTGAGGGTGAGTACATTTTCAGCAGATTTCCATTTTTGGCTGAACTATTTCTTTAATCAAATCTTCAGTGCTATCAAATATCTATAAATTCCCAAATGCTACCTTATGGCTTCAAGCACGGTCAAGTTAAAAGTTATATAAAATTCTTATTTGATTATCTTATTTAATTAGTGTTTTGAGCTTGTCTTGCATAAATTCTGGCAACACAATAGAAGCCATACAAATTCAGATTAAATACCGAAGGAGTCCATCTGGTTCCTGTACAAAACTCTGGTTAAAAGCAGCATCATTCTTTAGAATAAAATGAAAGTCCCACTGGAACATAATGTCACATTTTTCATGGGTTTCTGTCAACAAAACTGTTATTGTGGAAAATTCCATGCAGGCCTTTTGGTCTCAGGAGAAAAGGTTACGGAGTTGATATAAAAAGTGGTCCTCTTTGCTCTTCCGCATGCGACAGTGACCGCTCAAATAGTTCCAGGCTGAGCGTTTGCAGTAGTTGTAAAAATGTTCCTCAGTTTTTTTCAGGGTGCTGTTCAAGTCCAGCTTGCCCTGCAGACTAATCAGGGACAGCATGATTAGATTCTTGTGCTCCATGAATGAAAAGTGTATTATACAGTAGCTTCAAAACATATTAAACTTAAAAGTGACATTTAAGTCATTGCATTTTTTGCATTGCAAAAACAAAAACAACAACAAAAAAAAAACAACAACAACAAAAACATTAGATAACATTAGATAAAAACTGCCATTCATTTTAAAGGCAGTGCAAACACATTTTTTAGTGTATTTAATGTATATATAAGAACTGTTTGCTCCCAGAAGCCACTCTAATGCAACAAAATTTAGACTTTGCAACTGCAAGTGCAGTTTCATGAAGAATTATATTCTTTGTCCATACTAATACAAAAGGTGATAAAATATCAAGACAACAACAAATATACAATGGTGGCCAAAATTATTAGAACACTAATATTTTTCACCAGCTAAAACCAGCTGAAAGTCTGTTATTTCTATCTTTTGCTGTAGTGTGTCTGTAGGAAATATCAGTTAACATTTCCAAACATTCATTTTGCCATTAATTGTAATAATCCAGTGAGATTTTTGTTTGCACAAGGAGTCTGACAACAGCCAGTGCTCCACACAGAGATCTGATCTCATCATCATCCAGTCTGTCTGGAATGACATGAAGAAACAGAACAAACTGAGGCAGACTAAATTCAGAAGAACTGTGGCAACATCTCCAAGATGCTTCAAGAATCCTACCTGCAAAGCTACAGTAGTGTTAAAAAGTTTTTAAGCACTTGTGTAAAACTGCTGTAAAATGAGGATGCTGTCAGAAATAATGTCATGAATAGATTTTCTTTATCAATTAACCTCTATTAACTAAATAGAGGGATTTTTTTGCATATATATATATATACAGGGGTTGGACAATGAAACTGAAACACCTGGTTTTAGATCACAATTAGTATGATATTGGGCCTCCTTTTGCAGCTAATACAACATCATTTCATCGTGGAAGTGACAAATACAAGTCCTGCAAAGCAGCCAGAGGGATTTTGAGCCATTTTCCTCTTGCAGAATAGTGGCCAGGTCACTATGTGATGCTGATGTGGGAAAACGTTTCCTGACTCGCTCCTCCAAAACACCCCAAAGTGGCTCAATAATATTCAGATCTGGTGACTATGCAGGCCATGGGAGATGTTCAACTTAATTTTCATGTTCATTAAACCAGTCTGTCACCAGTCTTGCTGTGTGTATTGGTGCATTATTATCCTGATACAGAGCACTACCTTCAAGGTACAATGTTTGAACCATTGGGTGCACATAATGAAACTTTACACTCTGCTGTAACTGGTGTAATGTACAATAAGTGAAGATTGGGCACCAGACAGCGCAAATATAGCCATGAAACCTCCAATACTATATTGGCGAGTGTTTCAGTTTCATTGTCCAACCCCTGTATATATATATATATATATATTTGAATAAAAATACAAAAATCAATTTCACATTATTTTAGAAAAAGGTGAACTTAAGTCAAGAAATTGAGGCATTTAGATGTAGGCCAATTTACCCATTATTTAATTCAGCTCAGAGGGACATGAATGCATTTAACTTGCAGTTACAAATGAATAAATAATATTTTGTTATTTTAAACAAAACACTGAATACTGTGAATTTTTACATGTATTTTTAAATGAAGATACTTTAAATGTGAAATCAATACCGACAGTAGGTGGCAAGTCACTGTTAAGTAATTGAGTCATTGTGATTGCACTGAATCATTTAACGGGTGATTCATTCAAGAACGAAACACCGACATGTTGCTCAAAGACGCAAAACAGTGCTGTGGCTGTGTTTGGAATGGTTATTTTTTTGGTGAAATAGAGCAAAAACAGGCAATATGCTGTCTAAAATGTAAGTCTCTTAATATTAACTTCTTGTTTATTGATGAACTGTTGCATAAAAAAAGCTTAATGGAATAGTTCACTCAAAAATGGAAATTTGATGAAAATGTACTCATCCTCCTAGTGGGAACAGATTTGAAGAAATTCAGCATCACTTGCTCACTAATGGTTTAAAACGCCTTAATCGTCAATTTTATCTTACAAACATGGAGTTTTTGGCTTCACATGATGTTAATTGATGGACTGGAGTCGTGTGGATTACTTGTGGATTATTGTGATGTTTTTATCTGCTGTTTGGACTTTAATTCTGACAGCACCCATTCACTGCAAAGCATCCATTGGTAAGCAAATGTAATATTAAATTTCCCCAAATCTGTTCTTTTGCAAAGATTTTGAAAACTTTCCAGGAAATAGTGGAAAAATTCTTTTGGAAGTTCCTAGAAGTTTACCGTAAATGTTCTGGCCCTTTCCAAACCTCGTTTTGATTAAGAAACAATCTAATCTACATTTTGCATGGTCTGAGGGTGAGTACATTTTTAGCAGATTTCCATTTTTGGGTGAATTATTTCTTTAATCAAGTCTTCAGTACTAAATTCTGGATAAAAAAAAAAAAAACATTCCAAACACAGCCACAGCACTGTTCTGCGTCTTTGAGCAACATGACGGTGTTTCGTTCTTGAATGAATCACCCGTTAAATTATTCAGTGCAATCGCAATGACTCAATTACTTAACAGTGACTTGCTGCCACCTACTGGTGGTATTGAGTTTACATTTAAAGTATCTTAATTTTAAAAATACATGTAAAAATCAGTATTCAGTGTTTTGTTTAAAATAACAAAATATTATTTATGCATTTGTAACTGCAAGTTAAATGCATTCATGTTCCTCTAAGCTGAATTAAACAGTGGGTAAATAGGCCTACATAGAGCAAGAATTTATGAAATAGAGCAAACACAGTCAATATGCCATCTAAAATGTAAGTCTCTTAATATTAACTTAACTTCCTGTTTCTTGATGAACTGTTGCATAAAATCAGTATCACATTTGTAATCATGCTGAGGCACACTTCGTTTGATATTGAACTTTCTGTGTGTCACAGAGAGGGAATGAGATGATCAACATAAATGGCACTTAGTCTTTCACAAAACATAGCTAACTTAGGGACATCATAGCTAACCACCATTAATTTACGGTCTTAATATGTCCAGCGTTTATCGGTTTGTGCGTCAGTAATAATGGTCCATGGGGAAACACAGTGTTCCGTGTGTAGTTACAGTAAATAGACTAAATGAGTCTCAATGATTTTTTTGTATTCGAGTTACTCGAGGAATCGTTTCAGCCCTATGCTGCATATTTTTTTTTTAAACAGGCGACACTGGATAAAAATCCTAAACCACAACCTGGAAACAGTGTTATTATAGTATCATTGATTTACTATTACTGTTTTTGTTAATATTTTGAATAAGATATTTAAATATTTATTTGTATATGTTCTGTTTTCATTTTCATTTTATTTAAAGTTTTAATAATTTTATTGTGTTTTTGATATTTTTATTATTATTATTATTATTTTAAATATGTCTATATCCACCTTATTTTTCCCATAAGAGCGAGCGCAGCCATTTGTAAATTTAATGGGTCTGGCTCCTGGTCTCATCCGCATCCAGCTATTTTTAGCTGTATAAAACAGCTTGATATGCTGCTTGATATTGTAAAATTGGTATGTCTTACCATATTATTTTAATGTATTGTCTTAATTATGAACACACTGGTTTGTAGTGCATTCAGTTTTACCATTTACCGCACGCTAATATTCTTCACGTTACTTCCCTATAGCGGCTAATGAACTGGACATCTCACCCATAGGCTTACTTCCACATTGAAGAATAAGGTGAATAGCTTTTTTATTAAGTTCTAGTATTTAATTTAGCTAAACCTAAACAAAAATAATAAATATTGCCTTGGCAACTAGTAATTATTTTTAATATTCTATTTCAGTTCTTGTTTATTTCCAGTAATGAAATTGTTTGTTATGGTTTTAGTTTTCATTAACAATAATAACCCCGCCTGTAGAGATCAATTTAATCTACATTACAATGAATCGTACCAATCTAACAATCAACCAATCTACACCACATACACACCTGCTGGTAAACTGTATGAGTTGAGCCTCGTTCCTGCAGCTCAGCAAAGCTTCTCTGTTCTCCAGCAAGATGGCGGCACACATGAATAGTTCAAAGGTAAAGTCTGGGTTTATGGTGTGGACCTCCATCACAGGTTCATCCTCTGGAGATCACAGTCATAAATCAAAATTTAATATATATTAATATTTATCTTTCACCATTTAGGCTTAATAAACAGTATTTAAAAGAAATGTTTAAGACGTAGGATTAAAGGGATAGTTCACCCAAAAATTAAAATTCTATTATTAATTACTCACCCTCATGTTGTTCCAAACACATAAGACCATAATTTATCTTAAGAACACAAATACACAGGACACATGAACAGCAATGCAACTGACATGTTAAAGGCCCGGAAAGGTAGTAAGGACACTGTTAAAATACTCCATGTGACATCAGTGGTTCAACCGTAATGTTATGAAGCTACGACAATATGTAGCTTGTCCTTACTACCTTTCTGGGCCTTGAACGTGTCAGTTGCGTTGCTGTCTATGCAGGGTCAGAAAGTTCTAGGATTTCATGAAAAATCATGAAAAAAATTTCATCATAATTTGTGTTTTTAAGATAAACAAAGGTTTTATAGGTTTGGAAAACATGAAAGTAATTAACGAGAGAATTTTCATTTTTGGGCGAGCTATGCCTTTAAAGGAGAAGTTCACTTCCAGAACAAAAAATTACAGATAATATACTCACCCCATTGTCATCCAAGATGTTTGTGTCTTTTTTTTTTTCCAAGTGATAAGAAATTATGTTTCTTGAGGAAAAAAACTCAGGAATTATCTCTATAGTTCAATGGTGCCCCCTAGTTTGAACTTCCAAAATGCAGTTTAAGGAAGAAGGGACTTATCTAGCAGAATGATCTGTCATTTTCAAAACAAATTGACAATTTATATACTTTTTAACCTCAAACGCTCGTCTTGTCTAGATCTGTGTGAACTCTGTTTTTTTTTCTGGGTCAATACGGTCAATACAGTTAGGGTATGCCGAAAAACACCCATCTCGTTTTCTTCCTCAAATTTTAAATCACCCTACTTCGCTGCAGAAGTGTTTACAAAGTGAACATGCAAAAAACATCAAACGCCCTTTACAAAAAAAGGTAAAACAGCGATGTAGAATGATTTTGATGTTGAAGAAGAAAATGAGACGGGAGTTTTTCGACCTACCCTAACTGTATTGACCTGGATTAAACAGACTATGCATGCACATCACAGAGACGAGACAAGACGAGCATTTGAGGTTAAAAAGTATAGAAATTGTCAATTTGTTTCAAAGATGACAGATCGTTTCGCTGGATAAGACCCTTCTTCCTCGGCTGGGATCATTTGGAGCCATTTGAAGCTGCATTTTGGAAGTTCAAATTTGGGGGCACCATTGAAGCCCACTACATGGAGAGAAATTCTGTAATGTTTTCCTTAAGAAACATAATTTCTTTACGACTGCAGAAAGAAAGATGCAAACATCTTAAAAGACAAGGGGGTGAGTAAATGATCTGTACATTTTTGTTCTGGAAGTGAACTTCTCCTTTAAGGTTTCTTAAAAAGCTAGCTGAAAGAACTCTTACCCAGGCTGCATCTGCGTGCCAGTCTCTCCTGGTATCGAGCCCGATCCACCTGCTCTGAGATGAGCTCCAGGTGATCACAGCTGAGAATCTCAAACAGACGCAAAGCATCGCTGTGCTCAAACTCCCGCTGGAAGCCTAACAGAAGCCACCTGAATAGAAGACAAAGAGAAAGATTTATGAAGTGACAGAAAGAGAAGAGGAAAGAAAAAGGAAATCGAAACCCACCTGTGACAAAAAGTGATTTTTTCCATGTTTTCTGTGACCAGATGAGAGTGTAGTTGAGGATCCAGCTCTTTCAGTAAAGCAGCTTCCAACTCTGATAAACACATCCAGAAAGAAAACAATAGATCCAGTAAGAAATTGTAAAAATTATTAGTGCAAATAACAGTTTGGTAACACAAAGACAGCCCACCCATTTTGCGATACAGTCCATCGGCACGGAAGTCTTTGGAAAACTTCTCCATGTAGCAGGAGAAGCTCCAGTAAGTGTCCACTTCTGAGTCCAGCACCTCCAAAAAGCGACTGCACAGATCATTCATACCCTGAGCGTAACTTACTTCTGCAGAGACCAGAGAAACAAATGGATGAAGTTAGACAATGAATATGCAAACACAGTGCTTCACAGTTTAACCACTAGATGTCGCCCTACATCAGCAAACAAAAACAGATCACAAACACTATAGTTAAAAAGTTTCATAAAATCTTAAAAATACAGTAAAAACAAATAAAAATTAATTCTTACCATTTAAAATAACTGTTTTCTGTTTTATAATATATTGTAAATTGGAATTTATTCCTCTGATCAAAGCTGAATTTTCAGCATCATTATTCCAGTCTTCAGTGTCACATGATCCTTCAGAAATCATTATAATATGGCGATTTCCTGCTCTAGAAACATTTCTTATTTTTAGCAATGTTGACGGCAATTGTGCTGTTCAATATGTTTGTTATAAAGTCTTCTTGTTATAGACATTTTTTTAATTCACATTTTTTTTACTGTCAGTTTTAAATTTAATGTCCCTTTGCTAATTTAAAGTATTGATTTCTTTTAAAAAGTATCTGACTGACCCAAAAGTGTATTTACAATCACGTACCTGGGTGAAAAGCAGCATATGTGATTAGGATATCTCTCAGCACAAGCAGGTTACCCAAACCTTCATTCCTGTGATGAAACACAAGTGATTAGAAACTCTTTCTCCAAGCAATTCTTTATTCTTTTAAGTACTGATTTAATTTAATTTAATTGGAACATTTTAAAGTAAAAACAACTTTGATACAATCATACAGGTATGCACTGTGTGATTGTATCAAAGTTGTTTTTACTCTGTTAAAACACTCACATTAAATTAAATTAAATCAGTCATTTGTTATTTTATATCTGCAAAAATACTAAAATGAGGTATATTGTTATCAGGAAAAAGATGACTGGTATGTATAAAGTTTGTGTTTGGTGTTGCAGCAGCAGCAAAATAGGCTAATTTTATATTAGTTTCTATAATTATTAATTAAAAAGTTTACGATGTTTAATACATGATTTGAAAATAATGCAAAATACATATGCTACATGTAGAAGACAGCTTGAAAAGCATTACATTCCCTTATTCTTTCTAAAATATCATTTATACTTTTTAAATGTCTTTATGTGTAATTACTGCATGCCTGTATTTGCAATTAGGTATGCAATTATAACATGACTGTTTCAAAACCAGCATTTCTGCTCTTATTGTGAATTCTGTATGTACTTGGATATTGACGCATGCTTTTCAAAGTGAGCCGAGTTGTCTGTACTCAAAACTAGTTACTGATTAACCCCAGTAAAATGATGAGACAGACTCGTGAGTGTTATTTACGTTGAGCTCCAAGGTTGTTTGATAGATTGGTGTGGCAATGACATGTTTACTTTGCGCTGGCAACCCACATTAGTGATGCAAAAAATGAGGCAACTCCTTGTGGTTTGTTTAAACAAACTTGAGAAAGAAATGATTGACTTTCTGCTTTCTTCAGCAGAAATAAAGAATACTGACGAACCCTTGCAAACACACCTTAAACACACATTCATTTACACCTACACTGTACAAGAACATGCGCTGGACATCAAGATAGAAATATTTTATGTAGACATAGAGATAAATAAGGAAACACAGAAAAAAAAACAAGGAACAAGGAAGCCTTTCCTGTAAGGAAATGAGTAGACATAATAAATAAAACAGGAGTAAATGAGAACTGAAGGGAGAATGTCTGTCTCTGATAATGAGTACAATAAAAAGTCAATACAATATGTAAACAATAAGCCAGCAACAACTAACTATATTTTCTTTACCCTCTTGCCTCATACTATAAGGATTTGTCAATATATAACTTTAAAAACTAGATTCTTTTTAGAAGCTGTAAAAGGATTGTAACCATAATTGCTTTTCCAATATTCCATGACCGGTATTTTCTTTGTTTAATGTATTAAAATGCACTAATAAAACAAGTTCTCACCGGTAGTATGGAAGATATCGATCGGTTCGGGGAACATCTTTGTCAATGATGCGTATAGCCTCCTGAAGCTCTTCCAGGTCAAAGTTTACCCGTTCAAATAGCACCTGCACAATAAAGTCAGCATGAAATACAATAACTTCAAATTTTAAAACGCCTTTATTTTTCTGCTGATGTCACCAAGCTCTTTTATTTTTTTAGCACCTCTAACCACCTGACTGTACTAACTGTACAGTTTTACATATGGTATATTGTTTAGGAGGAAATTAAAGTGAAGGTCCACCCAAAAATGAAAGTTATATAAGTTTCTAAGTTATATATATTAAAATATAAATATATTTTGCCAGACAGTTTCAGTTCTCATTGACTTCTATAGCATTTTTTGTACATGCTGTGTGAGTGGGGGATCCATTTACTATGTAAATGGGAACCAAAACTGTAAATTCAGAATTATTACTCCAGTCTTCAGTCTCGCATGATCCTTCAAAAAATCATTCTAATATGCTGATTTAATATCAGCGCTGGAAACAGTTGTGCTGCTTAATATTTTTTTGAAACCTGTGATACTTTTTTTTTTCAGGATTCTTTGATCAATAAAAGGTTAAAAAGAACAGAATTTATTTAAAATAGAAAGGTTTTCTAACAATATACACTACTGTTCAAAAGTTTGGGGTCAGTAAATTTATATTCTTTCTTTTTCTGAAAGAAACGAATACTTTTATTCACCAAGGATTAATAAAATGTGGTAGCATAGATTTACATTGTTAGAAAATATTTATATTTTGAATAAATGCTGTTCTTTTTAACTTCATCAAAGAATTCTGAAGAAAAAAAAAAAAACACTTTTCCAGAAAAATGTTTGGCAGCACAACTGTTTAATAAATAATAAATCAGCATATTAGAATGATTTCTGAAGGATCATGTGACACTTAAGACTGGAGTAACACTGCTGATCAAAATTCAGCTTTGCATCACACAAATAAATTATATTTTGAAGTATATTGAAAATAAAAAACATTATTTTATATTATAATTACATTTTGCAATATTACAGTTTTTTCTGTATTTTGATCAAATAGATGCAGCCTTGATGAGCATAAGAGGCTTCTTTAAAACACATTACAGGTCTTACTGATTCCAAACTTTCGAGCAGTAGTGTGTTTATATATGAAGAGTTTAGATGCAAAAGCCTCTAAATCCATCTGATGTATTTCTTTAAAATTAGCATTTCTTTCTGGCTACTTTGTATAGGTTTCTATGTAAGTACTGGGACTTCTGATTGGGCTGAGGCTGGAATTTAGTGAGGTTGAAGTAAAAGTATTTGATGGACGTATACTATGTGTCAGGAGCATTCACTCAGTATCATTATCTCATTATTGACCGAGATGGCTTTTAGCTGGTTTTGCATCTGAACTCATATGCTTGCAATTCTGAGAAATAAACTTGCAATTCTGACATAAATGAAGCCAAAACTGTGATATAAACTCACAACTGCAAGTTAAGTCAGAATTGTGTGATATAAATAAAAAAGTCAGAATTGTGAGTTTATATCTTATAATTGTTACTTTTTTCTCCCAATTGCATGTTATAAAGTTATAAATTCTGACTTTATAACATGCAGCTGGGAATTAAGTCAGAATTGTGAGATATAAACTCGCAATTCTGAGAACATATCAATATCAATTGTGAGTTTATATCTCAGTGTTGATATCTTGCAGTTTTGGCTTCATTTATCAGAATTGCGAGTTTATATCTTACAATTCTGACTTTATAACTCACAATTGTGAGTTTATATCACACAACTCTTGAGAAAAAAGTCAACTGTCAGATAAAAAGTTGCAATAACTTTTTTTGTTTTGTGTCAGTGGCGGAAATGGGCTTCCATAGGTTTGGAACGACATGAGGCGGAGTAAATAAGGACATTTTTAAGCCTTTTAAGCAGGTATTTTACCTGAGCCTGTAGTTGCAAAAAGGACATCATCTCTCTGTCTTCTTCTGACTCATACTGGTGTTTATGCTGCTCTCTGTCCTGTCTTTGGTCGAAAAACTTCACTGCTCTCAACAGTTCAGCTGAGGTGAAAAAAAAAAAAAACAGAAATAGAGAGAAAAGAATATTATTATTGGTGGTTCAACATCACCACAACTTGTCAGAGGTTTTCATTATCAATGCTGAATTTTATTGCAGGAAGTAAGAGTTGATAAGAGCTAACCGTTGCATATTATAAGTGTTTGTTCTGCTGAGAAATATAATTTACCATCAGTGCCATTAAGGCGCAGACAGACGGCTCCAGGAAGCAGCTGTTGCCATTTCCTCTTCATGACTTGATAGCGCACCGCCATCTGCTCCAGAAGTAGGGGGCGCTCCAAAGCAGTAGAGCTGCAGGGGTACATGCCAAACAGAAAGCGCCATACCAGACCACGTTCTTTAGGATCCACGCCACCTGAATCACAAAAACAGGACAGAAATCACACATCTGAGGATGATATACTAAGAACACATGGCTTGGGGTATGTTCTATTTCACATTGGACCCATTTCACAGGTTGTGATGACGCGTTTTCAGTTATTAGCATCATAAATCTAAGTTTTTTCATATTGTAATTTTCTTTTTTTTTTTCATTTTATAACTCAAACTTAACTTACAGAAAATGTATTAATGGCTGCATATAAATGGCTAAAGGGTGACAAATTTGCAAATTTGACATCTTTCTCACTTCTGACTAATGTAATCATTTGGAAAGTAAAAGTAATCATTTGGAAAGTCACTGAAACACTTGTGGAACAGTATATTTCGTTTGCTATTGGTGCTAATGCAAACAATAATATTTTTATTGTAGTTTTCGTTCTCCATCACAGAAGTTTGCTCAACTATGATGACTTCTGTTTCTAATAACCCTGGAAATGTCAAAATATTCAACGTCAGTTCCTTTTATTGACAAGTAAACTGACTATTTTTGAGAGCTGTAATTTACAGAAAATGAAAAATAAATAAATAAATAAATAATGCATTCCAAAAAAAAGAGATAAAAAATATTAATAGTAAAATAATAAATTAAATTATTATTATTATTATTATTATTATTATGCTGAAGCTGTAAGCTAACACTAAAACAATAAAAACTGATTGCTTGAAATAAAATTAATTTTAAACCTTTCTATTCCAGCTAGTTGGCAGGGCAACATTTCTCATTTTAAGTAGTTTAACAATGTACTAAAATAACTAAAAAATAAATAATATAATACAGTTCATAATTCACAGACAAATGCATATTTAAATCTTAATTAAAATGAAAATTGAAAATGTAAAAACAAAAACTATACTTCTAAAAACTAAATAGTATCTTAATGTCACTACGATAACACTGGCCCCCAGTTGCATGACCTTTTAAAGTTGTTAACTAACTGATAACTTGTTTACTAAGGAATATCAGTTGATATTGTCAGTGTTCTTAAATACTATTGATTGGAAAGCCAATGCATTATTAGTATTAAATGAATAAACAGTTCAAACAAATGTATTGACTAAACAAACCGAGCGTCATCACTGTTAAGATACAACATTTAATTGCATCACTTTAAAAGAATGTGTCACACCAGAGAGAACAAGTCAAACCTCAGCATCCGCATCGTATTAGCATTAGCAACTCAGCATTTCACAATGAGCTGGCGCAGTCGGGGCAGAGAGACTTTGAGGGTCCACACAGAACAAAAACAACCTGTAATCCCCTTCCTACAAAGCTGATTATGTAATTTGTTCGCTTTGCACAAATTCTCATGTCATCGAATAAGAGGAATGTGTTTTGGAGATGAGAAGCCTTTACATGCATAGCAGAAGATGCACTGAAGGACTGTTGTTGACGGTCTGTGCTGGAAATCATGTCATATGTTTTTAAACATTACTGATGTGGTCACATTTGCATCACACTCTTGTGCCACATGCTTGTGTTGTAATATTAGGTTGTGTTGTTGAATATTAAGCTTCAAATGTGAGTCGATCTCATGAATGCTAATAGGTGCAAATCTACGTTACTTTAGAGACCCAGAGAGTGGATTTCCTGCATGTTGTTTGACTCTAAAAGAGCACTGTAATCAACTAGCAACCATGCTGTCTGTTGTCACATCTGAAGTATGACCAGTCCTGTTAGCATGAATCTTATGATTGTAGTTCTGCACAGCACAGATTCTATAGATTTCACCATTACTAAGAGGCCATTCATCATCTGTTTGTCAGAAAACAAATCACTTGACCAGCACTTGACAAGAAGAGGAACTTTGAGGAAGCCAGTGATTCCAGACAGTCATCCAGCTATTTTTATGTTAATTACTTCCTTTTGAATACAATAAATATTATTGAAATTGATTGCTAGAGATAACAGCACCAGCAAATACACAACCACATTTATTTGTTTATAATAGTATGGATTTCCATTGAAATGTTTTTTATTTTGACCTAATCATTGTAATATATTATACAATCCTAAACCTAACACTCATACAAGCCCTTCTGCATTTTTACATTTTCATTAAGACATATTTAATGTATGCATTTTAAGCCATTTATCAATTTGCCACCAAAAATAAATAATAAAAACAAATAAACAAACAAACAAAAAGAATGTTAAAGAAGTTTCATCATTTCAGTCAGTAGAGGAATTGGTTTTAAATCTTGACTGAGAAACATCATTCAATTCATTCTGACAAAACAATTTTTGTGACAACATCATTAAATATAACCAATAAATATATACAAAAGTAGACATTGTGGGTTTTGTTTTGCAATGTGTATCTGTAACTTTGTCTTAAAGATGCTGTTGTGACAACTTAGCCCACTACTGGATGAGCTGTAACATCTTGTGTTGAAATTATTGTAGGAAAATACACTACCAATCAAAAGTTTTTGAACACTGAGATTTTTAAACAAGTCTCTTCTGCTCACCAAGCCTGCATTTATTTGATTCAAAGTACAGCAAAAACAGTCAAATTTTGAAATATTTTTACTATTTAAAATTACTGTTTTTTTTTGTTTGAATACATTTTAAAATATAATTTATTCTTGTGATTTCAAAGCTGAATTTGTAGCATCATTACTCTAATCACATGATCCTTCAGAAATCATTCTAATATTCTGATTTGCTGCTCGAAACACATTTATTATTATTATAATGTTGAAAACAGCTAGAGTAGAGTTTTTTCAGGATTCTTGATGAACAAAAAGTTCAGAAGAACAGAATTTATCTGAAATAAAAATGTCTTTATTATCCCTTATGATCAATTTAAAGCATCCTTGTGAAATAAAAGTATTAATTTTAATTTTTTTTTCAAAAAATAAATAAAAAAATAAATAAATAATATTAAGAATATTAAGAATAATTATGCTTACTCCAAGCTTGGTATAGTGTACAAAAGCTTTTTTTATTTATTTATTTATTTATTTATTTATTTTTTAGATAAATGCTGATCTTTGGATCTTTCTATTTATCAAAGAATCTTGAAAAACATATACTCAACTGTTTTAAATATTGATAATAATAATACGAATGATAATAATAATAATAATAATAATACAATGTTTCTTAAACAGCAAATCAGCATATTACAATGATTTCCAAAGGATCATGTGACACTGAAAACTGAAGTAATGATGCTGAAAATTTAGCTTTGATCACAGGAATAAATTACATTTGAAAATATATTCAAATAGAAAGCAGTTATTTTAAATAGTAAAAAAAAAAGTCACAATATTACTGTTTTTGCTGGATTTTATATCAAAGAAATACAGACTTGGTGAGCAAAGAGAATTCCTTAAAAAAAACAACAAAAAAAAAAAACTTACTTTTCAAAAACTTTTGACTGGTATCGTAAGCCTGTGTCATCCCCATCATCACCTCCATTCATATTCCAGTGAATATTATAGCTTACTTATTTACCGAAAAAGTGCTTTTTGTCCTTTAAATCTTTTATATTTACACATTATATTAGGACTGCAACTTATACGGATTTATTTCTAATGGCTTAGCCTGGCTATGAGACTGTAAATATTACCGTTTTTAAATATATGCATCCTGAGCCTGGATTCGTCCACTCGCCCTTCTGCGTCCATCACACCTGGCAGCGAGATGCGGGCGCAGGCAGACTCGGGTAAGATCACAGGTGCGACTGACCGACAGATGCCGTTTTTCCCCGCAGAAACGGTGCACTTCATTCTGTTAAACTTCCCAACGAGTCCATTACTGTCCAGATGGTTTCTACCTTTCCCTTCAACATGTGATTTATCACAAGATACGATCATGGTGTTAAATCCTTTAAAGACTCTTCCTCTCAGGCATTTAAGTTGTCGTGAGATCACGAGGCGAGAAAATTAGCAGGTAAAAAGTCTTCGGCGGTGTTTTGGAAAGCTCATTTTAGACGTACGACAAAGTGTTTTGATAGTGCACACACCCCTCCTCCCTGTCATATGACTTGAATCTCTCTCTCTCTCTCTCTCTCTCTCTCTCTCTCTCTCTCTCTCTCTCTCTCTCTCTCTCTCTCTCTCTCTCTCTCTCTCTCTCTCTCTCTCTCTCTCTCAGGGCTTATCTCAAGCCTTTGGAGCTGAAACCGCAACGCCACTGTGGACATAAAGATCACTGTCTCCCCCTTGTGGTAAGTCGGTTTTGCCCTTTGTCTCTTTAGAAAAGTTTTATGGTACGTGTTTGTGAGAAACAAATTAATCATTAAGCTGTTTTAACTTTAAACCGTCACTCCTGCCAAAATAGTAGGCCTACATAATATATAATGACGCTTCCTCCCTGTTGTCCACTCACGTCAAAATTCACCGACATGTTTGTTTAGTAACTGATGTAGAGTGACTTGTAAACAGTCCTTGGTTTGTAAATATTTCTCTCTTGATTCAGACGAGGCGACTGGACTCGTCTGGACTTGTGGATTGCTGTTATGTTTTTATCAGCTGTTTAGACACTCATTCTGATGGCACCCATTCACTTCAAAGGATCCACTGGAGAGTAAGATGTAATGGTTAATTTCTCCAAATATGTTCAGATCAAGAAACAAGCTCATTTACATCTTGTATGGCCAGAGGGTGAGTATATCTTAAGATAATTTTCATTTTTGGGTGAACTATTCCATCAAAGGATTAAATTAAATACACTTTAATTGCATTACAAACTTTCTACAAATATCAATAAATTTGTACCCACACTGTGACTGTGTTGGATGGGGTTAATAACGAGTTTAATAGTAGGGTTCAACAGCGCTAAAGGCACCCCCTAAGAATTTTTTTTTTTTTTTTTTTTTTTTGGCAGAAAAATACATACATTTGTATTGAACATGATAAATCATACAAGTTGTTTAATTTGCTTAAAAATCTCAAATGTATGAGGTGGCAAGGGGGGCCTATTACCCCACACACGGGGTGAAAGGGTCACCAGCATGGGGTAAAAGGCACACAGTATTGATACAAATACATTAGCTAAAATAATGTGTTTGTGTGTGTTTTTTTTTTTTTTTAAAATAATGTATAAGTTAATACTTGCTAAAACAATCACTTTAGCAACTACTATTTTCTGCTTATTTTGATAAATAAAATATAAATATACTGTCATTAAACTATGTTAATATAAAACATATTTTAAAATACAGAAACAAAATCATTTTAAAATGTAAAGATTCCGAAAGCATTGAAGGAGCTCCCATAATAATTTAATATAGATTTACAGTAGTAACAACAAATTATATTTTATTGTATGATATGATTAATAGTCTGTTTTTAAATATGATGGTGATTATCTCTAAGATGGATATTTACCATCTGAATCTAACAATGTCATGTCAACAAATGCAAAAATCAGCCTTCTATTAATTATCATGTTAATTATTGTGCCTTTTTTTTTTTTTTTTACCCCAAATAGCATACTTACACATTCTTTCGTTATTTAAAAACTGCTGTTTTAATTATCTTAAAGAAAATCATTAAGAAGACCTTTGTTTCAAGATACATTGAATAATTTTAGCGATTCTCATTTGCTACTTAAATCTACAACATTTTTAAAAACATTAAATGTTAGATCAAGTAAGCACAGAATTGACTTTGCGGTGCTGCCCGCGATCGCTTCAAGGATCAGACAGTTTTGCATGTGTATGTTGAAAATCGGATATTTTGGAAAGTGTTTTTCTGCTGTCTAGTGGTTTAGAGAAAAATAATATCAAAGGTGCCTTTTACCATTAGCCCTGTTCTTCCCTATAATCTAATCTAATATAATATAATATAATATCATATCATATCATATCATATCATATCATATCATATCATATCATAACGTAATATAATATATAGTATTCATCATCCTACAACTGATGAAATAACAAGACGTAAAAAAATTAAGAATCCCTTGATATTAATGTTCCCATATACCTCTCAGTAAGAGGTTACAGTGTTAACACCTACTGTGTCTCAGCAAATGGTTTTTCCAAAAATGCTAATATCTTCTAAATGCAGTTTAACAAGTCTTTTGGTGACTAAACCACAATTGACTGGTTTCAGCAATTATGCCATATGATGTAAGACCACAGGTTTCATTTTTAATATCAAACCTCATACAAAGGTGGTACACAAATGCATTCTATGTTGGAAAAAAACATTTCTTGTGAAACGAATGTAGCGACTGCTGGTCGTCTAAAGACCCGGGCCCATCGCCGTGTGGGAGCAGTAATGTGCACACGGTGATTCAGATCTTCCACTGTTATCAAACTGAAAACCTGAGGGGTATTTTGAGTATGGTATTTGACTATTTGAAGATATATTATGTTCTTCATTTCCTTGTGCATTTTTCCACTCAAGCATTGTGCCCACTTTACTTCTCTAAATGCACTAGATTTTCTCGTTCAGTTAATGTCCTTTCATACACTATGGTTTAAAAGTTTGGGGTCTGTAAGATTTTTTTTTTCTCTAATGTTTGCCAAAGCTGCATTTATTTTTTTAAATAATATAAAAGAAAAACAGTAAAAATAGCAATATTGTGTCGGTAATAATGCGCTTCGGGTGTCCCGTGTTCGAATCCCGACTCGAGGACCTTTCCCGATCCCGTCCCCCCTCTCTCTCACTCTCACTTTGCTTCCTGTCCTATCTGATCTGTCCTATCACACATAGGCAAAATGCCCCAAAAAAATCTATCTATCTATCTATCTATCTATATATATATATATATATATATATATATAGTATTTATTGTGTAATATTGTGAAATATTATTAGAATGTAAAATAACTGTTTTCTATTGTATATATTTTACAATATAATTTATTCCTGTAATGCAAAGCTGAATTTTCTGCAGACACTACTTTTTCGGTGTCGCATGATCCTTTGGAATCATTCTAATATACTGATTTGCTGTTCAAAGGACATTATCATCAATATTTAAAACAGTTATGCTGCTTAATATTTTTGTGGAAACCGTGATGCATTTTTTGCAGGATTCTTTAATGAATAGAAAGCATTTACATGCAACAGTGTAAAAGTCTCACCATTATGTTTTATGAAATGTGTTATATAGATTAACTAGCCTTGCATAGAGTAAACAGGAGAGTCAGATTTATTGACGAGAAAAAAGTGCAACTGATGTCATAAATATAAATACAACAAGTTTAGATAATAAAACAATTAAAACAAGAAATAGAAAAAACAAGTATAGTCTGGATTCACCCTCCACTTCATCTGAAAAAAAAGGACAAAGAGAAATAAGAACCAGCTAGAGAGACCTAGAAATGATCAAAATAATAATTTGTACCAAGTTGCACAGTTCTGCCAGAACGAATTGATTGCAACATTATCCTTACCTGTTTTATTGGAGGTACAGAGTGGGCTGCCTTGAGTCACATTTTCATTCCTAAAATGTACAAAAAGTCGAGTCCCATTCCCATAGTACTGCGCATGCATGCCATTAATTCTGCATAAGTAATTACAGTAGAATCTGCCAGTGTCGCTGAGCTCTAGGGACGTCAGGGTAAAGCTTTGGGGCCAGTGGCTTTCTTTTTTGTCTTCAGAATGCCTCCCGCTAAACTGAGGGAGTTTGTCGATACTGACATACTTCCCATGTCTGTTCTTGATGTACCAGTTTACTAAACACTTGACTTTCTGAATGTCACCATGAGTCTGGCAGTGCATGGTGATGTTTTCTCCGGGTGTCCTGTACACTTCACCCGGCCACTGCTTCACCCAGCTTTGAGTGTGAGCCTTTCCTGTGAAAAAAAGAACACAAAGTTATTCTGCTTATGAAGAAACATCCAAACGACATTTTAAGTTACACTTCAACTCCACACTTTGTCACTTGCTGACACATGACATAATTTTTACTTTGAATGCACATATAGAAACAATTAAGTGCATATGAAGAGTTTGGTTCCAAAACGCCATTTTTTTTACAAAATTGAGTTCCTGCCAAAATTAGTATTGTATCTGGTCGGTATT
Source organism: Cirrhinus mrigala (assembly GCA_036247105.1). NCBI lineage: Eukaryota > Metazoa > Chordata > Actinopteri > Cypriniformes > Cyprinidae > Cirrhinus > Cirrhinus mrigala. The sequence goes on from CM070021.1 coordinate 29,137,931, forward strand.
GAAAAGGCAGTTTTTTATTTTACGCAAAATGCGATATCCGCCGTGTTATTCTGTCATGTTTTCTCCCTATCTTTCCAAACCACGACAAATGCCAGTCTCCCTTCTCTGCAATATGCGATACATCCGCTCAGCCAATCACAGCGCACCATTTCACGCATTGTAAACCCTAAAGGCGGTGCATTGAATACACCCCGCATCCTAGTAGTGATGGGAAGTTCGGATCATTTTACCGACTCGGACCTTTGAGTCTCGTTCAACAAAATGAACAAATCTTTTTTCGAGTCATTTCGTTCATTTTAGCAAAACATAATTAAAATGTTACGTGTTACCTCCCTAACACATCTACTGCTTACACGTTGATCACACTACAAACAAAACTATAATGCTGTAAGAAACAGAAAAGATTAATTCATTGTTTACCTGGGTTTTTAGTCTATGATTAGCGCACGTCGCCTCTTATATGACAAGTTTTCGGGTTTAAGTCGTTCGTTCATCACGTGACAGCTTAATAAGCTTAACCAATGCAGTCTGAGCCGGAAAGAGTATTGATTAGTTCATCTCGAGTCTTCGAGTTTCAGTCGTTCGTTCATAATGTGACAGCCCCATAAGATGAACGAACGACTCAAAAAACCCGAAGACTCGAAACAGGTGAACTTCCAGTACAGAACCTAATAGGATGTTGCGCATACGCGACTGAACGAATCACTCCCCGAGACGACTCGTTCATCCCGAGTCACATTAAAAATTTGTTCAAAATGAACGAATCGTTCAAGAACGACCCATCACTACATCCTAGTCTTCAACCTTGAGTAATGTATTACAGACATATCTGACGAATCCTTTTATAAACAAAGTGTAGAGACAGTGGAAATAAGAGATTCATTGTGCAGTGTGGAGAGCTTCGTTGATTTTAATGGAACTTTGTGAGATTGCGATGAGTGACAGCTTTTAATGATTTTTAAGGGAGTTTGTAAATGAGAAACTGATTTAATATAACAGTTAAATAAACAAGAAGTTAATATTAGGTGACTAACATTGTCTGACTGTAACACTATTGCCTGATTTTGCTCTATTTCGTCGAAACAAAGTCACAAGTGAGCTACTGAATGACCTACTGGCAGTTTTTTTAGTTTAATTTTTAAAGTATCTTCTTTTTCAGTTATTTAAATCATTTAATATTTCTATATTCAAAATTTTATTTTTACAACATTAAACTCAACACGAATTTATGAATTTGATTGCACTCATGCCACCTCTGAGCCTCATTAAACATATAAAAATACACCTACAAGCCACTTTTGTGTTCTTCTGTGCCACCTCTGTAGTACAAGTTAATTCTGTTAATACTGATTTCATTTGATTGGCAACTTATTCTGTTGTTTTAATTAGAAATTTTAAAAAGCTTATAAAATATATTTAAAAAAAAAATTGACATAAAAGAGGACATATTTTTAATAAAGTTGAAAAAAAAAATTACAAAGGTAATGTATTCCCCTCTAATTCACTTTAAAGAGTCAAATATCAACTTATAATGGGAAGGCAAATTTTTGATCAGTTTTTTTGATTATTGATTAAAAGGTGCTCCTAAAATTTTGACTGTGCTCCTACATTTTTTAAGTTAGGAGCTCAAGTGCTCCTGAAAAGAAAAGTAAGTGTAGAGACCTGATGGATTTATTGCATTTTGTGGAAAAAACAAAACAAAAACAAACAAACAAACAAAAAAAAAAACCAAATCAGTTTTTATAATAAATCTCTGAAAATCAAAATCTGGATTTGAATTTTTAATGTTATTATAACCTAAATATGGTATGGGAAAGTTTAAAAAAGAAAACACATTTTTACTCAAAATTAATAAAAAAGGATTTATAGCGTTTTGAAACCAAACTCTTCATGATTTATAATTTTACTTTTTTTGTCAATAAAAGTGGACATAAAATGTACTGTTTTTTTTTTTTTTTTTTTTTTTTTTTAAAAGCATTTAAATAATCATACAAAATAATACATATAAGAATAGCCAGTACATACTAAAACAGTCAAATAAAATATCATCAAAGAATATTCTAAGAAATATAAGGTATATAAAATTTATGCATTTGACCCATGTATATATTTGAAGCTTAAGGTCTTTAGCTAAAAATATGAAACAAATAGAAATACAAGGCTGAAAATTTGAGTAAATGTGTTACCTGAGGAGTAAAAAGCAAAGAAGACAGCGGCAAATATGACATCATGGAATAGCATATCTCTGTCTGTAAATTTGAAAAACAAAAAACAAAACAAACAAACAAAAAAAATCTTTTACATTAGGTACGGTATTTAATTCACACTTATCCCAAAAAACTTGTCTGTCCTTATTTATTACTTTTTACATGTTACATTCAATGCAAGCAGCAAGACAGATCATGTGTGAAGAATGTTTCAGCAGACATGCTGAAATACTGAAACATGAAAGCATCACATGATGCAAAATGCTACACATGAAAGTCTCACCAGTCCTGTATTGCCGTTTTGGGTGGGTACGACCACTGACAACTTTTGAAATAAATGCTAAATTGTTTCGTTTTGGTCTCGTGCAACTTACCTCGGAGCTGCTCAGAAAGCAATGGCTTCCTACGGTATTGTTCTTCCTATTAGAACCTTGAATCTTTTTATTCGTGAGACAGCGCGGGTGGTTTCACACATCTGTTATGCTCTCACTTCCTGTGCTGTATTATTTAAGATGGCTGAAGGTCTCACCTGCGAGTTACAGAATTTCATTTATAGAACTATTTTTCTATTTAGAACTGTTTTTCATGCAAAGTTTGTGTGTTGGGGAAGCTAATGCTTTAAAACACCTTTGCATGTTTATGCATGAATATATAATAATAAAAAAAATAATTGAACTTTTTATTTCTACGCAGTATGTTGTTAGGTGGTAACAGGATGTAACAATGGCATGCCTGTGTCGCATTAAACAGAGCAGCTAATTTGTGGTCAAGTTTATGAGGTGTTTCTGATGTTTTTTTGTTTTTTTGTGCAGTACCTCAACAACACTCAGAGCACTACTGTAGTCTACTGTTGTTATCAGTTCATCTTTTACAGTATTTAGGTACTTAAAGTACTTTATTTGTGGGGGAAAATATATGAAGATAACTCCATTTTTAACAATTTTCAGAAATCATGTTTTTTCATCATGCATTCCAATTAATCTCGAACAAACTGCAACTGGGTTATTTTGATTAGGTAAAAAAAATAAAAATAAATAAACCAAAATACAGCTAACTAACACAAAACAACAAAAACATGATATCATACTAAAAAACATGATCTTCGAATTTTTTTTAAAAAGTGATCTGTTTTTGCAAATAAACTCCTCATATGATGTCTTTCCCATTTTACCAGTTTACTTGGATGCTATGGATTATGGCTTTTTTTTTTTTTTGCTGAATGCAGCCTTTGGCTCAAAAATATCTAATAGTATCTTCTTTTGTATTTCATAGAAAAAAGAATGTCATAAAAATATGCTATGATAATAAGATCATTTAGTTTTACATTAAAAAAATACTTTGTCAAGTTTACTATTTAATTTTGAAATATACAGACGTGTCTATTGTTTAAACTTTCTTCCTAGGCTTAATCTGTATGGATCAAATGTAGAACATCTTTTAGTAAATTTTGCAGATTGCAGAATATCAATTGTTTATAGTAATGAACTAAGAAGTTAAAAAAAAAAACAACCTAAAGAAATGCATTGGTGCATTCTCAATTGATGACATTCATAATTCATTACTTAATTATATGGATTTAAACCACTTGATTGATTGAATGATTGATTAATTGAAACATGACTGTAGAAACAAATAAGCATTAGGGTTAAGTGCAGGGCTGTAACCACCTCAGACATTGAGTTTTTCATTGACGCTTCAGTTTTTAACAGTGAAAGAGTGTGAGATGAGATGTAAGTAGTTAAACATTTAATATTTGACAACTGTTTTAAGGCAGAAATGTTAAACAGCCAGCAGTAATATCCAGTGATGCATATAGCTTGACTTTTTTGCAGCATACAAATAAAAAAGATTGTGTGCATATGTATATATATATATATATGTGCATTTTTTTTAATTAAAATTATTTTTATTGTAAAAATATTGCTTTCATTGTAAATTGATTATATATATATATATATATATATATATATATATATATATATCTGTGCTTTTATTCCCCTAAAAAAAACATTTAAATCCTTTAAATATTTAAATGATTCAAAAATGATTCAAAACATGGTTAGGCCTTCCTTACATGGACTTAATTAATTTGTACAATAGGTCACTAGATGGCACCCATGGATTTATTTTCATACTAGTTTTTCAGTTTGAAGTGGAAATGTGACACAAGGTTAGTTATATGTTATTTATATGAGATTTTGCAATTGCAGATCTGTCACAATCCATTAAGCATTAGAAAGAATGTTCTCTTGTAGTACCTTCTTCTTTTGAAATCTTTCGAAAATAATGATGGTTATCTAAATATGACTCCTTTCCACAGTAAGTGAAAAAAGATGATTTTATTTCCTTAAAGGATTTTGCAATACTATGATCAAATACATACTAAGATTTAGCATTTTTACTGAAATGTATTTTGAGTTTTTTCAGTTTGTTTATTATTCAATATGTATTTAATGTTTAAATTCTGTGCATATATGGTGTGCTCTAAAAGACTGTTTTGACTTTTTTACTTGAGTGCATGTAACACTCAACACCCTCCTCTAACACTACACTGATGACTAAAGCAGAACTTAGACCGAGTGGAACCGTTTCCTATTTTGCATCTGGCCATTCATCAGCCAATCCCATACGGCATACTGCGTACTGCCTACCAATCCAAACACTCATTTAGAGTTAAAGGCCATTTTCTGTTTTCATTTTTCATTTTCATTTTTCCCTGGAGACCAAAAACCACAGAATGCACAGTATCAGAGCCAGCAATCTCCTGTTTAAGTGGTACATATTACTAGCCTACTTTAAAAGTACATATTAGTAGCTTTTGAAAGACCTCCCCAGTGACATTTTTGTACCTTTTTTCTGAGTCTGTACATTCTGAAAATATAAATGTTGATAGTTCGAACAATGCAGTCTTACAGAAGTTTATTCAGTGGTGTATTTGCATAGATATGTGATATTTCACTTGTATTAGTTTTAATAATTTCAAGGAGTGCTCAGGAAATTATGACTTTTTTGTGTTTATTCCTTTATGTGCAGCTTACATTACACAATTTGAAACTGTGCTGATTTAGTCACAGAATTCTACAATGAAACTGCATAGAGACGATGTACAATGAACTTTCTTTGCTTTCACTTTCATTTCTGAGAAAAGATCTGCTTTCAGAAGCTTTACAGGCACCGTATAAGGCTTTGAGTTGGGGAACAATAAATACACACAAAATATTTTAAGAAATAAGAATTTTAGTAAGTATTTAGAGCTTTATAGGTCAAAAATGATAGTTAAAGACCACTACACAGTGTTATTGTACTAGTTAAGATGGAAAGTTTCTGTTATAAAAAGAACAGGAAATGAAACCTCTTATTTATTCGGAAACAGAAATACTCATTAGGAACTACACTGGCAATCTCAGAAGCTTTTGAATATAATACCATATGTGCTAACTGCTGTTAAACTTCCTTCACAAGTAGTTTAGTACCCAGTATACTGTTGAAACTGCACTATAATATTGGATTGCATTAAACTGTTGCATAGAATTGAACATAACACAGTCTTTAACTAACTTGAAACGTGTTACAGATTTTTTTTTTTTTTTTAAACATACAGCTTTTCTTTTTACAAGACATTATTTAATGGACTGGAGATGTGTGGATTACTTATAGATTATTTTGGTGTTTTTATTAGCTGTATGGACTCTCATTCTGACGGCACCCATTCACTGCAGAGGATCCATTGGTGAGCAAGTGAAATAATGCTACATTTCTCTAAATCCGTTCTGGTGGAAAAAATAAAACTCATCAACATCTTGGATGGCTTAAAGGTGAGTAAATATTCACCAAATTTTAATTTCTGGGTAAAATATTTATTTAATAACAATATTAACATTTATTATTGTGCTATTTTAGTCCACAGACCTTTCAAATACATTTTAAGCATTAAAGTTATATTTACAACACATTTTATTTCTGTAATGCTGTACTGTATATACTATTTATACAATCTGATGACTTGGAATGACGTTTAAACACAATTGCACTATACATATCATTCATATGAACATTTTGTTTTTAAAGATGCATTCTTTATATAATAAAAGCTTTTGAATGTATTAGATTCACATACAGTACCTTTTTTTTTCTCAGTTGCAAGACCTTTTGGCTCTAAACATTTACAGTGCATAATATAATCTATAGAAGTCAACAAACATTTGTTTGCCTCTTTGATCTGTCATTTCTGGTAGGACGACACGTTCTTTTCTTCACATGTTAGCATAGACTGCTTCATCTGGTCTCACATCACGCTAATAAAAAAAGCAAAATATGTTACAGACATCTCAAACAATGTCACTTATATTGATTAAATGTTCTCTTTTAATTCTAAATGTAAAGGCACATGCAGTGTCTTATAAGTCATAGTTTTGCGCATTAGTGTCTGCATGCATAAGTCTTCAGCGTGTTCTTGTCAGTTTTAACAGCTAGCTGATGTGTGAAGGTTTCAGGTAGCACTTTTTCACAGTCCTGTTGTGCACGTACACACTTGTTTTACATGTACTTGTTTTAGTAATTGCAGTAATTCTGTAATAACTAAATAGTAACCCTGAACCTAACCCATGTAGTTACTCTATATCATACAGTACTTACAAGTACACTGTAATGACAGGTACTTAAAAATAAAGGTGCTTCACAATACCATAGAAGAACCTTTTTTGTCTAAATGGTTCCATAAAGAACCTTTAACACATGAAGAACATTTCTGTTTAACAAAAGCTTATTTGTTGCAAAATAAAGTTCTTCAGATTGTAAAAAAAGGTAAGACAGAGATGGTTCTTTAAAGAACCTTTGACTAAATGGTTCTTTGTGGAAACAAAAATGGTTATTCTATGGCATTGCTGTGAAGAACCTTTTAAAGCACCTTTATTTTTAAGAGTGTAAGTGTATGTTCTGTAAAATAAGTGCAACCAGGTTCCATCAAGTAATTCTAATTTGTCGTGTCTATTTTCACTAAGTGCAAATAGCCTGCCTTGTTTGCAGAGGCTATTTACACTAACTCCGTCCCACCAATGCTCTGGTGGCGCAGAGGATAAACCGTATTCTACTCTTTTCAATGCGATCAACCGAATTCGAATCCGCCTTCTGGCGAGCTTTTTTTCTCCCTTTTCAAATCTCATATCATATCGGAAAGGCATTGATTTTCAATAAAAATGAAGGAAATAATCGAAAAGTTGAAAATAAAGTATCAGCTAGGGTTAGGGTGGGTGTAGGGAGGGCTTATTGTCCCAGTAAGGCAACATCCTTTTAATAAATTGAATTAAAACTATAATTTACACTCAGTATGTAATTACTGCATACTGTTTTAATGTACTACAATAATGAGGTGCAGATAATTGCGTCTATTTGGAATAAGTATTATAAATAGCAGAAAATCCTGCTATTTTAACATAGTGTAGATAGAATCTGTAGCTATTTGCACTTGTGTAAATAGAACCCAAAATAGAACCCAAAAACAACACAATAAACTCGCATAAAAAATCAACACCTCCAAAAACTTGTCAACAAATGTCTAAAGCATGCACTGCTTGTAAACAGACTTATGCATTATTGATGATTATGAATAGTGTAAAAAGTTGTGATGATGCAAAGTTGTACTTACCCCCCAGTTGTCATAAACACGACCTTCCGGGCAGTTTGTGTAAAAATCCTCATAACTGCCTTTATCTTCTTTACTGCTTTTCAAAAATGATAGATACAGTACAAATCATTAGTAAAAGTTCTGATATATAACTATGTAACAAACATAATACTAAAATAAAACCAATACTGCGAAACTGTAACATTCTAAAATATTATTACAATTTAAAGTAAATGTGTTCTATCTGAATATATTTTAAGATGTCATTTTTTATTTGATGCAAAGTTGAATTTTCAGCATCTTCAGTGTCACATGATTATTCAGAAATCATTCTAATATAATGATTTGCTGCTCAAGAAACATTTTATCATTATCAATTCTGAAAACAGTTATGCTGTTTTTTTTGTGGAAACCGTGATACATTTTGTTTCAGGATTCTTTGATGAACAGCCATTTTAACATAATAACATTTACTTGAAATATTTTGAATTCTTTCTTAACATTTGGAATATCTTTAGTCTTGTTGAAACTATTTAATGCATCTGTGCTTAAAAAAAAAAAAGTTTGAATGGTATTGTACAATTTACACAGAAATATTAAAAAAGCATAATTAATAAATAATAAGAACTGTTTCCTGAACAGCAAATCAGCATATTAGAAAGATCTCTGGCATTGAAGACTGGAGTAAAGATGCTGAAAATTTAGCTTTGCATCACATTTTAAAAAGTATTCAGATAGAAAACAGAAAACATTTAAAGTTACTTATTTAAAAAACAAAAAATCAGACTTGTTTGGAGTTGTCTTCATTTCATTCTGTACATTCTGCATTACAGGTTGTTGTGTTGCTCTTTTCCCACTGAAAAGAATAGAGATTTTAAAGTTGTCAGGAAACAAAGGTGGAACAAGACAGATGGACACGGAATGAGTGAGTAATGTACCTTACAAGAGAGAGATCCTTACCAGCGTCTTCTTGCAACATACACTAAAATGGCAACTAAAACAACCACAACAGCTGAAGCAACCACAATGTATATTATGCCTGTGAAAAGAAACAAATATTTAAATGAATTATTTTTGCAATAAAACAATAAGAATGAGAGTGAACATTAAATATCACCTTTTTGAGGAGCTTCTAAAGTTATGGAAGAGTTTCCCACACTGTTATTAGCAACGCAGTGGACAATCTTTGGGAAACCCAGCCAACCCTGTAGGGTGAATATGGTAAGAGACTCGTTTTGTTTAATGCTGGTGCTGGAGAAGGTCTTCGAGGAATCTGGACCAAACCACTTGACTTCGCTGGGAGGGTTGGAGTCCACAATACAGACACAGACCGTCAAAATTGTAGGCTGGCAAGAAGATTCACTTTTAATCTCTGGAGGATCTAGATAGATAGATATTAGAGTATTAGTTATCATAAATCATAAGCAATTATCTTATTTCACTAGAAGTACCAGTTTAAACTGTTGAACCGATGCCTTTCACACATACTTACACAATATATTCAGTTTCTGTGGACTAGAACTTTGTTTTCCCACTGTGTTAATGGCTGTACAGGAAATGTCCTCAGTATGCCGAGATACTTTCTCCAGTGTATAAGAAGCTTTCTCTGATAACATCGTCCCATTTAAGCTGAACCACTTGTAGCTGTTTGCAGGAGGGTTGCTGTCACTGGAGCAGGTCAGTTCCACAGAGTCATTCTCCTTCACTGATGATTTACCGACCACTTTTACATTATATGGAGGATCTGATTGAGACAAAATGTTGATGAAATGACAAACAAACAGATGTTTTTACTAAAAGCAAGTTTGTAGAAAAAGTTTGTCGCCTTCTGATACAGTTGAATAATGTAATCATATAGGAAATATCCAAAACTTTCTCTGTAAACCGTTTGCTTTTGTTGCTCAGTAAATGAATAACATTAATAATATGACGTACCTTAAAAATATAAAACATATTAGAGTAACTTATTTTACAAATTTATCCTGTGACGCATCAGGTGCTGCAGGAGTGCAGACCAGTAAAACCGTGAGTATTTTAATGTTTATGGATTTGACCCATTCATCTCCACTGCAATGGTCTCACTGTAACCCAGGGAAGTGTATGTTTTGTGGTAATCAGCGTTAAGCCACAGGTTCTGAGTAAATCAGGTTATCTTAGACTTAACTAATCAACTGATGTGAGGTGTGTAATTTTTTTACCATGTGAAAATATTTCCTAATCAATTAAGGGTCAGTCAAACAAAATACATGGTACTTACACAGCACGTTAACTGTTTTTTTCCCACTGTCTTAATGGCTGTACAGGAAATGGCCTCAGTATACCAAGACACTCTCTCCAGATTTTGCATAACTTGCGCTAGTCTAGACTAATGTCATGGACTGACATGTTTGTGAAGCCAAAATGTGACATTACCAAACTTACCAAATTTGCTTTTATATTGTTTTCTATATTGATAGTAATAATCATTATTACAATTTATACTACGGGGGAGTTGAATGATTTGATCTGATTGGCTGACAAACGTTCTGAGGTGTGCATTATTTTTCAGGGAGGGGATACAGCTCAGACCGGAAACAAACATGAACATGAAATTAATTGTTCTACCTATTAGATTGTTTTATTAACGTCTACACCTACCCTAACCCTAAACTTAGCCCTTACTATAACACAAAAACAGTATTATTGTTGTACAGTGTGACAAAAATAACGTTATTGACGTGTGCATGCCTAGTAGCAAGAGCTACTCATGGATTTCATGTAACGTCACACAGTGGTCCGGCCGCCATTTGTAGGACCGAATTGCAATTCCGTCTATCTGCTGTGTTGTGCTGTGAGCTGTGATAACAGCAAATAACAATGGATTATTTACCAAGAGACATGGATGTATGGGTTCATTTTGAATAAATATTTCTCGTAACCGTTTTTACATTTTAGTATTTTACTTTAGCGAGTTCACAAAGGAACTTGCAAAATGTTAATTTCACGTGTGAGAATGCTGATTTGCCAGATGACTTTCGTTGTGCTCCACTTAAAGCTTATAAATCAACAAGATGTTTTTGATCTGTGACAAGACTGTTCGAATGCTTTCACTTACTGGATCCTTGGACTTTGCGGGGTTTAGCAGTTTAAAATTATGTGATCACAAAAACCTGCTTCTTTTCATTTTTAAGGTATTGTTTTCATTAGCCTATAATGTATTAATTGCGTATCAGTAGCACAATTTTCTGTTTCTATTTGGCGTGCTATTCATACGCTGAAATTGACTTTGGCGTGCATATGATATGCATGTGTTTGACGTGCATAATATGCAGTTTTCACGTGCATATTTTACGCATCTACCCCACGCCCCTAATCCTACCCATTGCGTATCATATGCCAAGTCATTTTAAGTCAATTTCTACGTATAAATAAGCAGTAGCCTACACCAAATACGCACAGTAAATAGGGATCTAATCCTAATGTATCTATTTAAAAAACAAACAAACAAACATTGTTTTTTGTTGTTGGTGAAGTCTTATTTTGGTTTCCGATCACCAAGGAGCCTAAAGATGATGGCCGCGACAAAAAAAGTCATGCGACTAAAACCCATGAATATCCCTTATAGCCTGTTACAGGAAGCTCTTGACCACATTACATGTCTATATCACTTCGCCACATGATTTCAGATATTTCAAAGGTCCTTACAGCCTGAAACAGCAAAGTAATCAAAACCCACAACGACACCGGCCAAACAAATAAACAATATGATAAAAACGGCAGTTTATTTCCACGTTTTTGCCACAAAATTACGTTTTATTTTGTACGGAAAGAACATAGCCTACTCTGTTTCTCCCACTCTCTCTCCCTTACAAACGTACACACATACAGCTTGCACGCATGTTAACATACGCACTATTGTTGTTAGCGCTGCTCTGACGATTAACAACTTAAACTACGTCATTTCACGCAAGCGAGGGAACAATGGCGCTGTTCAAGAAGAAAAAAAAAAAAACCTAAAAGTTTTACAAATATTTCAATGGCCCATCATCAATTATTCCTTATATAAAGAGTGATAATCTACAATAATGACTTTGTCATAATATTGCAGCCCTATGAGCTCATTTTTACTATTTTATTAGTACTTTTTGGGAAAGTTAAATTGAACCTGCTGCATATGACTGTTATGTAGGACAAGGGGGCTTTATACCCAGATAGCACACTTACGTCTGCAAGATGTCTGTAAAAGATCACTTCATCTGGACAGCATCTGTTGTGTACAAACATCTGACAGACGTCTGTAAGATGCCAGTTTTACATACATTCTAAATCATAAACATCTTAAAGACATCTAATAGATTTCTATTTGACATCTGATAGGAAACATCCTATAGACGTATTGCAGATGAGCAAACACTCAATTCACACGTCAAAAAGACATCTCTGTGACTTGTGTGCTATAACAGTAGTCAAAAAGGTTGCAAATAACAGTCCTAAAATCATTAACAGCTAACAAGAAAAGATATGAACTAGATGAGTAAAGTTTGAGAACAAACTTTGAGTTGGCTTGAGAAAGACTAGCCTGAAAGTTTGAAGCAGATGTAAAAGTATGAAAGCAGCTAGCATGATTCAACACATTGCTTGCATGATTTAACATGTTTTAGCATGATTAGCTTGTTGCTTGTATTTTTATAGGCTGTTTACAATGTTGTTAGCATGATTAGCATGTTGTTAGCATAATTTGGAAGTTACTAGAATGTTGTTAGCATGATTAGCAAGTTACTAGCATGTTTCTAGCCTGATTAGCATGTTTCGCACATGATTAGCATGTTACCAGCATGTTTCTAACGTGGCTAACATGTTACTAGCTTGTTAACATGTTTCTAGCATGATTAGCATATTATTAGCATGTTGTTAACATAATTGACATGTTGCTAACATGATTAGCAAGTTACTAGCATGTTGTTAGCATGATTAGCATGTTGTTAACATGTTTTTAACATGATTAGCATGTTAGTGGCATGTTGCTAACATGATTAACATGTTACTATCATGTTGCTAGGATGATTAGCATGTTGTTAGCATATTTTTAACATGATTAACATGTTACTAGCATGTTGTTACCATGATTAACATGTTGTTAGCATGATAATCAAGTTACTAGCATGTTGTTAGCTTGATTAACTTGTTACTAGCATGTTGCTAACATTTTTCTATCATGATTAGCATGTTACTAGCATGTTGTTAGCATGTTTTAACATGATTAACATGTTAGTAGCATGTTGTTAACATGATTAACATGTTACTATCATGTTCCTAGCATGTTGTTAGCATGATTAGCATGTTGCTAGCATTTTTCTACCATGATTAGCATGTTACTAGCATGTTGTTAGCATGATTAGCATGTTACTTGCATGTTGCTAGCATTTTTCTATCATGATTAGCATGTTACTAGCATGTTGTTAGCATGATTAGCATGTTACTAGCATGTTGTTAACATGATTAGCTTTTTACTAGCATGTTGTTAGCATGATTAGCATGTTACTAGCATGTTGTTCACATGATTAGCAAGTTACTACCATGTTGTTAACATGATTAGCAAGTTACTAGTATGTTTGTAACATGATTAGCATGTTAATAGCATGTTGCTAGCATGATTTAGAAGCTAGATAGATTAGAAATATTAGAGTGGAAGCATAAATGAGTCTAAACTGATTAGAAATAGTACATAGAAGGGAAGCTTGATTTAGTCTCTAGGGATTCTGGGAGTTTTGAAAAAAAAGCTGAAAAAAAAAAATTGTCAGCTGGAGTTTGAACATTCCGTCAATGTAAGTCTATGGGATTTTTGGTGGTTTTGATAGTCTGGTTTATGAAAACCGTAAGCCGGATCAGTCTGAAAAGTGCTAAATAGCACACTGAGTCAGACCAGTCTGAAGGTCTGGGACGAGTTTGGTGGTTCTAGCTTGAAAGCTCTAGGAGGAGATAAATACCAGAATTTGGCTCAGAAGAAGAAGAAAAAGAAGAAGAATCTTAAATAGTAGATCAGTAAGTTGGCTTTCTCAAGCCAGCTTAATCGGCATCTGATCATTTGACTTAAACCCACAAAGTGGACTTACATTTAACTTTGAGCATTGTGTAGCCTGTCACTGTCTTCCCTTTAAACGATACAGAGCAGCTGAGATTTTTATTATGGTCTTCTCTAGAAGGAGTGAAGGTCAGGATGTTAGATTTTTCATTTGAGCGTGTGCCGTTGTGGTTCCAGGTGATATGAAGCGGGTCTGACGGACAGGAATAAGACACCTCACAGGTAGCATTTACCACTTTCCCTGATGTCACTTCTGCTCCCACAGAGATGGTAGGAGTCTCTAGTGTTTCTGGTGAAGACACAAATTTAGATATTACACAACAAATCATATTGATAACATATGGATAACATTAACCATTTTTTTATGTACTGGTCATTTTAATTTGAATTAAGTTCTTACCTTTCACTGTTATAGAAACTATTTCTTTTTCCTTTTTAAATGTGTACTTGTCGTAATGTTTAATCTCAATCCGGAACATGAATTTTCCAGCGTCATTGCTGTTCAGAGAGCTGATTATCAAAGAACAGTCATTTTTGCTCAAATCACCAGTGAGTATAGTGCGATATTTGTATCCCTCAATGATTTTTGAGGTGTCATTATGGTATACTGTTGATTCCTCTTTTTCCTTGTACCAAATCCCTGTAAATTCTGTGTTTTTTTTATTCTTTGCTGGGTAGCTGAATTTACAGGGAATCTTCACACATGATCCAGACAAACCCTCCACTGAGTTGGGCACTTTAGCACTCCATTCTTCAGCATTAGCAAGTGACACTGAAAGAAGAAGAATCAAAATAATTTTCTATTTTTTCTTCACCAATTAGTGACCAATTATATAATGGTGCATATGTCAATTTTAAAGTTTATACCAGTGACAGTACATCAAAATGAAACATTTTCTAACTATTTTTCTTTTGTTTTAGCGTGAGTCTAAATTCTTTTCCAAGACACTCATCTTGTAACACCTAATAGTTTCTATCCCATATGACTGGACGTGCACTGTAATTCTTTTGTCTGGGGAATGACTCATTTTACTTTATTTTTATTACTGCATAGCATAACAGCAGAAAAAAAGAAAGCATCACTACAAAAAAAAAACATACATGATAACCATTTTATCTAGTTACATTTTACTAACCTCTGAGCCAGAGAAAGAGTGACAATAAATAGCTCCAGAAAAACATCCCTGCATCAAAATTCAGCCCCTGGGAATAAATGTTGTCATCATTTACGGTGCTTCAGTAACCAGTAACCACTAAGTTTGTAACCACTAAGTTGTTTTAGAATGACAGAGCATATTTTCATTTTTCACTGTTAATGGAGCATGTGCAGTGAGACATCTCCAATGCATTAGTTATTTAATAAGGGATTTAAACAGTCAAGATGATAAAAAAGTAACAGGAACTTACTCGTCCTTACTGTTGTGTCCTCAAATAGTGCCTAAGTTCATCAGAAGACGACGAGTGCACTAAATATCTGAGAGCTTCCTTCCCCCTGTATCTGGCTGAGCGTGATGCTTAATTTGGTCACTTCCTATTTCTAAAGGCTTCCGAAAGACTGTATGTATTCAGCATAAAAGTTGTCCTATATATGAAGAGTACAGATGCAAAACCAGCTAAAAGCCATTTTGGTCAAAAGTGAGATAATGATACTGAGTGAATGCTCTCGACACATATTACACGTCCATCAAATACTTTTACTTCAAACTCGCTAAGTACCAGTACTTACATAGAAACCTATACATCTGAGCCTGATAAAAATGCATTTTTTAATGAAAGACGTCAGATGGATTTAGCTGGTTTTGCATCTGAACTCTCAGATGTAAGTTATTTCTATCCTTTGCTGTAGTGTGTCAGTCAAAAATATCGGTTAACTTTTCTAAACATTCTGTTTGCCATTAATTGTAATAATCTAGTGAGATTTTTGTTTGCACAAGGAGTCTGACAACAGCCAGTGCTCCACACTGAGATCTGATCTCACCATCATCCAGTCTGTCTCTGGAATGACATGAAGAAACAGAAAAACTAAGACAGACTAAATCCAGAAGAACTGTGGCAACATCTCCAGTGTTTCAAGTACCTACCTGCAAAGCTACTTGAAAACTATGCACAAGTGCACATAGGGCAAAAGCTACTTTAAACGCAAAGGATGGTCACATCAAATGCTTATTTATTTTAGTTAATAGAAGTTCATTGATAAAGAAAATCTGTTTATGACATTGTTTTTGACAGCATCCTCATTTTACGTGCCTAACTGCCTAAAAATTTTAACAGTACTGTAGCTTTGTAGGTATAGGACTCTTAAAGCATCTTGGAGATGTTGCCACAGTTCTTGTGGATGTAGTCTGTCTCAGTTTTTTCTGTTTCTTAAGACAGACTGGATTGAATGATGGAGAGATCAGATCTCTGTTTGCACAACAGCCTGTGCTCCATACAAAAATCTCACTGGATTATTGTAATTAATGGCAAAATGAATGTTTAGAAATGTAAACTGTTATTTCCTACTGACACAATACAGCAAAAGACTGACTTTAACTGACTTTAAACCATTTTTTAGCTGATGAAAATACTAGTGGCCTAAGACTTTTGCACAGTACTATATATATATATATATAGGGAAATAACGAGAAGAATAACAATGTGCAGTAAACAGTAAAACTGTTTGCACTTAAAACCAATGTGTTCATAATTAAGATAATGCATTAAAATAACATGGTAAGTCACACCAATCTGCAATATCAGGCACCAAAACGAGCAGTTTTGTACAGCTAAAAATAGCTGGACGCAGATGAGACCAGAAGCCAGACCCATAAAATCTACAAAAAGTTGGATAGAGCCTTGTGTGTTTAATTATACTGGACTATTTTTAACCTTGTATATTATAGTAAATTAACCTTGACTATTTTGAAACTTGTAACCTTTAAACATATTTTATTTAAAGTGCGTCTTGTGTATTCTGACACATGCATTGAGGTTTCTGGGCCAAGCCGCCGATAACCAACCCTAGAAGCACCCCTGGTGCTGTTAACCTTTGACATCCACCGGATTAAACAGAAATAACAAAGAAAACATGACAGTCAGATGTGAGTGTTTTACCACACAAAACTCCCTGAAGTGATATTAAAGAGACTCATCCAAAAATTACAATTCTGTTATGAAGTTGTTGCAAACCTGTATGAATTTCTTTTTACTGCTAAACATAGAAGATATGACTCTGTTCCTCTTTCTGTGTAAATCCATGATATTTCCCCGTTTTATTTTTATTCCACACTGAAATGTTATACTATACGGATTTGAACAATAGTGGTGCTCATAAATCAGTTAAACACCATGAAAGAAACACAGCATGTGTAGCCTATTCTGAGGCTAAAACTGAGATTATGTATTTGAGAGAACACAGAACACCGATATGTGTTATTTTCTTGTCAATATGCACCACTAGTGGCGTGACTGTGACCACTGTGTGGGCTTGGACTATCTCTGTTTTCTTTTGAACAGGATGTAGATTAGAGTGATATATAGCCATGACACATCTCTGTGTGTCATGTGTGGTTTGACGTCTAAACATCTGGACTGTTAAAACGAACTTTGCAATCATACCACATCTTTGAGAATTCAAGATCAGTTTAAAAAAAACGATAGTACTGAAGATTGTTTATCCCAAGGTTATTATTCAGCAATAACAAATGGATGTTTGAAATGCTGATTTGGACATAGTTAGAAATACAATTTATCAAAATTCATGGATTCTACTTAGAATGTATAAAGGGAAGGTCCATTTTAAAGAGACAAACAGGAACTACACAGAAATGATCTAAAGATTTAATGGAACAGTTTTCTGAATATTTTCAAAACAGACTGTTATAACTCACACCCATCTCAGTCTTTCAAGAGGTCCTGACATATTCCACTAGGGGTCAGTATACTCACTGTAAACCGAACAAGGTGTATCAGCTTTGTGGATTTTTCTCCTCTACAAAGGCAGGGTTGCACATTTCCCAATTCTGCACTGAAAATTGTTCCTGCTTAGACTCCAGTCCTGATGATAAATGGCAGTAACGAATGCGATTGCCTCTTGCAAGATGTAGTTTTGCCACACTGTAGTCTTTCTTGAACAGCACTTTTGAATGTTTGTCTTTCCACAGGGAATGAACTTCATCCTCTGGGTCATCCTTAGAGAGCTTTTTATTTCTCCTAATATTTTTTCTTGAGTCCTGGGTCATCAGAGGCCTAGATGTTCCATTGCCCATTATGTATTGTGAGATGTGATGCTCTGGGGAAAAAAAAAAAAATAATAATAATAAAAAAAATAGACACAATAAAAGATTAGAGTTCATTCTTGCTCAGTAGTTCTAAAACGTGAACATACACCACACTCTTTACATGCAAGGGTACATAAGGAAAAGTATTCAGTGACTTTACCTGAGTTGATTTGAATGGATATCTCAGTTGGTTTGCAGTCGGCTTGGGATTTATATAGTGCTAAACTTCCTGTTTCAGCTCTTAGTGATATGAACAGCTTTGTGTTAGATGATGACTGGATTGTGGAAATTAAATGAAAAATAGGATTACACAGCACAATAGATCCTCTGATCCTTTACATCAGTTGGTCAATGATGAAACATTATCCTCACAATCATTGATAGTAGCTATTTGAACTGACAGTGATTCAATAAAAGCTCTGTCTAAACATTGACTGGCTGATGTGATTGCATTTGTGGAGTTTTCTTATTTGACAATTTTATGGCACCTTCTAACCTCAACTTTCGCTGAGGTTCTTACTCAGTTCTCGCTGATTATTACAGCCACTTGCCAGATTTGTGTAGGTTGTATTTTCTGACATGATTTAATTCGATTAAAGATGTTAATTGATGGACTGGAGTCCTGATGTTTATTTGTGGATTATTGTGGTGTTTTTAATCAGTTGTTTTCTGATGGCACCTATTCACTGCAGACCAGTGGTGAGCACATGATATGTTGTTAAATTGATTGAGTTAATTAAATTTATGTATTGTTAAATTGAGATTTGTTCCAATGAAGAAAGAAACTCATCTTGGATGACCCGAGAGTGAGTACATTTTTAGCACATTTTCACATCAGCACATTTTTTTTTCTTTTTTTCACATTTTTTCTGTTGCTTCAAATATGCAATATCCCTGCCAAAAAAAAAAAAAAAAAAAAAAAAAAAAAATTAGTTAATTAATTAATTAATTAAAAAAATCAATACTATAAAAGAAAATTTTAATGGTTTCCACTACAAATACAATTACAAACCATCAACTTCTAACCATTAAAACCATTAAAAAATGTGTTTTGGGACATATTTCATTAGAATGTAGTGGTTTTAACAAACCACCAATAGAAGGTGACCAATTACCATTAGAGACCAATAGGGGCCATTACAGTTTCTTATAAAACCAGTCCCATTCCCATTATAACCAAGAAAACCATTACAAATTCTGTGATGGTGATAGGCCTATAGGCAAAACAGATTTGGTAAAATTTCTGATTTTCCTGTGGAATTGGGCTACTTTAACACTGTTGCCGTGGGTTGTTTTTCCATGTTCAAAAGCAACATACAGCACACTGATGAAGCAACCCCAATAACGTGATGTTTATCCCCTGGAATGCTAATTTTACCAGGGGAACCCCGGCAAAAAACATGTATTTTACCCTGTGAAATGAAATTTTTAACAGGGAACCCCCTTGAACCACAATTTTTGGGCTAGTTTTGAGTAGCAATTAGGCAGGTTTTGTTTTGACAACCTGATGACCCTGGATCAGTGCCAAGTCCTGTGCATTCGCGAATCATCTCAGTGTAACAAAATCATAGACATGATGTAAATAATAGATTGATTGTGATCTGATTTAGTGTAGAGCTTCATTGATTATAATGGAACTTTGTGAGTGACAATGACGAGTGACAGCTTTTTAGTGTATAAAGGCAGAGCTCTTTGCGCGCTTTCTAATCCATTCAGAATCTGAGTAAAAGTTTTGTTTTTCATGTTGCTAAGAGGACGCTGCAAAGTTTCAGGAGTGACATTCAGGATTTCACTCTCAAAACTGCAGTGGACCAAAAGATATGGCAAAATAGTGACTACAGCACTGGTAATATCAGAAGCACCCAAAAGTGTTTTGATTCTGGAACCGGCCTGCCTGGCCTGCTAATAAATGGCAAAGAATGCATTAACAAAGTGATTATAAATAACAAAATTATCAAGTGTTTATATTTAGATTAGCAAATTGTTTATAAATTAAACCATTTTAATTATTAACACAAAAAAATAGGTTATATTCGTTCATGTGACAACTGTTTCACAAAAGACATAGGCTATTCACCTCAGAGAAGAAAGTATGCATGTATTTTTGAGGTTTGTAGGCCTTGTGTTTCGTGTCATGATTTTAATCGTCTTGATGTTTAAAAATGATTCACTTGTGTGCACAAACTGCAGCACACTCTCATAATTTGCCTACAGGAGTGCAACGACCGAAAATGTTTCAGTTTGTTTCTTGGCAAACCTTACTGTATGCCTTCAGAACACTTGGGATGACTCATCTGAATCATTATTTTGAAGGATTGTCACAATTTAGAAAAAAATTACACATGCAAGCATGATTTTTTTTATTATTATTTTTGTGATCCGAATAACAAGGTAATATGATTTTAGATCAACAACAAATATTGCACAGTAAATTACACAATTCTTGAACTTGCCATCGGCACTATGTTAAAGTATTAAATTGCAAAGATCTTGAGTTTTGAAGGGCGTGTCCGTGGTGGCCTGACAAACTTTTATGTTTCGCCATGAAAAAGAAAGTTGTTATAATTCAGGCATACAATGTCCGATCTGCACCAAACTTCACGTGTTTGATAAGATTCCTATTCATGTGAACATGCCCATGACCATGAACTCCTCATAGAGATTTAATGACATCAACACAATATTTGGTCAATCTACAGTAAAGGCCTTTGCGATGTTAAAATGTGAAGATCTTGAGTTTTTGTTAAAGGGCGTGTCCGTGGTGGCCTGACAAAGTTCAGTGTTTTGCCATGTGAATGGAAGGTGTTGTAGATCATCCATAAAATGTTCAAAAAATTTCAAAAGTCATACAAAATTCAGTTATGATTAGGGCTGTCAGTTTAACATGTTAATTAATTAGTTAAGAAAAAATAACGTGATTGAAATATTTTAACGTAGTTAACATGCTGGCCCCGCCCCCAGTCCTGCACATCATCTTATATTTCATCCAGTTGACCGCTGACAAACATGATGCAGGACAACAACTCCATAAATGCAGTTTATTGAACAATAGTGGTGCTCACTAATCAGTTAAACACCATGAAAGAAACACCACATGTGTTGCCTATTCTGAGGCTAAAACTAAGATTATGTATTTGAGAGAACACAGAAGTCAAAACTGATATGTGTTATTTTCTTGTCAATATGCACCACTAGTGGTGTGACTCTGACCACTGTGTGGGCTTGAACTATCTATGTTTTCTTTTGAACAGGATGTAGATTAGAGTGATATATAGCCATGACACTTCTCTATGTGTCATGTGTGGGCTGACGTCTAAACATCTGGACTGTTAAAACAAACTCTGCAAAGTTCAGTTGTAAATGAGGAGCAACTTTGACCTTTGTCACCATCTCTGCTCTTGCCTGTTACCATCTATGCTGTTTGAGGTATTGTAAAAAAGGAAATGGTGAAATGGGGGCTGTAAAATCTTACAGTATTTAACTTTCTTCATTATGTTTATTAAACAGTGGCCCTAAATTGTATTTGTAACCCTTAATGGCTGAATTTTGTATGTATTAGAGAACAAAATACCAAAACAAGTGATAAAAAAGTACTTGCAAAACTGCACCAAAATCATACCACATCTTTGAGAATTCAAGATCAGTTTAAAATCACAATAGTACTGAAGACTGTTTATCCCAAGGTTATTATTCAGTAGTAACAGATGGATGTTTGAAATGCTGATTTGGACATGGTTAGAAATACAGTTTATCAAAATTCATTGGTTCTACTTACAATGTATAAAGGGAAGGTCCATTTTAAAGAGACAAACAGGAACTACACAGAAATTATCTAAAGATTTAATGGTTTTCTGAATATTTTCAAAACTGACTGCTATAACTCACACCCATCTCAGTCTTTCAAGAGGTCCTGACATATTCCACTAGGGGTCAGTATACTCACTGTAAACCAAACAAGGTGTATCAGCTTTGTGGATTTTTCTCCTCTACAAAGGCAGGGTTGCACATTTCCCAGTTCTGCACTGAAAATTGTTCCTGCTTAGACTCCAGTCCTGATGATAAATGGCAGTAACGAATGCGATTGCCTCTTGCAAGATGTAGTTTTGCCACACTGTAGTCTTTCTTGAACAGCACTTTTGAATGTTTGTCTTTCCGCAGGGAATGAACTTCATCCTCTGGGTCATCCTTAGAGAGCTTTTTATTTCTCCTAATATTTTTTCTTGAGTCCTGGGTCATCAGAGGCCTAGATGTTCCATTGCCCATGATGTATTGTGAAATGTGATGCTCTGAAAAAACAAAAGAGGACACAATAAAAGAATAGAGTTCATTCTTGCTCAGTAGTTCTAAAACGTGAACATACACCACACTCTTTACATTCAAAGGTACATAAGGAAAAGTATTCAGTGACTTTACCTGAGTTAATTTGAATGGATATCTCAGTTGGTTTGCAGTCGGTTTGGGATTTATATAGAGCTAAACTTCCTGTTTCAGCTCTTAGTGATATGAACATCTTTGTGTTAGATGATGACTGGATTGTGGAAATTAAATGAAAAATAGGATTATGGAGCACAATAGATCCTCTGATCCTTTACATCAATTGGTCAGTGATGAAACATTATCCTCACAATCATTGATAGTAGCTATTTGAACTGACAGTGATTCAATAAAAGCTCTGTCTAAACATTGACTGGCTGATGTGATTGCATTTGTGGAGTTTTCTTATTTGACAATTTTATGACACCTTCTAACCTCAACTTTCGCTGAGGTTCTTACTCAGTTCTCGCTGATTATTACAGCCACTTGCCAGATTTGTGTAGGTCGTATTTTCTGACGTGATTTAATTCGATTAAAGATGTTAATTGATGGACTGGAGTCCTGATGTTTATTTGTGGATTATTGTGGTGTTTTTAATCAGTTGTTTTCTGATGGCACCTATTCACTGCAGACCAGTGGTGAGCACATGATGTGTTACATTTATTGAGTTAATTAAATTTATGTTGTTAAATTGAGATTTGTTCCGATGAAGAAAGAAACTCATCTTGGATGACCCGAGAGTGAGTACATTTTTAGCACATTTTCACGTCAGCACGTTTTTTTTATTGCTTTAAATATGCAATATCCCTGCAAAAAAAGAAAATAATAATAATAATAATAATAATAAAATAAATAAATAAATCAAAAAATCAAAATTATAAAAGAAAATTTTAATGGTTTCCACTACAAATAGCATTACAAACCATCAACTTCTAACCATTAAAACCATTAAAAAATGGTTTCCTGTACTGTGTTTTGGGACATATTTCATTAGGATTTAGTGGTTTTAACAAACCACCAATAGAAGGTGACTGTTACGAATCTGGCCGGTGTCCTGCGGTCCGCTCACCGCCAGACGTCGCTCTCACCCTGTCACTATACACAGACTGCTGCACTACACCCCGGACTACATCTCCCAGTATCCATCGCGCTGATTGCGTCAGCACCCGTGACCAATCAGCAGCGCTATAAAAGCCCCGGTCTTTCCCCATACAAGCAATGGAGTATTGTTGTGTTTTCATTGTTAGCGTTTCCTAGTTCCCTCGCCTGGCCATCTCGTCTCGACTGTCTCGCCGCCTGCCTTTGGTACTCTCGCCTGTCTGACCATTCTCTCGTCTCGTCCCTTTATGGATTATGTTCGCCGCTGATTGAACCACGCCTGCCTTTCGGACTGTTCTTGTGTTTTTCTCCTTACACTCCTGTTTGCTGTTGTTTTTACCCTGCCTGTTTTCGACCATGTATCTGTCTCGTCCCTTTAATAAAAGCTCGCGAATGGATCCGCTCGCCTCTCCTCTCACTCACTCCGTTACTGTGACCAGTTACCATTAGAGACCAATAGGGGCCATTACGGTTTCTTATAAAACCAGTACCATTCCCATTATAACCAAGAAAACCATTACAAATTCTGTGATGGTGATAGGCCTATAGGCGAAACAGATTTGGCAAAAAACTTAAAACTTACATATTTGTATTTGCAATCTGGAGAGTGTCAAATGAGTCTGTTTACAATGTTTTTACAGAGTTTGGCAATGTAGCTAATCACAGACAGCTGTTGACATCTTGAACACAATGGCCAATCAGGTGTTTCAGTCATAATCTACTTACCTCTCGAAACTGCAGAGCTTTTGCTCAGTGCAGTGTTGCCATGTCTGCGATTTTCCTGTGGAATTGGACTACTTTAACACTGTTCCCACGGGTTATTTTTCCATGTTCAAAAGCAACATACAGCACACTGATGAAGCAACCCCAATAATGTGATGTTTATCCCCTGGAAAGCTAATTTTACCAGGGGAACCCCTGCAAAAAACATGTATTTTACCCTGGGAAATGACATTTTTAACAGGGAACCCCCTTGAACCACAATTTTTGGGCTAGTTTTGAGTAGCAATTAGGCAGGTTTTGTTTTGACAACCTGGCAACCCTGGATCAGTGCCAAGTCCTGTGCATTCGCGAATCATCTCAGTGTAACAAAATCCTAGACATGATGTAAATAATAGATTGATTGTGATCTGATTTAGTGTAGCGCTTCATTGATTATAATGGAACTTTGAGAGTGACAACGACAAGTGACAGCTTTTTAGTGTATAAAGGCAGAGCTCTTTGCGCGCTTTCTAATCCATTCAGAATCTGAGTAAAAGTTTTGTTTTTCATGTTGCTAAGAGGACGCTGCAAAGTTTCAGGAATGACATTTGGGATTTCACTCTCAAAGCTGCAGCGGACGACAAGATATGGCAAAATAGTGACTAGAGCACCAGTAATATCAGAAGCACCCAGAAGTGTTTTGATTCTGGAACCGGCCTGCCTGGCCTGCTAATAAATGGCAAAGAATGCATTAACAAAGTGATTATAAATAACAAAATTATCAAGTGTTTATATTTAGATTAGCAAATTGTTTATAAATTAAACCATTTTAATTATTAACACACAAAAAAATAGGCTATATTCGTTCATGTGACAACTGTTTCACAAAAGACATAGGCTATTCACCTCAGAGAAGAAAGTATGCATATATTTTTGAGGTTTGTAGGCCTTGTGTTTCGTGTCATGATTTTAATCATCTTGATGTTTAAAAATGATTCACTTGTGTGCACAAACTGCAGCACACTCTCATAATTTGCCTACAGGAGTGCAACGACCGAAAATGCTTCAGTTTGTTTCTCGGCAAACCTTACTGTATGCCTTCAGAACACTTGGAATGACTCATCTGAATCATTATTTTGAAGGATTGTCACAATTTAGAAAAAATGACACATGCAAGCATGATTTTTTTTTTTTTTATTATAATTTTAGTAATCCGAAAAACAAGGTAATATGATTTTCAACAACAAATATTGCACAGTAAATTACACAATTCTTGAACTTGCCATCGGCACTATATTAAAGTATTAAATTGCAAAGATCTTGAGTTTTGAAGGGCGTGTCCGTGGTGGCCTGACAAACTTTTATGTTTCGCCATGAAAAAGAAAGTTGTTATAATTCAGGCATACAATGTCCGATCTGCACCAAACTTCACTTGTTTGATAAGATTCCTGTTCATGTGAACCTGCCCATGACCATGAACTCCTCATAGAGATTTAATGACATCAACACAATATTTGGTCAATCTACAGTAAAGGCCTTTGCGATGTTAAAAGATCTTGAGTTTTTGTTGAAGGGCGTGTCCGTGGTGGCCTGACAAAGTTCGATGTATCGCCATGTGAATGGAAGGTGTTGTAGATCAGCCATAAAATGTTCAAAAAATTTCAAAAGTCATACAAAATTCAGTTATGATTAGGGCTGTCAGTTTAACATGTTAATTAATTAGTTATGAAAAAATAACGTGATTGAAATATTTTAAGGTAGTTAATATGCTGGCCCCGCCCCTAGTCCTGCACATCATCTTATATTTCATCCATTTGACTGTTGACAAACATGATTTAAAATTAACATTTCTTTCTGGCTACTTTGTATAGGTTTCTATGCAAGTACTGGTACTTCTGATTGGGCTGAGGCTGGAATTTAGCGAGTTTGAAGTAAAAGTATTTGATGGATGTAGACTATGTGTCAGTATTTATATATGCATAATAATTGCAGACATATATTAGGCAAATTCAAACTTTTATTTTGTATGCAATTAATTGCGATTAATCGTTTGCCAGCCCTAATAAAAACATTAAAGGGATAGTTCACCCCAAAAAAATGAATTCTGTCATCATTTACTGACCCTCATATCATTTCAAATCTTTCTTTTGTGGAACATAAAAGAAAGTATTTTGAAGACTGTTGGTAACAAAGCTGTTTTGGTTACCATGACTTTCATTATATGAACAAAAAATACTGAGATGTTTCTCAAATGATCTTCTTTTATGTTCCATCGTTCACGTTAGGCCATTGCAGCCTAAATGTTTATGTGTAATCAATTTTATGGTGAATCATATAAAATATTTCTTTCTAAAGCTACAGTTTGTGATGTCTACTTGTTGCTTTCTCATTTAACGCAAAAATAACTTTAAATAATCTCTTGTGGCTATTTTCAAAGTCAAATTTATTTTGAGATTAATTTGATTAATTAATCGACACATCATGTAATTGATTAGATTAAAAAATTTTGACTGACAGCCCTAGTTATAATCATAGCGCCACCTATTGGCAACAGGATATGTCATATTTTGCACTAACTCGAGCAAACCATGTTCAATCTGCGCCAAACTTAATTTGTTTTATAAACGTGCTGGCCTGAAGACATCTACATGCCA
This sequence comes from Cirrhinus mrigala, assembly GCA_036247105.1. Taxonomy (NCBI): domain Eukaryota; kingdom Metazoa; phylum Chordata; class Actinopteri; order Cypriniformes; family Cyprinidae; genus Cirrhinus; species Cirrhinus mrigala. Next base: position 29,164,849 of record CM070021.1, read on the forward strand.
ATATCCAGTTATAGTCATAGTGCCACCACCTGGTAGCAGGAAGTTTGGCACATATAAATGACTTTGATATATTCCTTCTATATTTATAACTTTAAATGCATATTGCCCACTGTTCACTGATGAACTAAAGCCACCGGCTGGTGGTGAGCCCGGGTGTGAGGGCCCTTTCAATGCTGCTTGCAGCTTTAATCTTTACATGTTATTGTAGACTGCTTTATCTTCCAAGGCGCTGTCAGATGAGAATGGTCTTGTATCATGCTAATTAAAAAAAAAAAGCAAAATATGTTACAGACATCTCAAAGTACATACATTTCAGTAAATAATCTCTAAATGTTAAGGCACATGAAGTGTTGTTTTATAGTCACAGTTTAGCTTTCTTTTCAAGGTGCTATTTTAAAAGCTATGGTGTGTGAAATGGAAGTGATTTTTTATTTTTTTTTTTTACATATATAACACAAACAACACATTAATTGCACACATATCACACTGACAATCAACACAAGAATTGTGAGAAAGTTGTACTTACCATCCAGTTGTCATAAAAATGACCATCTGGGCGGTTTGTGTAAATATCTCCACCACTGCTCTTGTCTTCTTTCCTGGTTTTCATAAAATGATAGATACATTACAGACCATAAGTAAAAGTTATTTTATATAGTTGTATTTATTTGATAATAAATTCTCAAACGTTCTTACAAATACTTTCTATTTTTAATATATGTTAAAATGTAATTTATTCTTGTAATGGCACGCATAATCAATTCTATACTTTTCTAATTCAAACTTGTTTGGTGTTGTCTTCATTTCATTTTGTACATTCTTTAATACAAGTCGTCCTGTAGCTCTCTTCCTGCTGAAAAGAAGAGGGATTTTTAAGTTGTCACGAAACAAAGGAGGAACAAGACAGATGGAAAAAGAAGACACACCGCATGTGTGAGTAATGTGTAGCTTACAAGAGAGAGATCCTTACCAGCATCTTCCCACAACATACACTAGAATGGCCACTAAAACAACTACAACAGCTGAAGCGACCGCATTGTATATTATTATGCCTGTGAAAACAAACAAACAAACAACAAAATTAAATGAATTAAGGCCATATTCACACGGCGTCTTTTTTGAAACTGCCAGCGTCTGTTTTACATTATAGTCCTATGTAGTAAACCGTATTTTCAAAAAAGAGTGATTTTTAAACGCCACCGCCGGCGTCTTTTTCTGCAGCTCAGAGTCTTTTCAAGTTGCAAAAAGTTAAACTTTTCTGAAAGAAACGCCCTACGTCAAGCGCCTTTTTGACAGCTGACCAATGACAAGCGAGTGCCCAGAACTGACGTTTTACATAACAACATGAAAAAATGGAGAAGGTGCCAATAGATAGACTTTTATTTTATTGTTGTGCACCGACATTCTCCTCCCCGTTAACTTCACATACCGACGCGCGGCGCCGATAGCCTAGTGGGCAGCGCGTTGACATATAACGCCGTTCTTCGGGTTCAGGCGTCCCTTTTTCGTGTCCTGGCTCGCAGACCCTTCCAGATCCCGTCCCCCTCTCTCTCTCTCCCTCTCTCTCTCTCTCTCTCTCTCTCTCTCTCTCTCTCTCTCCTACCTCGCTTCCTGTCTAAATACTGTCCTATCAAATAAAGGCAAAGAAAAAAAAAAAAAAAACGCAAGAGCGAGCTTGCTCTTTTCTCGACATTCATACTGTTGCAGCTGTTGTTATAGCAACAAAAGACGCCCTCGGCTGCAACGCTGCCAGAATTTTTTTTTTTTCAACTAAAAAAGCGCCCTTGTCAACATTTTCTTGTTAAAAAAAAAAAACTACAAGTGTGAACATACCCTAATTTTGCAATAAAACAATGATAGAGTGTTTTTAAAAAAGACTGAATATGAAGTCTCACCTTTTTGAGGAGCTTCCAAAGTTATGGAAGAGCTTCCCATACTGTTATTGGCAAAGCAGTGGACAGTCTCTGGGAAACCCAGCCAACCTTGTAGGGTGAATATGGTAAGAGGCTTGTTTTGTTTAATGCTGGTGCTGGAGAAGGTTTTCGAGGAATCTGGACCAAACCACTTGACTTCGCTGGGAGGGTTGGAGTCCACAATACAAACACAGACCGTCAATATCGTAGACTGGCAAGAAGATTCACTTTTAATCTCAGGAGGATCTAGATAGATAGATAGAGTATTAACTATCATAATTCCTAAACAATGATCTTCGTTCACTAACAAGACCAGTTTAAACTGTTCAACCAAGGCCTTTCATTCATACTTACACAACATATTCGGTTTCTGTAGACTAGAGCTGTTTTGTCCCTCTGTGTTAATGGCTGTACAGGAAATGGCCTCAGTATGTCGAGATACTCTCTCTAGTTTGTAAGTTGGGCTGTTTGCCAACATCGTCCCATTTAGACTGAACCACTTATAGCTGTTTGCAGGAGGATTGCTGTTACTGGAGCAGCTCAGTTCCACAGAGTCATTCTCCTTCACTGATGATTTAGTGACCACGTTTACATTATATGGAGGATCTGATTGACAAAGGTTTTTGTTGAGTTATTTCGACAATGGTTTTAAGTTTGTTCTGCCTTCTGATACAGTGGGTAAACTCAATCCACAGAATTTTAAAAACTATTACTGGACTTTTTTTTTCCCAATTTAAAGGAACACTCCACTTTATTTGAAAATAGGTTAGTTTTCCGACTCCCCTAGAGTTATATAGATATACTCTCATTCCGGCGTAACAATCAAGGAACCTTGCTGCCGTACAATGGGTGCAGGAGGCGCAATGATATTGGAATGAGATGTGGGGGAATGAGAGTATAGTTCCTAGCCATATCAGCCTAAAAATCGCAACTTTTCATTTTCCGCTAGTCTTAGTACACGATGCAACTACAGAAGAGTCAAGTTTTAAATAGAAAAATATCAAAACTCTTTAGTCATTTTATAGTGAGATGCTAATGGTCTAATCAGATTCAATGATTTATGCTAAGCTATGCTAAAAGTGCTACCGCCAGACCCGGCGATCGGCTGAATGGATTCAAAAACGGTAAAACAAATCTGTATAACTCTAGGGGAGTTGGAAAATGAGCCTATTTCAAAAAAAAGTGGAGTGTTCCTTTAAGCAAAACAATGGACAAACAGAAATATATGTTTTGTGGAAATAACTGTTAAGCTTTAGATTCTGAAAGGTTCACTTGGATTTAACTAATCAGCTGATGCAATATGTGTAATATATATATATATATATATATATATATATATATATATATATATATATATATATATTTTTTTTTTTTATGTTAAAATATTTTCTCCAATCAGTTAAGGGTTAGTCAAACAAAATACTCAGTACTTACACAGAACGTTAATTTTCTGTCGACCAGAACTGTTTTTTCCCACTGTGTTAATGGCTGTACAGGAAATGGCCTCAGTATGTCGAGAAACTTTCTCCAGTTTGTAAGTTGGGCTGTTTGCTAACATCATCCCATTTGAGGTGAACCACTCGAAGCTGTTTGCAGGAGGGTTGCTGTCACTGGAGCAGGTCAGTTCCACAGAGTCATTCTCCTTCACTAATGATTTACTGACCACGTTTACATTATATGGAGGATCTGACTGAGACAAAATTTTGATGAAATGCTATTTGTGTCAGCAATGGTCTGATTAGCTTAACTCTATGGCAAACATTCATCAATAAAAATATTTAAATCCTTATATTATTGTTAATACATTTAATGTAACATATTACGAAAATCTTAAAATCAAGAATAAAAATATTCTCTTCCCACTCAAATACTATTTTCACCTAAATAAATAAATAAAGTTACTGAAACATGGAATCACAATATAACTGCAAAAAAAATTATTGTCCTCCTTAGTATATTTGTCTTGTCTTCTAGTATAAATATCTAATAATTTTTGCTTGTTTTAAGCAAAACAAAATTGGGGTCATATTTTTTAGACATTTTAGAAAACAAGACAAATATATATATATATATATATATATATATATATATATATATGTATATATATATATATATATATATATATATATATATATATATATATATAATATTTAAAAAATAAATAAATACCACTTTTCTTTTTGCAGTGTATGAATTGTGGTTAATTAATATGCCTTCAGAATGTTGCAAATCACAGTCCTAAAACCATTAACAGCTAACAACAAAATATATGAATTAATATCTGATCATTTGTCCTAAACTCACATAGCAGACTTACATTTAACTTTGAGTGTTTTGTAGCCTGTCACTGTCTTCCCTTTAAACTCTGCAGAGCAGGTGAGACTTTTATTATGGTCTTCTCTAGAAAGAGTAAAGGTCAGGCTGTAAAATGTACTATTTTGTGTGTGTGACGGACCCGAGCGTGTGCCGTCGTGGCTCCAGGTGACACGAGGCGGGTCTGACGGACAGGAATGAAGCACATTACAGGTAGCAGTCACCGGTTTTCCTGATGTCACTTCCTCTTCTATAAAAACCGTAGGTTTCTCTGTTTCTGGTGAACACACACAAATAGTTGACACAGTATCATTTTTCCCCCACATTATTCATAATGCTTGACACATTTATTAAAATACTGATTTGGATATTACACAAAAAAACTCATATTGATAACATCTGGATAATATTAACCCTCATTTTAAAGCAAAAAGGGTTTTCTTTTTCCAGGAAAACTCTAGCTAATGTTATTAATGTTTATAGGATTAAAACACTCACTTTGCTCACACAGATTTTAACCCCCCTCAAAAATTCTCTCACCTTGCACTATTAGAGAAACAATTTGGTTTTCCTTTTTGTATGTGTACATGTCCAGGTGTTCTATCTCAATCCGGAACATGAACTGTCCAGCGTCACTGCTGCTCAGAGAGCTGATTTTCAAAGAACAGTCATTTTTGCGCAAGTCACCAATGAGACTAGTGCGACCTTTGAATGAGTCGATGATTTTTGAAGCGTCTGGATTGTATACTGTAGATTCCTCATTTTCTTTGAACCAAATCCCTGTAAATGTTGTGTATATTTGATCCTTTGCTGGGTAGATGAATGTACAGGGAATCTCCACACATGATCCTGACAAACCCACCACTGATTTGGGCACTGTAGCATTCCAGTTGTCAGCATTAGCAGGTGACACTGAAAGAAGAATTAATTATTATTATTATTATTATTATTATTATTATTATTATTATTATTATTAATTAATTAATTTTTTATTTTATTTATTTTTTATTTTATTTTATTTTTTATTATTATTATTATTTTTTTTTTTTTTGACAATTTGGTGACCAACTAAAATACTTTATCTAATGTTACTAATGTCCAATGTTTCCTTAATGAAGCATTAATTATTATTTTTAAGCAATCTTTATTAGTATGGGTCTAAATTCTTTTCCAGGACTCTTGATTCACCTAATAGTTTTTTCCTCATATATGACTGGAGTACTCTGTAATTCCTTTGTGTCAGAAATTACTCATTTTGCTTTATTTTTAACACTTCACTCTGTTTTTTAACAATTAACTAAGAATTAAAGCCTTTTATTGGAAAAAAAAAAATAAAATAAATAAAAATATTCACTAAAACGGGACTAAGCGTTGATTATTTGCAACTCAAAACAGCGATAACAAATTTCTCGTTTTATTTTACTAACCTCTGAGCCAGAGAAAGAGTGATAATAAACAGCTCCAGAAAACCATCTCTGCGTCAAAGATCAGTCCCTGGGAATAAATGTTTTCATCATTTACAGCACTTCAGTTGCCACTGCAATTCCTAATAAACATTGAGTCTAATTTTGTCACTTACTGTTGTGTCCTCAAACAGTGCCTGAGTTCATTAGAAGAAGACTGGTGCTTTGAATATATGAGCACTTCCTTCCCCTTATATATTGCTGATTTTGATGCTTATCATCATTTGCTTACTTCCTATTTTTAAGTTTTTTTTAAAAAAAAAAACTGGCTGTACCCATTTAGCATAAAAGTGTCTTGAAGGGTTACATTTATCACACACACACACACACACACACACACACACACACACACACACACGTTGTGTTTAAGTGTTTTATGGGGACTTTCCATAGGCGTAATGGTTTTTATACTGTACAAACCCTATTTTCTATCGCCCTACACCTACCCTACACCTAAACCTAGCCCTCACAGGAAACTGTGCACACTTTTACTTTCTCAAAAAAACTCATTCTGCACGATTTATAAGCCTGTTTCCTCATGGGGACCTCACAAATGTCCCCACAAGGTCAAAATTTACTGGTATTACTATCCTTGTGGGGACATTTGGTCCCCATAATGTGATAAATACCAGGTGCACACACACACACAAATAATAATTAAATATATAGAAAATTCAGTATCCAATTAAACTTACCTTCACATATATTGTATAAAATTTAAATTTAAATCAAAAAGGAAATAACCACTGTTGATCCAGGGTTTCTTGATTTTGATGCAAACATTTCAAACTCAGCATAAAATATCAAAACTAAGCAAAAATACTGCAAATCAGTGCATTTGGAAATGGGGTTCATTTGAGAAAACTGAACCTTGATGAGAGTACATCTACAATACTGCGCATAATGCATAAAGCATAATAATAATATATATATTTTTTTCAGAGGTTACGTTAGGTAAATGTAGATATAGAAAGTAGAATATGTCTGCTCAGTCAAATAAGAAGTAGATATACATGAATTACATTTATGCGTACACATGGCTAGTATTTTTTATAAAAATTAAACTTTATAAACTTTTCCAATCTGATCCAGATTCGTAGCAGTACAGAAAAGTGTCAAGAATCCCAGATGAGTGCAGAACTGCATGATTTAGCAGCTGTAACCATCCAAATGGATGATACAAAAATGCTTGAAGGTTATTTCCTTAATTTAATCCTTAATTTAAGGAGTAAAAACCACCAAAACCAACTATTAACCCTCTAACTGTCACTACCTGTCTTGAACAGACATGAAAATGCACTATCCAGAGTTGAATTTTTGTAATTCATGAATGAAAACATTTTGTAATATGATTTTGATGTACAATTTCCATGGTAATGCAATGTCTGATTTTAAAATGGTTTTCAAAGGATGAATTTTGAGATTTTAAGTTTTCAGGTGATATATAATTTCTTAAGATTTCTATTGCGTGATAGGTAAAAAGGCAACAAAGAAAGTCTTTTGTGACAAAGGTCAGAACTCCTGTTTTGATGTTTTTTTGATTTTTGAGGTGCACTCTTGCCATAAATGAATCTATTACTTTTCCTACATAATTTATAACACAAAAGAGTGGTAAAATATCTATTTAGGAGTCTTAGACCTTCCCAACGATGTACAGTTTGTCATGATTAGATTAGGATTTATTTGTAAAATGGTGAAGTAAACATAGGCGTCTACAGAGTGGACAGTGACAGTTAAAGGGTTAACCTATCATTTGTCATAAAACTGCACAGGGACATGAAGGTTGATGGTCCAAATGGCTTATTTTTTTAAAAGGCAAGAGGTCAGACAAAAACAGTGCAGGCAATGACGGAGTTCGGGGCTGGGGCAAACAAAATAATCTAACATAAAAGGCACAAATATTAAGAATCAGAAACACAGGAGAACCAGGTCACAAGGCTTAGAAATGCAACAGTGACATATGCGAGACTTAACAATGAATGACTGAAAGAACCAGGCTAATACAGAGTGAGCAGGGTTACAGGGTTAATGAGATACAGGTAAAATCAATGAGCGTTGAGGAGTCTGTACAAAGCATTGTGGGGAATGAAGCCCATGTCAGAGTATCAATGATATGGATTGCTTTCTGGTGGCTATCAAAGGCACTCCAGCAGGTAATCATGACATAGCCACCCTTCTAAAGACCAGCTTTCAGACAATCCTAACATTGTCAGAGAAGTCCAGGAGTGAGGCGGAGCAAAGACAAACCAGGGGGTGGGGTGACAGGCCAGGCCCATAAAACGGAAGAACTAGAGACGAGGGCAGATAGAACTGAAGACCACCAGGGCGGAGCCAGTGGAATTGAAGACCACCAAAGCAGAGCAGAAGGGACCGAAGACCCCCAGGGCAGAGCCAAAGACCACCAGGGTGAACCTGGTGTAGCCCCTAGAGCTCAGTCCTGTATTGGCACTGGTCTGTTAGCTCCTTACCTGTCTTGTCTTGTCCATCGTGATCACTTGTGAACCTTTAGCCTGCAGGCTCTGAACTCTCTGCTTGGCATGTTACGGCCGCAGAGGCTGTTGTTAACCTCTCTGTGTTCAAAAGACTATGACCAAAACTAAATCTAAATTTGCTGTCAAAATTAACACTGCCGCAGAGATGCCAACTGCTCACACTGACATTAGTGGCATGTCCTCCAGACTCAAACGCCTAGGGGCTGCCCCAGGGGCGTTTCTAGAATTTGAAAACATCAGGGGCTAGTAGTGGTGGATGGGAGCTCACATCATAATTACGCAAGATTTTGTTAGACACAGGTGGGTGAACCTGGATCCTTCTAGGGAGGTCCGGAGGGCATGCCCCCCAGGAGAAAATTTGATATATTTTAAAGTTAAATTCATTCATCTGGTGCACACTGAAAGTTAAAAAATAAGAGCTATAAGTTAACGCATATTCAGTGTGCAAATTGAACAAAGAAAAAAGGTTGATGAGCTAACTCACCCCCCTCTTCTGATACTCTGGTCATCGGACCATGAACTTATCGTGTGAGCAAAGTCATATTGTGCTTTCGATTTCAGTTCATTTGACAGATACTTTGCCAAAGCACAAAACAACACTGTTACACTATGAAAGTAATCACTGCAAATAGCAAAGTATTATCACAAAATTATAACGTTACAAAAAATATATTACACAAATAAAATAATACATTTAAAAATATATATTTGCACGCAAAAATATTTTTTTCTGTTTTAATTTTTCTGGACTCCTTTTTTAATGGGTAAATTTAATTTTATTCCTTAGAAAACATTAATCAAAACAATGAAACTTATACAATTTAATGTCAATTTATCAAAAGTTATAAGTTATGTTTAGGGCCCTATGAAATGATTTATTTTTTTTCACCTTATATTTTATTGTTACCAAATTTGTTTTAGCATGTCTATTTATTTAAATTCATAAAACAGCTTTATGAAATTTTGTGTTGTGTATTTAAATTTTCTTGGTTATGAAATAAAGGCATAAAATATTAATTTATCTTTTAATTAAATTATATTTTTGGCAAATAAAGGGGATGTACTATTAAAATTTAAAAGATGGAAGAAATATCGTGTAACAAAGTTTTATTAATTTTTCAACAGTAGAAGTAGTAGTAATGTAGGTACATACATTCTGCTGAAATGATAGTAATGTATTTCTGCCACAATGTCTACAAGCTAAACCGAACTTTTATTTTGACGGGTTTCCGTGAATACCTTTACATTTCTGTGAGTATATATCCCTGGTTTACTCAAATGAAATGGTGAACTGCTCACAAAGTACTCTCAGAGCAGTTCTGGAGATGTTGTTCATGCATTTTTTTATGGAAGACGCTAAAATCACCGCGTCACACGCGCTTGTGTGTAGTAAAGGCAGCCTGCGTCTGCACCATTCATTCATAAAGAGACACGCAGAACATGCAGGATTCATATTTAAATGGTATTTTGTGGCGTAATATTTACATATACTAGTCCATATTGCGATTTGATTGAAGTGTAATGACCGGCTTTTGATTAATTCATTTAAACTTTTACAAACTCTGTGAATTCCTCGGAAATCATACAGCGATACAAAAACATACAAGCCCCGAATGATTAGCCCTAACGACACCCCTGGGCTGCCCTAATGGCTTCATGTGCAACATTCATTAGGGCTGGGAACACTGACATGGACTGAAGATGATGTTGACTGAAGACTGTCTCTGGTGCTGCGCCCATGTTATGAACAGGCTCTGGTTTGGGAACCACAATGGTTGGAAGATGCTGACTAATCTCAAGGCAGGATATCAAGAATTGGGAACCGAGAACCAGGATACAATGCTTAATAATGCAAGACTTAGAAATGACTGATTGAAAGAACCAGGCTAATACAAGGTGAGCAGACAGGGTTAACAAGACACAGCTAAAACCACTGAGTGTTGATGAGTCTGTGCAAAGGATTGTGGGGAAGTCCATGTCAGAGTGGCAATGGTATGAAATTGAGTGCCCTCTGGTGACTATCGAGGGCACACCAGCAGGTATGAGCAATAATAAGAGTGATGCTCAGTAATCAGAGATTAAATGAAACACCAATCATTTGCGTTCCCTATTTTGAGACTTAAACTGAGATTTTGCTTTTGAGACAGCATAGAAGTTGCAAGCCAGTGTGTGAATTTTTTTTTTTTTTTTTTTTTCAGTATGCACCACTAGTGGTGTTACTGCATGAACTTGACCTCTGTCTTCATGTAAACAGGATGTAGACTGAATGATTTTGACTTTAACAAATGATACATGAAGACCTCTCGCTTAGGCAGGGCATTATACACAAGGTGATATACTGCTAAGGAAGAAATTATAGAATAAAGTCTACAAAATCTTAATTTACTGTTAATATTTATTTTTAGTGTAGATGTAAAATTGACCTTAGTCAAAAAAAAAAAAAAAAAAAAATATATATATATATATATATATATATATAGGTAACACTAAAAATTCTGTATGTATTAAAATATATGTACAAAAAAAAAAAAAAAAAACTAAAATAACCTTGGCATCAAATACATGGTACTTTTTATGAGTGCAGTAAAGCTGTGTGTAGCGATCTGGGTCGTCCCAAGCATGGGGCCCTGGTTGCAATGTGTCCATTGTCAAACTTCAAAATTACTTTATTTTTAATTCTTAAAACACTGCATTATTTTAATTGAAAAAGTTCATAATTTTATTTTGTCGACTTTGAAATTTGATTTTAGTTTGTCTTTTATATATTTTTTTTTCCTTAGATCAAAAAACTTTAAAGGAGACATCAGATGCCCATTTCCCACAAGTTGGTATGATTTTAGGGTCTTCATGAAAGGTCTATAACATACTTTGGTTAAAATTTCTCAATGGTAGAGTAAAACAACCAACACATTTTTTAGCTTGTCAAAAACAGCACTGTTCACAGCAAACCGTTTTGGTCCATGTCCCTTTAAATGCTAATGAGCTACTGCTCACCCCGCCTCTCCCTTCCGTGGGGTGTGCAGGCTGTAAACCGTAAAGGGGCCTGCCTGTGTGACATCAGTTTGCCAAGAATCTGTGAACTGCTTGATCTGAGACACTGCTTATGATTTGTGGGGACTTAAAAAATTTTATCATTATAGGGTGGTTGTGTACACACACTGCCAACACACATTTATGTTCAAACATGTAAAAGTGAATTTTGCATATGATGTCCTCTTTAAGCTGTCATGTAGTCATGTTACAACGTGCCCCTCAGATGTTACAATGTACCCCACCTATGGGGCCTGTTGTCACATTTCACTTTCATTCTTTTGGGGTAAATAAAGAAAAACATATTCACTGTAATTATGAAACAAAACCACATATTTGTAATAGCAAGTATGACATTAATGTGGAAAAACATATACTCTGAACCCTGTGGATTTACATAAACTGAGAAAATCAAAAAGTGTTTTGCCCCACTCTCCCCTATAATCATTGCTTACTATGTTTGCTTTGCAAGGTCTTGCCAGTATGTATATTTTTGTGTTTTCTGCAATCAATTCGACCAATGCTCTTTTCTTTTTGTACTTCATGTAAGTTGTTTCTTTGGTTGTTTTTCTACTCAAAGTCTACTCAAAGTCAATTGACTTTCAGGTCAGAACTTATGCTCTGATGCTCTTCAGCACAGCATCATCAAATAAGAGAAATGAAAAAAGGGTCTGAATTTTCAGAAGTCTGTGGGGTATTGCGTACTTCCTGTTGGTTTTTTTTTTTTTTTAGGCAGTTTATATTTCTGGTTTGCATTAGATTTCAGTCAGTCATTGAGTCAGTCAAGGCACATCAGTCACACACTGAAAAAGCTAAGGTAGGCTCTCTTTCTTTTTTATACTTTATATAATTATTAGCATCATGATAAAATAGATGGAAAATATTCCTGATTATAAGTTAACATTTGTAAAAGATTATTTTTTAATGCGTAAATGAGAAATTTCAAAATAAACATAAGTTATTGCATATATTTAAACACATCAACTTCTAATATCGCAGTGTTTGGGTAAAGTTCATTTCCATTATAATTATATCATATTTGATTGCTTATTGCATTATTGCAGATATGTTTTATCTAAAGTGTGATTCATTTTAGATGCATATGTATCACTCTTGGTTTTCTTTGTATTATTTCTAGTATTATTTACTCGCTGCATATTTTTAGAGAACTGAAAATAACAGAAATAACAGAAACTCACACATGATCTTCCAAGCGAGGCCCATATCTATCTTTAACTTACTTTTTTTTCCATTTGTCCACTATTGCTTGTGTCCTAGTTTTCAATGTTTATCTTTTGAGAATCAGTGTTAATTTAGTATCATTGAGATACTATTTTAGTTTTTATATATTGTGAATTAGTTTTAAATTTAAAAATGTCATTTTAGTTTTCCATATTTTTCATGTTGTAATCATTTTGTTGAATGTTTTTGTCATTTGTGAATGACAAAAGTATATGCATATATAGTTTTTATGAATTTTTATTTTAGTTTTAGTTAAATTATATGAGAAATGTTGAAATTATATATATATATATATATATAGCATTTGTCATTTCTCTATCCTATCCAGTGCCCTACACAAAAAATACTGAATGTGCAAAGAAATGAATATTGTTTTTGCATCTTCTTTTTTTAGAGTCCAGTCCAGCATGGATGTACGGGCAGGAGTTCTTCTCTACTGGCTTCACAGTATGATTTTAAAGCTTTCTTTCCATACATTATATAAATAAATATATATATTTTTCATATATATATATATATATATATATATATATATATATATATATTTTTTTTTTTTTTTTTTTTTTTTTTTAAATAATTTTAGAATTTTATTTTAATAAAAATAGAAATAATAATTTTTATTCAATATTTTTTAAGTTACCCAAAAATGAAAATTTTAATTTACCCTCTCAGGCCATCCAAGATGAACGTGATTTTTTTTCAGTGGAACAGTAAAGATTTTAGCTTACAGTAACTCATGGTGCTTGGTGATTCATAATATGTCAGAAAGACTCTAAGTGATATATTGAGGTCTTATAAGGTAAAATGATCAGTTGTGTAAAAAACGTGGGCTCACACTCATGTACGTTGTGCATATGAAACAAAAATAATGTTCTGTTTCTTACACAAACTGATTGTTTTGCTTTATAAGACTTCAATATATTGTCAGGAGTCACTGGTATTCATTTAGTGTTTTTATATCTGCTTTATTTGACTCTCAAAGTGATAGTAGCTGTGGACTTGTGGTTTATGGATCACCAAGGACCACTGGGTTCAACAACATAAAAAAGATCTTTACTGTTGTACTGAATAAAGAAAGAAACTTGCATCTTGAGGATGAGCAAATCAACAGCAAATTTTAATTTTTGGGTGAACTAGTCCTTTAACTTCAAAATCTGAATTTCTCACTAATTTTATCCTCATTACTTTGCAGTTATTTGCGCAGGCGTGTTTGCAGATGTTTGGAAGGTACAAGTAGAGTCTGAAATGAAGGCTCTGGTCTCGTCTTGTGTCGTGTTGCCCTGTACATTCAAATACCCGGCTCAGCAACAGCCCTCTGATCGTATTAGAGCTATATGGCACATGAAGAACAAATGGGATGATATCATTTTTCATAAAGACCAAACAAGGGTTCTAGATAATTTCAAGGGTCGCACAAAACTGCTTGGTTCACTGGGTAGTTCCAACTGCACTTTGGAGATTGATGAAGTCAGAAACCATGACAATGGCCCGTATTGTTTTAGGGTTGAATTAGAGACATCTGAAAAAGACAAATACTCCTTTGTGGAGAACTGTGTGTCAATAAATATGATCGGTAAGTGTGCTTTTGAGTTCTGAACCTGTGATTACAACAACTAAATAGGGTACAAAATAACATAAACTAAATGGCAATCATTTAAAATATATTTAAAGAACAAGCATCAAAACCAGAGCTGCAGACTGAGCAGTCTGTGAAGGAGGGTGAACCTGTAGTCTTCAAATGCTCTGTCCGGCACACCTGTCCATCCTACCAGCCCACTCTCACCTGGAGCCACTCTGGAAAAATCATTATGAGCTACAAGGACATGGGTCATGGAAACTGGGAAGCAGAGTCTCTCCTGACCTTCACCCCAACAAAAGAGGATGATCACGGCTCTATCACATGCACAGTCAAGTACCACGGAAATGCCAAGGGTGAAATGACAGCGACTCGTCCTATCTTTGTGAAAGGTATAACAATAAAACTGTTCTGTGTAAATACTGTATAAATTAGTAGAAAGTTATTTTTAAATGATTATTTAATTAATTAGTTTATTTATTTATTTTATTTTACCAGAACAAGCAACTCTCAACCACATCATCATTCCAGCTGTCTCTGGTCTTGGAGCTGCTCTTTTGGTTGGATTACTGTGTTTCTTCGTTGTCAAGAGATACAAGTTAGTCTGGAACTGACTTACATAAATAACACATATATCAGTGACTAATATTTAAACAAATATATTTTTAAAAATGTTACGCACTGTGAATGAAAATGATGTACAGCTGATGATTTCTGTTAAAATACTTGATTTGATAATGCATTATGACATTCTTGCATGTTTCAGTAATTTCTTCTTTTTTTTTAATGACTCAATTCATTCCTAGGAAACGCATTGCAGATCTCCAATCCAGAAATGAGAATGGGTGAGTATTACCAGCAGGGAAATATTATTGTGCCTCAGTCTGACTTTAAAATACGTAGGACGTTGCATTAGAAATAAACACATTAGTAAATAATTTTTCAGTGTGAAAAGAGATAAAGACAGAGATATTAAACTATCTATGGTGGTATGTTATTTTGTATGGGGTGGAGAGGGGAAGTACATTGTGTTTAAAGATGCTTCCTGCTGATAAAAGCACACAGATCTGTTTCCAATATCTAATAATACAATTCCTAATTAGAATATATTCAAAAGTGACGATAAGAATGCATAACTTGAAGAGCACCTATTATGCCTCTTTTTACAAGATGTAATATAATCTCAGGTGTCCCCGGAATGTTAAGTTTCAGCTCAAAATACCCCACATGTCATTTATTGTATCATTTTGAAAGAGCCCTTTTGAGTGGAAGCAGAAACATGCTGTTTCCATGCATGTCTCTTTAAATGCAAATGAGCTCTTGAGTGAGTGATTTCTGTAGCTCTAATAAGAAGACATTTGCTCTAGCGTGAAGATAAACATGGCAGATGTGTGAGGCTCACTCAGGGTGGGGTCCTTCAACAGTCGTGGACGGGGCCTGTGAAATGTGACATTACATTTTACTAGGGGTGTAACGATACATGTATTAGTACCGAACCGTCACGGTATGGACATCTCGGTTTGGTGCATGTGGCCTTACAACGAATGCAGGCAATTCACCCTCAATCCAGAAGGGAGCGCCCGCAATAATGAAACACTGTTTGATAACCGCCAGCAGAAGAACAGCGAATGCCGTGAGTTGCACACTTGAAAACAAAGCCCACGCAACAGTGATCATGTGCTGATTTCTGAATGCGCCTCTCACTGACAAATGAGTATACTTTAAGGCTTGTGCACTCAACTGTTTGCAAAGTGGAGCTTTGTGCTCGTGTATCCTACCTCTCTCATTTCGCACAAGTCCAAATATTCCATAATATTTCCATATTTACAATGTATCTGAATGTTAAACTATTAGGTAATTATAGGCTTTGTACTTCACTTGCGTTCAAACGGTGACACAGAGGCAGGTGCACGCCGGCGCAATCACTTCAGCTGTTTCCTTATACCAGCAGAATCAAATTAAAACACTCAATTTATTGTCTTATTAATAATGCAAAACTGTAAAAGGTCTACTTTATTTGTGTACACTCACAATGAAAACAAAACATTGTGATTTTGTAAAATAAAGAAAACAAATAGGATGTTGCTTTCTGCCATTTGATTTTTTTCTTTCTGTGAACAAATTAAGCGTGTCACAAAAATGAACTGAACCTCAGCATATATAGGCTACGTTACGTGTCGCACTGTTTTTCCCTTGTTTATCTGTTAACTCAATTAAGTATATTTCAAGTATTTATTCCTTGTACGCATGTACTGCAGATTATATATGTATAACATTATAATTTAATATAATATTTAGTATTTGCATCTAAGTGGGAAAAAAAAAAAAACATTTTGTAGTACTGTGTGTTCAAAATAAATGAAAAGAATCTAGCATAGTAGATTTGTTGCTTTTTCCCATGTTCTACCGATATCGTATCGAACCGTGACCCCCGAACCGTGACATCTGTGTACCGTTACACCCCTACATTTTACAGATTCTGCAAACGGCTTGTTCTACGACACTGCTTATGATTTATGGATTTTGATAAAAAGGAGCGGGTGGATTTTTATGATTATAGGGTGGTTGTGTACACACACCGCCAACACACATTCTTGTTCAAACAACATGTAAAAGTGAATTTTGCATAACAGGTCCCCTTTAATGTAATTGAAAGTAAAAAAGTCAGCATATTTGTTTTACTGGGATGATGAGGATGATAATCTCAATCTCTTAAATGTTTTTAGAATGTGGGGTCGACTATCAAGACTGTCTCGCAGGTAATTAGTAAACTTTCATTTTTTTAAAATAACATCTGCATTGTATTGACCAACCTCCATCAGATATGAATGAACTTGTCATTCTTCTGTGCAATCACCAGGTTTCGTTCAGGTGACAGCAGTGGTGGCCCAGGTGGCAGAGAGCAGAGGCAAGTGCACAACAGATTCTAATGCGTTCTTCTGCAACAAACCAAGACAAAACAGATTTTCTGGTGGAGATATACTGACAATATGGCATGATTTGGATTTTAGTTATGGTTGTTTTTATCCACCTTATTCTTCAGTGTGGAAGTAAGTCTGTGGGCGAGACTTCTGGTTCCTCAGCCGCTATAGGGAAATAATGAGAAGTATAACAATGTGCAGTAAACGGTAAAACTGTTTACACTACAAACCAGTATGTTCATTAAGATAATACATTATAATAATATGGTAAGACACACCAATTTGCAATATCAAGCAGCAACAGGGTTGTGCTGACAGACAATAGTATTGTGTATCGACCATAGTCAGAGATATTGCCTGTTGCTGATGCCTTTGACAATAGCAGGACGATTATTATTATTATCCATCAAAAATGGATGCAGTGCAGAGAGCCGCTTCTGGGGTGCTTCAGAAACATGATGTGAGGTGGCTGGTATAAACACAAAGGCACCAATTATAGTGAGCTGTAGGGGGTGTTTCGGGTGGGAAGCGTTAAGTCTGTAATTGCGTGCAGTTGCTGACACTCGCGAAAGCATGCGATCGCTTTCTTATAGGTGCTGTTTTTCCGGTTTTACTTTCACTTTCGAAACCAATCCCGTTCAGCAAGGAGGGAAGAGGATGGTAAAGGGGGGCACATTAACTCGTTTTGGGGGGAACGGCCCCCCTTCGCGCCACAGACGTGTGCAGTGTAAATAAGGGGTACAAAATGTATCCATCATACAGTGATGTAACTATTATATTCACTTATGGTACTGGGAGTGTTTTAAAGTGCATAAACTCGCGCTAGACTAGGCATGAATGATAACATGAATGTTCTTTGCTCGTTTTCTGTAGCTGCTTTTTGAATAAGTAAGGAAATGTAAGCATTAGTAACTTCCAATGTTTCTATTAAATTGTTATTATGTTAAACACAAATTAAGTCATACTGAAAACATTAGGCTGCTTTTAGCCTTATGCTGGTGTTGGTTAGTTTGCCAGCAATGAAACTAAGTAAGTAAATAATTAAATAAATTTGCACAATAATATCATGTATCGGCGATCTCACAGGCTGACCACAGAACGATATGAAAATGTAGCATATCGCATAACACTATAAGACACACCAATTTGCAATATCCAGCAGCAACAGGTTTGTGCCGATAGACAATACTATCGTGTATCGATGATTATCAGAGATATCACCTGTTGCTGATGCCTTTGACGATAGCAAGACGATTATTATTATTATCCATCAAAAAAAAGACTAGGCACCTAACTTTAGCGATGCAGTGCAGAGAGCCGCTTCTGGGGCGCTTCAGAAACTTGCCGCGAGGTGGCTGGTATCCACCTTATTTTTCCCATAAGAGTGGGTGCAGCCATTTGTACATTTTTTGTGTCTGGTTTCCGGTCTCATCCACTTCCAGCAATTTTTAGCTGCACAAAAAGCTCGTTTTGCTGCTTGATATTGCAAACTGGTGTGTCTTACCATATTATTTTAATGTATTATCTTAATTATAAACACACTGGTTTGTAGTGCAAACTGTTTTACCGTTTACTCCACTTCGATATTCTTCTCGTTATTTCCCTATGACGGATTATGAACCGGACGTCTAACACATTACCAGAAAACTATGGAAGCATATGTGTAGCAAAATTCAATTTGCAATGCAATATGCAAAATGGCAATACAATATGCAAAATGACAATGCAATATTCAAAATGGCAACGCAATATTCAAAATGGCAATGTAATTCTGTATTTAAATGTACATTTTCCATCACCTCCCATGCCTGCAAAATTTGGTGCAGAATGAAATTGAAAATTAAATTATATTATTTACATTTGCCATTTCCAACAGTAGTCTTAAGTTGTAAAGTGCATACTATTTAATGCTTTATAAGTAGCAAAATTAAAATGAAAATGTATAACCCAAATTGATTTGATATGTGTAACGTGTCCAAGCAGAAACAGTAGCAAAATTATCATTTAAATGTTATTTGTCCTAAATGCATTTAGACTAACAGTTAGGACACTTACGATTGCATTTTCATCATGACGCCGTGGGATATTTGTAGCAAAATTCAATGCGGCTTTGAAAATGCATTCCGAGCTGATCACGCCTACCCTACGTCAATCATTGCGTCAAGGCGGGGATTGGCGGAAGCGTGTTACGTTTAGATCGTTTGAAACATGGCGGCTGGAGATCTGATAAGATCGTTGAATGCATTGGCAGATGAAGTGGAGCGTGAACAGAGAAATAATGTTTCAGAAGATTTTTACGCGTAGGTAGGTGACAGGACAAGATCAATATTGGAGCATCTTGCAGAATTGTCGGCCTTAACAGGCCTCGACACTCGTTTGGCTGCTGAACCCTTGAGAGTGGTGGAAGATCGATTATCTTCGTCTCTGTCAAGGGGAGTGGGACGACCGGTGTTACGGTTTAACTGGTGACCGTGTTATCTGGTGACCAACTTCCTGGTTCAGGTCCTCCGCACCAGATGCGATGGAACGACCGTGGCAGATTCGCCGATTCTGAAAGCACAAACTGACGTGATATCAAGCTGTCTAATAAACGCACACTTGCTCATTACATGATTTTGGTATTCTTGTAAAGATTACAAATTATTGGTATGATGGGCCGTAGCGGCAGAACTACGGAAATAATAATAATAAAAAAAGCTTGTTTGGCATGGGTTTCGAACACGCGCAAAAAGCAGTCGCGCTATGAGACGACAGTAACGAACGCAATGAGCTATTGAACTACGTTGATTCAGGTGCTGATACCTGGATTCAAGTAGGATTTTACTCTCAGCGTGACATTATGCAACTAGCTGAATCAAGAAAATGTGCCCGTGTTAACTTGTGACCTGTTTTTACTTGTTATGAAAACTAATATTAAAGGAAAAGTATATTACATTTTATGGTTTATGATGTTAAAGTACCTTTCATGGAGTCTCAGACAACTGTAAATTTGTGGCTACTGTGGTTTAATTACAAACGCTATCGTTAAACTATATTTACTATAGTAAAAACGTGGTACATTTTCTTCAGAGACTAGCTGATGTCTCCTTTAAATAATATACAAACTTGACGTTATTTCCACGTTGTTTTTCGTTTTTCTGGTAGAAATACTTCGGAGACTTGTGATTTGATTTCTTGATTGTAGTGAATGACATGTAACGTTAAATTCTAGTTGAAACGCTGCTTAGAAATGTTACTTTATAAACGTGTTAACTTGTTATTTGCGTTCAATAGGTGGTATGTTATTCGATTAACAGTATATAAAATATAATAGCCTTTTCTGTAATCGAAAAGCTGCAAACTAGTGCTGCTCTTTGTAACGTGTTACATTGTGGCTTGTGTTCACTAGCAGAATAATTCTGAAAGTATTACGTTGTTTTCTACTTGTGAATATATTTGCAGTCGACATGTAGGCTAAATGATCACACTGTTTAATTATACGAAAATGAAAAAAAAAAAAAAAATCAACAAAAAACTCAAACGGAAATGTTAAAGTATATTTACTATGATTAAAACATGGTATATTTTCTTCAGAGACTAACTGATGTCTCCTTTGATATAAAAACTTATTTCCACGTTGTTTTGCGGTTTTTCTCATAGAAGTACTTTGGAAACTTGATTTCTATTTTATTGTAGTGAATGAAATGACCCACAACCTCGGTGTCGCTTTAGAATTACTCAATTATTAGATCTAAAGCGATAAAAAAACATTTTCATGGGGTTATTAAATATAGTTGGGCCCCTTGAAGTGTAAAACATGCTATAATATGTACGAGCCGCTGGATCACAATTACTGTAGTAGGCTATGTTCGGATTGTATATATTGATATCTAGTGACAAGTTTACACGTTTACAATGTAATATTTGTAAGCAGCGATTTGACTGTAAATAACGTTAATTTATTGCAACAGAAAAATTAGATTTTGGCTATAGCAAACGCAGAGGTCACAAGTAAACACAGACACATTCAGCTAACGCTACCTTAATTCACAGCAAAAAAGTGGCTTACTGTTTACAAAGATCGCCATATATCTGCGGTTGAATAGCTCCCCATGATTGCACTTGTATAATACTACGTGCTGTTTTATATGGGTTCCTATGTCAAGCTGATACTGTATATGTGTGTGTGTGTGTGTGTGTTTTAGTTATTTCATTTTTTTATGATCAAACTGTGCGATCATTTAGCCTACATGTCGACTGCAAATATATTCACAAGCAGAAAACGTTTATGTCATGCTTTCAGAATTATTCTGCTAGTGAACACAAGCCACAATGTAACACGTTACAAAGAGCAGCACTATTTGCAGCTTTTCGACTACAGAAAAGGCTATTATATTTTATATACTGTTAATCGAATAACATACCACCTATTGAACGCAGATAACAAGTTAACACGTTTATAAAGTAACATTTCTAAGCAGCGTTTCAACTAGAATTTAACGTTACATGTCATTCACTACAATCAAGAAATGAAATCACAAGTCTCCGAAGTATTTTTACGAGAAAAACGGAAAAACAACGTGGAAAAGTTTTTATATTAATTAAAGGAGACATCAGCTAGTCTCTGAAGAAAATGTACCACGTTTTTACTATAGTAAATATAGTTTAACGATAGCGTTTGTAATTAAACCACAGTAGCCACAAATTTACAGTTGTCTGAGACTCCATGAAAGGTACTTTAACATCATAAACCATAAAATGTAATATATTTTTTTCCTTTAATATTAGTTTTCATAACAAGTAAACACAGGTCACAAGTTAACACGGGCACATTTTCTTGATTCAGCTAGTTGCATAATGTCACACTGAGAGTAAAATCTTACTTGAATCCAGATATCAGTAGCTGAATCAACGTAGTTCAATAGCTCATTGCGTTCGTTACTGTCGTCTCATAGCGCGACTGCTTTTTACGCGTGTTCGAAACCCATGCCAAACAAGCTTTTTTTATTATTTCCGTAGTTCTGCCGCTACGGGCAATGATCAAGTGTGCGTTTATTAGCTTAATATCACGTCAGTTTGTGCTTTCAGAATCGGCGAATCTGCCACGGTCGTTCCATCACATCTGGTGCGGAGGACCTGAACCAGGAAGTTGGTCACCAGTTAAACCGTAACACCGGTCGTCCCACTCCCCTTGACAGAGACGAAGATAATCGATCTTCCACCACTCTCAAGGGTTCAGCAGCCAAACGAGTGTCGAGGCCTGTTAAGGCCGACAATTCTGCAAGATGCTCCAATATTGATCTTGTCCTGTCACCTACCTACGCGTAAAAATCTCCTGAAACATTATTTCTCTGTTCACGCTCCACTTCATCTGCCAATGCATTCAACGATCTTATCAGATCTCCAGCCGCCATGTGTCAAACGAACAAAACGTAACAGGCTTCCGCCAATCCCCGCCTTGATTGACGTAGGGTAGGCGTGGTCAGCTCGGAATGCATTTTCAAAGCCGCATTGAATTTTGCTACAAGTATCCCACGCCGTCATGATGAAAATGCAATCGTAAGTGTCCTAACTGTTAGTCTAAATGCATTTAGGACAAATAACATTTAAATGATAATTTTGCTACTGTTTCTGCTTGGACACGTTACACATATCAAATCAATTTGGGTTATACATTTTCATTTTAATTTTGCTACTTATAAAGCATTAAAATAGTATGCACTTTACAACTTAAGACTACTGTTGGAAATGGCAAATGTAAATAATATAATTTAATTTTCAATTTCATTCTGCACCAAATTTTGCAGGCGTGGGAGGTGATGGAAAATGTAAATTTAAATACAGAATTACATTGCCATTTTGAATATTGCGTTGCCATTTTGAATTGTCATTTTGCATATTGTATTGCCATTTTGCATATTGCATTGCAAATTGAATTTTGCTACACATATGCTTCCATAGTAAACAGTTTTGCTAGACTCGCGCTAAACAAGGCTAGGCTAGTCAGTGATGATGTTTTTTGATAATGTAAATTGTTCTTTGCTCGTTTTCTGTAGCTGGTTTTTGAATAACTAAGGAAATGTAAGCATTAGTCCCTGGTGAAAAAAACAACATATGCTGGTAGGTATGTTTTGATGCTGACCAGCAACATGACCAGCATAAACCAGCTAAGGACCAGCTTAAACCAGTATCAAAACATATCTAACCAGCATCCCAGCATCAAAACATACCTACCAGCATATGCTATTTTTTTCACCAGGGGTAACTTTCAATGTTTCTATCAAATTATTGTCATGCTAAACACAAAGTAAGTCATATCGAAAACATTAGGGTGCTTTTAGCCTTATGCTGGTGTTGGTTCATTTGCCGGCAATGAAACTAAGTAAGTAAATAATTAAATAAATTAGCATGATAATATCGTTTATCGGCCATCTTACAGGCTGATGATAGGACGATATAAAAATTGAGCATATGGTCCAACACTAAGCAGCAAAACAAGCTGTTTTGTACAGCTAAAAATAGCTGGACGCAGATGAGACCGGAAGCCAGACGCATCCCAGTTAGCAAATTTCCTTTGGCCCGGATCTGGCCCAAACCTACAGCTAAAGTGTGGCCCAGATTAGTTTTCTGTTCGCCGGCCCAAAATTGGGCCATATGTTTCAATGACATTTCAATGTCTTTATCTGAAGCCCTTCCAGTCAGGGGATTCTGCCTGACAGCACCTACAGTGAAGATAAATTTAATAATTATTATCAGTAGTACAACCTGAAAGGTAGACCTGCAGAATTACACTAAAAATCAAAATGCTCAATAGTGTGGGATAACCAAATACATGTAATCTGGATTATATAATCAAGTTGTTACATTTTCAAATACATTTTCAAATTCTACTTCTTTTTACTTATTACATATTATTCAAACAATGGCAACAAATTATTCATGATAATCTCTTAAAATTTTCTTTCCTACTGCTAATATAAAGTCTTCAAGTTTTGTGGACATTCACACAAACACCATTTACTAGGCAATACTTACATCCTGGGCATACAGCATTTGACTTGAAATACAAAAATTATTTCAATTTTCTAAGTATTTTCTCAACATTGCATCAAGTACTGTTGAACGACAGAGTTATGGCTCTGGTTTGGTTCAGTTCTGGCTAAAAGCATATGGGCCAATTTTGGGCCGGTGAACAAATACTAATCTGGGCCACACTTTATCTGTAGATTACAGCCAGATCCGGGCCAAAGAAAATTTGCTAACTGGGACATCTATAGAAAGCTTGACATGTCTACTTTTAGAAGAAGTATTTACAAATGGGGCTGCGCGCACTCTTACAGGAAAAATAAGGTGGATACAAAACATAATTGTGTGTTATGTTTAAAATTATTGGCAGGAATTGAAGGTCTAGGACACAGCTATTATTTTTAGATTTATCTGTTCAGCATGTTGAGATGCCATGGATTTGTGTAATAAAATTTAGTTGTTCTGATGACAGGTGGTTTTAGGCAGAGTCAGTGACAATGTAAAATAATTTTGATCAAATATTCCATTAATTGCTTTAATTTTGACATGTTGTAATTTTCAAAAGTAATAGCATTTAGTTTAATGTTATATCCCATGTCTGTATTAATCGATTAATACTTGTAGAATGTAGTTTTATTATGAATGTAATGTTAAAGCTTGTGTTGTTGTGTCTTATTTGTAAGCAAAGCTGCAGAAAAGATTATTTTATCATTAAATTTGGCATTGAAACTGTCAGAAGCTGTTGCCTGTTGCTTACAGTATCTTTAGCTGTTAAAAAAGTCCCCACGGGACTGTTTTAAAGAAGGCTATATTCAGCACAGAATCTTCACTCTGATCATAAGCCACTAACAACATTCGTTTTAAATAGAGATGGAAATGTTTCACTACCGTTTCACTAGCGGTTAAATTAATTGCTATCAGTGTCTATTAGTGCAGCTGTGGGTGGTGGCTGTCGGTAACATGAATCGGTAAATGATGATATGACTAGATTAAATGTATAAAAAAAATGCATTCTTCTAATTTGCGTGTTTCTGTTCCTCTTTTTGATTTAGGAGGTCTATTTGGAGTAGATTTTCAAGGTACCCACACACATACCAGCCTGTTAAGGTCATCACCTTACTTGTGTAATTGCAAAGACTAGGCTTTCTTTTTGAGCCTGGTATCTGCTTCTTGTCTGAAACACAAATTAAAACATTAAAATTGTGACTATTGTGTTCTTGAAATATTGTGGGATTACGTTCAAGATAGTCTCAAGTTAGTCTTTCAAAACTGAAAACATCTGATCTTAAACACTAATATCATTTTTTTCTACATTTTAAAGGAGAGGTCAAGGGCATCAAACTGACAGGAGTTTTGACAGCAAGTAAGTATCTACATGTTTATTATGAATGATTATTTGTAAATTATATATTTTTTAAGGATTATTTAATTTATCATAGTGGTATACACTACCAGTCAGAAGTTCTTGAACATTAGGATTAATAATGTTTTCTTGTGCTCCCCATGCCTGCATTTATTTGATTCAAGATTTTTACTATTTAAAATAACTGTTTTCTATTTGAATATATTTTAAAATCTAATTTATTCCATTTTAAATTTTTAGCATCATTACTATTTTGTAACATTATAAGTGTCTTTATCATCACTTTTGATCATTGTACAGCATCCTTGCTAAATAAAAGTATTCATTTCTATAATTTCTTTTCAAAAAAAAATGTATAGTGCATAATGTTAATGTATTTCAGATAAAAGCTGATCTATGGATCTTTCTATTTATAAAAGAATCCTGAAATGAAAATGTACTCAACCATTTTAAATATTGATAATAATAATAAGCAAAAAATGTTTCTTGAACAGCAAATTGGCATATTAGAATGATTTCTGAAGAATCATGTGACACCAGGGGCATTTCTAGGATTTGAATGTGGGGGAACATGTGGGGCTGGTGGCAAAACATCAGGGGCTAGTAGTGGTGGATGGGAGCTCACATCATACTTGCGTAAGATTTTGTTAGACACAGTTGGGTGAACCTGGATCCTTCTAGGGAGGTCCGGGGGGCATGCCCCCCCACCGGGAGAAAATTTGATAAATTTTAAAGTCATTAATCTGGTGCACATTGAGAGTTCAAAAATAAGAGCTCCAAGTTAACCCATATTCAGTGTGCAAATTGAAAAAAAGAAAAAAGATTTATGACCTGACTCACCCCTCTTCTGATACTCTGAAAACATCGGATCATGAACTCATCGTGTGAGCAAAGTCATATTGTGCTTTCGATTTTAGTTCATTTGACAGATACTTTGCCAAAGCACAAAACAACACTGTTACACTATGAAAGTAATCACCGCAAATAGCAAACATATCAAAGTATTATCACGCAATTATAACATTACAAAAATTTGGGCTCCTTTTTAATGGTTATATTCAGTTTTATTAATCAAAAAAACATGTCTAATTAATTAAAACAATGAAACTTATACAATTTAAAGTTAATTTATCAAAAATTATGTTTAATTAATAATTCATTAATAAAATGTTTTATTTTTTCTTACCTTATATTTATACATACGTTTAAAATACACCTTATTGTTACCAAATTTGTTTTAGGATGTTTATTTATTTAAATGCATAAAACAACTTTTATTTATTTCTACAACAGCCTTATGAAATTCTATGTTGTGTATTTAAATTTTTCTGGTAATGAAATAAAAGCATAAAATATTAATTTATCTTTTAATTAATGACATTTTTTTTTTTTTTTTTTTTTTGGCAAATAAAAAGGATGTACTATTAAAATTTGAAAGATGAAAGAAATATTGTGTAACAAAGTTTTATTAATTTTTCAACAGTAGTAGTAGTAGTAGTACTGTAGCTACGTGCATTCTGCTGAATGATAGTAATGCATTTCTGGCACAATGTCTACCAAATAAACTGAACCTTTATTTTGATGGGTTTCCGTAAATACCTTTAAATTTCTGTGAGTATGACCCTGGTTTACTCATATGAAATTACATTTTCAAATATATTCAAATATATTCAAATAGAAAATAGTAAAAATATTTCACATTTTTACTGTTTCTGTATCAAATAAATGCAGGCTTGGTAACTAGAAGAGATTTCTTTAAAAACCATTAAAAGTCTCAAATAATAATAAAAAAAAATAAATAAATAAATAAATAAATAAAACTTCAATATACTTATGTATTTTTTAAAAATCATGTTTTACTGGAGTATGACAGAAGTTTCTGAATCTTTACAGGGAAAACAATGTATGTACAGTGTCAGGAAACAAGCCTTTCTCCAAAGCTCGAATGCCATCACCGAAGAGGTACGGAGCATATGAAATATCTTAATAATTGCCTAGATTCATGGCATTGAATGACTCATGTTTGTACTCAGTACTCAAATATTTGCTTTGCTTATCTTGTGTAATTAGATTTTTATTAATAATTTTTGATTGTCTTTGCATCCCTGGTTTTTTTTTTTTTTTTTTTTTTTTTTAAATAAGTCAACTGCTGTGGTCAATGTATTTATTTACTTTTTTTTTTTTCATGTTGCACCTCAGCAAGGCCAAATCCTATTCTGTGAGTACATACTTTATCATACTCTGTTGATTACATCATGTGAAAATCTTTTTAGTATCTTAAACATCTGTTGTTTAGTGATTGATTTGTTGTTGGTCATACATTTTATCTCATAACTGAAATGTGTTATTTCCTGTTAAATCTGACCTCTGTATCTCTGTTTTTAAAATTTTCCATTAAGGATCACAATTATGATGATGATTACACCAACACGGCAGACCTCAACTTATATGGAAATATCTGATGAAAATGACACATTTTAGATAAACACAGCAGACCTGACATAAGGGGAATCTTCAGGCAATCCTGTCACGTATTATATAACTGAGTGTTGCATTTTAAGCTTGGCCTATAATGCCTAAACATGCATACAGCATTTGTCATAATAATAATAATGTTCATAATAGTTATATATAGTGCTAACATGCTTTTTCAATATGTGAGAAACTATGAAATATTTAGTTGAACTTAAGCTGAAAGTTAAAGGGGTCATGAACTGAAAAATCTAATTTCCCTTGATCTTTTGGCATATATCAGGTTATTGTGCTATAAAAACATCCTGTAAGTTTCAGTACTCAAAACTTTCTCGTTAGCTCAAAAATAGCTTTTATTGAAACCAAGCTGCCAAAACCTCTCCTTCTGGAATTTGTCACATTATGGCGTCATAGTCCGAGGAAAGACCACCTCTGCAAAAGAAGATCAACACTATATTATTGCCAGTTTAGCCGTGCCCACTGATAAGCGTAGGTAGTAGGGATGTGACGAGATCTCATGGCACGAGAATCAGATAATGAATCAGATTCAGAATCAGTTAATAAATCAGAGGGTCGGGGTAAATGTGAATGCAGAAAAAGCAACACAAACAGTCTTTTTAACCACATTATAATCATTATTTCTGTGTTACAGAAATTTAAATAATAGAAGTACTGGGATAAAAGTTTATAGTTTGGGTATAAACACTTATTGTCTACAGTAGCGATCAAAGTGAAAGTATTTTAACACTTGTATGTATTGTAATGCTTATCCTCCTCTGCCAGGAGGTGCCGACAACTGCTGTTTAAAAAAAGTATGTCACTGAATCATTCATTCAGGAGATTTCAATAGTCAAGCAAGTCTTAATGAAGTTAGACACTGACTCCTTCATTGAATGTTTTTATTTTATTTTGCTTAAATAAATATGTTTTTAAAAGACTTAAGCAATGATCAGTTTGTCAGAACCACTTGTAAATTACATTATTTTGTTTAGTTTTCTAATCTTTTTTTTTTCTCCAGAATTGTGAGAGAATCATGGTCTCCAATTTATTAAAATCAACTGGGATTCTCAATTTATCCAGAATCGTGAAGCTCTTGTTTAAATGTTGTTTATTACTGCATATAATTCATTAAAATGGAAGTAATTTCATAAAGTTCAAAATGCACCTAAATTTGTTCGCATTTTGTGTTTTTCAGTTGAATAAAAGACTATTTTCCTTATATATTTCATCATTGAGGATTTCTTAAGAAAGGTTTAAAAATCTTGTCTCGTCTTGTTCTCGTGAACCCAGTCTCATGTCTCGTCTCGTCTCGTGTGATAAGTGTCTCGTCAAACCCCTAGTAAGTAGTAGAGATGCAAACACAGGATTAGGCTACTCCATCGAGAAGGGTATAACTGCAGCCTGGAGATCTCCAAATGCGGGTGGGAGCTCCAAAATAGGGCGTGGCTTCCTCCCAATGACAGACAGGCACGTGACACACATGTGCAATTTTCCTCCCAATCCACTTTAGTGCAAACTCCGCCCCACGGTTGATTCTAAAGATTTTATTGGTTGTGACAATTAGTGTTGCTTTCCTACATTATGCTACAAAAATGTTAAACCTACCCTGCACCTGACCCTAACCTTAACCAGTGAAATTGACTGCACAGCGGCAGAGCCGTTCCTCCCTATACGCAAAATACGCAAGCTGCGCAGGGCCCCCAAAACACCAGGGGGCCCCCCTTGCTCTCAAAGTTGATTTATTTTTGGTTTCATTTTGAAGTGGGGATAAACAGTAAATACGATAATGTGATATGAGATCGCCAAGCTGGGCCATCCGTTCTTTAACTCCCCTACCGGACATCACCAGACAATGGGACCTTTTTAGTTACACCCAGCGTCATTAACCCCTCCTACCCTGTGAATTTCGAGTTCCAGGATGGCCCTGTTGCTTAAAACAAAGCGATAGAGTAAAAACTTTCCCCTGTGCTGAGATGGGAGGGCTCGCGGGGATTCCCATTTATATCATTAAGCAGAATTTTAAACTCTAATCCGAACACCGCTGACCATGAGATTTGGGGCTCTGCTCACACAGAGCATATTTATTTATATAGCATATTTTATTTTAGCAACTGGAAACATGTTTAAAGTTTTTTAAATGGCTGAAGCGAGAACCAATGGTTAAAGTCTTTGCATGAGGAAACCCCGCCTCATTTTGGAAGTTATGCCCACTTTTGGCATAAAGTCTCATTCTGGAGATCTCCGGTCTGCAGTTATACCTACTTGGACACTTGGAGTATGTCAGAAATAGAATGCAACATCAGTTTATTGTTGGGGATTTGTCGTGCCAATCGGCACCACATTCAGTGTCAATAGAATCACTAAGCTCGTTTGAGATGCGCCTCGCCTCGCCTGAAATGTAGGCGAGAGTAGGTGGCTGCAGTGAGGGGAGGAGTGAAATAAGTGCAGTCAAGGCGGACAGTTCTGACCTCTCGAAGTAGAACAGATACCTACGAGATCAAAGGCGCATATCGCGTCATCACACTCACATGCTGTGTTGCTGATAAACATGATGTAATTTCAGCTCTGTTGTTTTTATATGAAAATAAAAAGTGCTTGCTCTTTAATTCCATATGAAAGGTGTATTTATCATCCATTTTTACTTTAATACAAACGTGTATTTTAGATTTTTGTAGAAATATGATAACAATCACATATCTCACACAGAGATCGCACTGGCATAGTGTTTAGGAATATTCATGCATAATGTAAACACATAACCACATGATATTACGTTAAAAAATAAAACATTTTAGAAAAGAACAGCAACATCACGGTTGTCTGAACCAATGAGCTTTAAGCTGTGTCGTCATCCAAGCGTTTCCCATCATGCTTTTGGTCGGCGCAGTCGGTGGAGAGCTACTGCGCCCGACTGCACAATTCGACACAGCCGCCTCGCCGTCGCGAGAGTTTTTTGGCACACGTCAGCATGACATCAGAGCAAGGCGGACGTAACTCGGGCACATTTCTAACCGGCATGCATCTTGCGGTGATCGGTTCTGCACAGATTTTGCTTATCTCAAACAAGCCTATTGCTTGTAATCGGTTGTCTTAATCACGTCGCGCCACCCACTTCAGGTGTAGACACGGCTGACAGACTGCGCCAGTGAAACACTGTTTACTTTACTGCGGATTCATTTATTAGCAAGACAGTTTGACGCAGGGTTTCAAGAGAGACTTAAAATTAAAGGTAATGCAGTGCTGAGTCTGACTATATAACTATATGTATATGTATAATGTCACAACACATAAAGCTGGCCACACACTAGACGATTTTAAGCCCGATTTGCACACACCGATTGCACAAATGATCGGGGGGCATGCCCCGATTTGAGGCTTGTCGCAAACGATTTTTTTTGTCCAAAAAATCCTCTATTGTGTGGTGCTATTATGATTATTTAACTGCTCGTGATCGAGGCGAAGCGTCCCCATACTCGAATCGTAAATATCAAACATTTTTGATATGTTTGACTTGTTTGATATTTAGGATTCTTGATCAGGCTGCCTCTGACGTGATACCCACGATAGCCAATGAGAGCCAGCAAGCGTAGCTTACCGGATGCTGCGTGTTTCTATAGCTGAAACTTGGCAGTTGCAAAAATGCCCCGAAAGCAGAATACATCACCCATTTTCTTTTTTATACTTTGTTTTTTGCTGTGAAACAGAACGCGCACCAAGAGAACCAGCTGACAACGTCGACTGTCTTCCATTTGTTTTTCTTCTCTAGTCACGTTTGATTTCGTGAGTCTCCTGAGCTCTCGTGTCAGTGTGAAATCATTCCTACAATCAACAAGTGTGTGGTCTCACGGTCTGGTCGAATAGTCTAGTGTGCGTGTTCAGAGGATCATAGGGCTAAAAATCATCTGAAACTGTCTTCATGTCTGTGGTCTCTCATGGTTTTAAAATCGGTTAAGATTTAAAAATCGTCTAGTGTGCGGCCAGGCTGTATGTGAGTAAACGTGCTTTTGACACTATTGCATTGTCTGTTCAAGATGATTTAATATAAACTGAGATTTATTATCTGATTGTAACCCAAATGACAGATGTTGTTGTCAGAGTGGGTCACGGCAGCATCCATCTATTAGTTTAATATGTGAAACTGCCAGTCATAGCAGTAGGCATTTACTTCTGAATCTTGAATGAGCCTTGCCTATTAAAACAGACTGTTCTGCTGAGAGGCTCAAATACAGGATAGAAAATTGCCTATTACTTGTAAACACTGTTGGGGAAAGTTACTTTTAAAATTTTATGCATTACAATATTGCATTACTCCCTAAAAAACTAATTACGTTCATTATTTATTAGTATGGTTGAATTGGATCATCGAAGGTCGACTGGATCATCGATTGGATCGTTACATGGTTCCTGTAAATTAAAAAGTAATGCATTACTTTACTCGTTACATGGAAAAAAAAGTAATCTGATTACGTAACTCACATTACTTGTAATGCATTACCCCCAACACTGCTTATAAATGTTGATGTTGTTTATGTAAAAATATTGGTAACATTATAAGTGGACTTTATAGAACATTATAGAAATGCAGTTCATGACCTCTTTAATACTGTATACTTTAAATACTGTTGTAATTTTTAAATAATTTGCGTGCCTCATGCAACACGTCATTACCCCATTTTAGAGATGCTTTGGTGTTTTTATTGTAGTTCATTTATAGACCAAAAATCCTCAAATGTAATTTTTTTTTTAATAACATCTACATTTAATTTGTACCATGTAGTCTAAAGGTTCAATAAAGCATAATGCAATAAATTCACTGTTACTCACTGGCATCTTGGATTTGTCATTCCTGCTTCGTTTGGACAGGCTGTTTTAGAATATAATTTTTACCAAGCAAACAAAGAATTTACCTGCTTTTTAAAATCACAGTTAAAATGCTTTACACAAAGATAACTATAAAATAACCACTAATTAATCAATTTATTTATCAAGTGGTTATTATTTTATAATAACCACTAATTTATTTTGTATGTTCACATCTGTTACCTCATTAAGCAATGCCACAGACAGACAAAACTTTCAGACAAAATACACAAAACTTTTTAAACACAGCTAAAAAGTATCGAAATGTATTCTAGGGGATTTTAGTGGTTCAAGATACTTTTAACACCTCAAATCAAATCAATTAAACAACAAAGTTTGGCAGGTTACATGTACTGTGCATTCTCAACTTGTTTCTATAAGGTTTGTCTAGTTTTATCAAGCAGCACATACTGTACTATTCAAGTTATTTCAAAACACAAAGCTTGAAAAAAGGGACCATTTTACTTGGTATTTGTAGGAAGTGGACTATACAGCAGTCTCAGCCTTAAAGGAGAAGTCCACTTCCAGAACAACAATTTACAGATAATGTACTCACCCTCTTGTCATCCAAGATGTTCATGTCTTTCTTTCTTCAGTCATAAAGAAATTGTGTTTTTATGGTGCCCCGAGTTTGAACTTCCAAAATGCAGTTTAAATGTGGCTTTGATCAATCCCAAATACGGTTGTAAACGATCCCAGCTGAGAAGGGTCTTATCTAGCAAAACGATCTGTTATTTTAATTTAAAAAATACAGTTTAAATACTTTTAAATCTCAAACGCTTGTCTTGCTTTGCTCTCCCTTAACTCTGTGTATTCTGATTCAAGACAGTTAGGGTATGTCGAAAAACTCTGATCGGATTTTTTCCCTCAACTTCAAAAATGATTTCAAAATCATCCTACATCGTAGGGCTGGGCGATAATTCGATAACGATCATTTTCGCGATATAATTTTCCTCGATAAAACGATATGAAGAGTTTGATAAATGTTCGATATAATTTTTATGTGCCAAAAGCGGAACGAAATAGCGCGACTCATTTGAATCGCGCCACACGGACCGTTTATATCCGCTCGGACCAAAGTTTAAACTGCCGCACTGCGCGAGCTCACTAGACAAGATGCATTTATTATCCAGAGGCGGCACGGACGCACCTGGAAAAACCAAGCGCGTCGCGACAGCGTCGCTTCCGTAATGAGGGTAGCTGCCGCGCGCCTACATTTGAAATAACGAACTTGAACTCGCAAAAGACGCGATATGTGAACGGCTCCGTCACGCGAGCACTAAACAGCGCTGTGAGATCCAGTGTGAAACACTGAACACAAATGATTCTGTGATTCAAACTAGTTTAAAGCTGTGTGCAACGAGACAGTCAGAAGGCTTTTCAATCTACACATTGCCATCATTTACTGTAGTAACGCTCACTGCACCATGGTATTGTGGCACCAATGTGGGATATTCACATTGAATTTTATTACAGGAATAATGGTATATAATTATAGTATGTGTGTATTTGTGATTAAACTATAGCATGTGTGCATTTATAGTGAATGTTTTTAGACTACCGTTTTTCATACAAATAGGCTACCTATAAAACCATGTAGTTATATTTTTTACCATGGTATTGAGGTAACATTATGTGTGGTTTTAACTGCGTTTATCATGATTTAAAATGTATGCTTGCTACTATGGGAGACCAATGCTTAAAAAAAAAAAAAAAAAAATTGGGTCAGAATAAATGTAACCATATAAAACTGAGGTTGCTACAATTTTTACAGATGTTACTGATTGATAATGAACAAAAAAAATTACTTCTGCATCCATAAGCTACTATCAAATGTGCATTTCTAAGAGACAAAAAAGTGATAAAAAAAAAAAGTACCCTGACTGTCATGAACCGGAACAAAAACAGTCCAGGCAGAGTAAGACAAGACAAGCGTTTGGCATTAAAAAGTATATAAATTGTATAATTTTTATGAAAATAAACGATCGTTTCGCTGATTTAAGTCCCTTCTTCCTCGTCTGGAATCGTTTACAACCGCATTTGAGATCGATTGAAGCTGCATTTAAACTGCATTTTGGAAGTTTAAACTCGGGGCACCTTATCAGTCCATTATATGGAGAAAATCCTGAAATGATTTCCCCAAAAAACATAATTTCTTTACGACTGAAGAAAGAAATGAACATCTTGGATGACAAGGGGGTGAGTACATAACCTGTAAATTGTTGTTCTGCAAGTGGACTTTTCCTTTAATTGGTACAGGCTGCCTACAATTTGTTCACTGTGCATGCCTTATTTGGAAGAAAATAAAATATTCTTCTCTCTCTGTTACTCTCTACCATGATTGAAAGTTCACACCTCCTTTTATAGGATCTTTCTCACTTGACCGTTTAGCATTTTTGTCTTTCACAGTCTCAGGTTTTGCATTGCTTAGTATAGACCTTTCTATGCAATTCATTTGTTTGCAAATAAGACTGCATTAAGAAGGTAAGAATGAAAATAAAAGTATATTACATTTAATTTAACAGAAGACTTAAGGTTTTAATTTTCAGAAATTGTAGCCAAATCTGTCTTGATTTGGTGGCTTCAAATATAGCGTAAAAATAACCATTTAGCCTTGGATGAAATTTCTATAGTCTGTTGGACAGTTTTTCTTTCATTTGTTTTTGTACATGTAAACAACAGTTGTTTTTGTTTTTATTTAAGGGCAAACCCAGGAACGTGATGGGACCTCTGCTACTTAAATTGCTTTTGCAAGGTATTGGCTCAGTTTTCTTTTCCTCGTAGATCCTGTTAATGAGGGTATACATCATAAAATCTGGAAAGGCTATTTATATAAAATTTATCTAAAGTGGTGGCTTTTCTAAGATCAGGTCCTTATTTATGACACTGTTTGCTCTGTCTTCCCCAGTACTGCCTCATGGCAATTTTACTGCATTTAAGATCCATAAAAGCTAAATGGCAGCCAAGGAATTCAACAGTCACTAGTGTACATCACTTTTCAGATTTTTCCAGATGAGTTTGTGAGTGCAGTGTGAATTTGCTTTTACATCTGCAATATTTTTTTTAGAGTGTTTGCTCATCTGCAATACATCGTCTTTAAGAAGTTTATGATTCAGAATGTATGTAAAACTGCTTTTTATGCGCTAGACTGAAGTCGATTATGATGTTCTTTGGTAGACTAATGTAAATGTTCTTTTGAATTACTGAGGAAATGTAACCATTTGATTAACTGCTCGTCATCAAACATTTCAAAAACATTCCTCCGCTCCTGAAAGATTCGCGCATGTCTCTGTTTCCTCAGCACCATCACAAGCCCCTACTGGCAACTCCTAACCACTTGAAAGACCTCTCGAGCTGTCTTTAATAAATGGGAGAGTAAGAGTGATTCTTAGCTTTAAGAAATTTGATGACTTGCTTTTATACTTAAGTTTGAAAGTAGGAGTAAATTTCATGAATTCTCAGCAATTAAGACTAAAATGGCACTTTGAGAAGCTTGACAAATACAGGCCCAGATCTTTAGCAGACATCTTACAGATGTACCTATGCTATAGGAAGACTGTTCCAGAGTTTGCACTCCAAATAGGAAAAGGATCTACCACCCGCAGTTAATTTTGATAGTCTAGGTATTAACTGGCCAGAATTTTGAGACCGCAATATACGTGAAAGACTATAGATCTTATGTAGCTCTGCCAATTCTCAGCACTGCGCTCATTATCTTCTGTATTCCTGTTTGTGAAGTGTGAAGGTGAGGTCGTACAAATGTATGAATGAGCCGCTCGTTTTAAAATCCACTTCAAACATTACAATGCTCATGATAACTTTTGTTAACTTTAGAGTAAGTAAATCCACTTCACCAGCTAATACTTTAAACAGCGATGCAACTAACTTACTGCAAAAGTGGAAGTTCACAGACCGAAGTGTAAAGATGGCTGCACACTTGTTTGTCTGACACATAAGATCTACAATGTGATAAGAGCTCGCTGAATTCAGGGCTTTATAATTAATCAGCAAGGTTTTAAAATGTATGCAGAGTTCAATAGGGAGACAATGCAGTTTTGACAGGACATGGCTAATATGGTCATAATAATGATGGTCATTCCTGGTTTTAGTGAGAATTCTAGCGGCTGTATTTTAGTCTTTTAAGTGTGTAGGGCCAATCAGAGGAATCAGAGCTTCCTACTTGATGCATGCTTCAGTTCTGTTCGCATTTTAATGTTCTCAAACTTTTGTCCCACAGGTGTTCTGCTGTATGATGCTTTGGCATGGTATGTGAGTATGCCAAAGCAGATTCACGGTCTCAAAGGTTCCTGTCTGGTTATACCATGTTCTTTCGACTTCATATCAGACTCACCCAAAAACCCAAGTAGAGTTGTGTGGTATCAATTGTAGCCCAGCCACGGCAGCACAGCATTTATATTTATGGAGGTGAGAGGACGGGTGACATAGCCACAGTAGCATGTTCAGCTTTCCACACGTGTCCATACAGCAAACCAACTATCACTCTGCAAGGTATAGAAGCATCTGACGAAATAAAGGATGAGTCTATTAAAGACGGCATGTGGAAAACAACTCTAACATGCACAGGTGTCATAAAGGCAGAACACTCGACTACTGAGTGTTCAGTAACACATTATGGTGGCATAACAGTGACAACTACAAAAAGTGAAAGTGCACAATGTAAGTAAAAACAAATATGATCTGCTTTGTGCGCTGTTAGCTGTAAGTTCACTTTAAATGTCTCAGTTGGACCTATTACAAGATTTCAGTTAAATTTCAGGTGTTCATCATAACATATTGATTGAACCTGAACTGACAGATGTCACCGAATGCGTCGCAAAGAACTTCATTTGTAGCGTCTACCATTCCTGCCAGAAAGAGAATCCAACCATCACATGGAACTATGAGAACATGCAGGTCACAGAAGGGAACAAAAAACTCTCTGGTTTGGATCAGATCACCTACTCCAACATAACTTTTTTGGGTACAAAAGAGGACAATCAAAAGAAACTGATTTGCACTGCAAAATTTTCTGGAGCAGACTTTAAAGCTTCTGTTTTTTTATGTGTACAACGTGAGTAACCTTACATTATGTGTTGTGGTCTTGTTCAGAATTGTTTTATAATTGCAAAGGCAAGAAACAAATCATGTGCTGACGGCCATGAAAATGTGGAAGATACACACATGCAAGTAGTTTCAAGCTACAAAAGTGTTTGTGCAAACACGTTTACATACTTGAAGTTTCCAGCCTAAAACACAAATACAAGAGTTTTTTTAAACAGAACCCAACCATAAATAAAACTTTAAAAATCTAACCTTTTTTTTTTTATGCTATTTGTCTTACAGAGTATCAAAAACCAGCAATTCCAGTGCAGAATGAAAGTATGTCTTTACCCTCTATATCTATTCTCACATTTACATATATGATTATAAATGACACTTTTAGTTCTGTGATAAACGATTAATCCACTATATGATGTTATATTAAATTTTAGCCCATTTCCAATACGTGGCAGACATGTTACCCAAGATCACCGCGTTGCCTCGATCATGTGTGGTAATACTGTGCAGTTTCAAGATGGAAGAGGAATTTGTCACTCGACTGCGGGTCCTTTGGGTCACCAAAAAAGTTGGCTACATGTTCCACACCGACCCAGTTGATATCTTAGACAACTTCAAAAGGCT
Source organism: Cirrhinus mrigala (assembly GCA_036247105.1). Lineage (NCBI taxonomy): Eukaryota > Metazoa > Chordata > Actinopteri > Cypriniformes > Cyprinidae > Cirrhinus > Cirrhinus mrigala. Next base: position 29,203,181 of record CM070021.1, read on the forward strand.
GTGCAAGACTCCTCGGAAACCCAGATGAGCAGAACTGTACTGTGGAGATGGATAATGTGTAAACGCATGACAACAGGCTGTTCTGCTTCCGAGCAGAAAGAGAAAATGAGAGATACAGCTTCAACAACAGCTGTGTGTTCATTATAATGCATGGTGAGAAAGCCAATCACTTGGGTTCACAAACTTTTGAAAAATTGCATTTTATGCATCACGTTCCAAAACTAAAATAACCTAATTGTGTTCGTTAATCAAGAAGCATCTCCTGACAAACCAGTGATGTCATTTCTTCCTGAAGACATCGAGCCTGGGACACGCGTCGCTGTCAAATGCTCAGTCAACCAATGTGCTCCTTTCACCCTCCCCAAATCACCTGAAGCGTCCCAACAGCCCGAGAAACTATCAGCCACAATCACATGGGTGGAGGCGTCCGCTGTGAACTCTATTCTGACTGGAAATGAAGAAAAAGATGATATTGTCTGCACTGCCAACTTCTGGGGTGGTAAAACATAGGAAAATATTGCCTTCTGAGTATTAAATATAAGACTGATGTCAATGAGATCGGCTTAATCCTGTTAAAAATACAACTGTCATAGGAGTTCAAGGTGTTGGATTTGGGCCTTATGTCATTGCATCTTTACTTGTGTTCATCCTCATTTGCATACTTGGAGTCTTCATTTACAAGAGGCGACACAAGTAAGTGTTATTTTTATTTCTTTTGGCTTGTTCTTCAAAATATGCTGAAATTGGTCTCTATCCCAAACCATCTAACATCACTATGAGGTCAGAATTGCACTGGTTTCTGCTTATAACTTGAATTTTGTTGAAAACATACTTTTTTGAACTGTGTCCTACTGTGTTTATCAGATCAACCCCTAATTTTTGGGTCAGATAATCATCAAACAGTGCTGGTCAAGTAGACATGGGCCAATTTTATCCAGACATACTGATATGGATGATACTTTTAAATTTACAAAACGCATCTGCTACTGCTCTGCTTAGTTTCTGTTTTTATCAGTCAGTATTGACAACTTGTCAGTTTCCTTACAATGCCATTATTGATTGTAGACAGCCTCATCAGGATATGTAAGGTTCACTGACACAATCTGAGCCAAGGTATGTATGGCATACTCATTAATTCATGTTAAGAGCAAAGATAGTCTGATTTATAATACACTTGCAATTTTAACACTATTCTCTTATGTAGGAGATCCATTTGGAACAGATTCTCAAGGTTGGACTTCACTTTGTCTCATCTTTGCATCTTTGTATATGTATCTTATTTTCGTATCTTGAGACTATTTAAAAATTTTCTCCCAGTCGTTTTAGTATGCCTGAAGGAAGAGGACCTTGGAATAACAGGGAAAACAGGAGTGATACCAGGCAAGTACAACATAAAAGGGTAAAATGAAAGAAAGAAAGTAAGCATGGTTAAGTTTGGTTGTCAAAATCCCGCCAATGCATAAACTAGTGTTAACTACAGGTACACTGGAGATGCTCCCGAAAGACCACCAAAGCCTGAACAAAGGCAGGTTGAAAATATATTTAACATTGCTAAAATTATATTATACATTACATAATATTAAACATTACATGACACTCACATCTGAAGCATCTGGAGCTGATTTTCTAGGTAATCAGTAACTTTTTGTGTACATTTGTTTCATTATTAAACAATGAAAACCTCCACTTTGTTAATTTTATTCTCTTTTTGTTGTAGACACCAATCACCCAGAACCAATACAAATCTGAGAGCAGAATATAAGTCAGTATTTCATTTAAAAACAAACAAACAAAATCTGTAAAAGTATGTTTTTGCACATTATATTGTATTAACGGTTGTCATTGTATATTAAAGTAGCATCACTGATGAACCTTCTCTCTTCAGGAAAAACAACACATGTACGGTGTCAGGAAACAAGCCTTTCTTCAGACCTCATGTGCCGTCACCAAAAAGGTACAGAGCATTTCAACCACATATATGAATCTGCCATTATCTAAATATTTACATTACACAGTAAAGTAGTATTGAATGATGTCTATATGAACAATGTCATAAAAACAATTATAGGATTTCTATCAATTGTCAATTTTAAATGATAAATGCAAACATGTGACTTTTAAATTCTTATTTTCCTCATGCACCTCAGTGAGCCAAAATCATTCCATGTGAGTACATTTATTTACATCATATTTACGTGTATTGACTTACAGCATGGAAGACATGCTCAGTTTCTGTGATTAATATGCTATTCACTGAGATCTGTATATTTTAACATTTCCTTTAAGGGTTATGGTTATGATTGATGATGATTTCACCAACCTATATGGAAATGTCTGATGAAAACGTTATGAAAATCATTGGGGCCGTGCATGTGCTCTGACAGGTGGATCATGTGGTGCATCATTTCCCCATCCTGTTCCTCTGTTCAATATTGTTTTATAAATGATGACAATTTAAAACAGAAAAAAAACGAAGCCAAAAAAGTTTCTGAATTTAACAAACATAAATGTACTTTTTATGCTTATGCTTTATGCTTTTATGGCTCATCCATTGAGCAGCTTGATTGCAAACCTTAAGCACTTAATCAGTTTTTTTTTTTGTTTTTTTTTTGTTTTTTTGATGTACTGCTTGAATTATGCATGTGCTAATTATGCATGTGCTACCTTTCTTAAAAAAAAAAAAAAAAAAAGACATACATGTGAAATAAGTGTTCACAGCATTTTATCTCAGCTCTTGATTGCTCTGATATATTATTTCCATGTTTGTCTGCTAGAAATTTCTAGTGTGTTTCACTGTATGAACACAGTATTCTTTTTCATAAATATTTTGTCTCATATGTAAACAAGGCAGCTTATAATGCAGCAAAGATTGTTTTATCATTAAAATCAAATGTGTTACTTTTAAAGGCATCTATATTCAGCGTTGTTGTTAGGGAAGAAGTAGATACGTTACTAACAGAATTCATTTTTAAATGTTTCGCTACATTTCACCAGCTTGTGGTTGTATAAATAAATGCTCATCAGTGCTGTTGTAGGTTGTGAAACATTCATCTGCAGAAAGAAAATTAAATGTCGAACTGCATTATTTACATTTCTTTGTTCCTCTTTTAGATATAGAAAGTCTGTTTGAAGTAGATTTTCATTAAACCCAGACACTGCCTTATCAGTCTGTTAAGAATCGTCTTGCTTGTGTCATTGGCAAGACTAGGCTTTCTTTTTGAGTCCGCTTTCTGCTTCCACTCTGAAACACTAATAAAATATATTTAAAACTAAATAATAAAAACTAAACTTAAATAATTTATACTAAAGTGCGGAGTATTCCAAATTATTAAATCTAAGGGATAAAGTAGTGAATATCAGAAGAAAAACCCCAAAAAGTAAAATATAATAGAATGCAAGGAAAGGGGAAAAGCAAAAGAAACAGAAGAAAGAAGGAACAGAAAGAGTGAAGAGTCATAGTAAAGAAGTAGCAGAATTAGAGTAGGCACAATAAATTTATACTGTATATGCAGAAAACTTACATCCTCCTAAATCGGTGTTTATGTACAATAAGAAAAGGTCAAATAGACTTATCCATTACGTTACTCATCCATTGCCATATATTGTTGTATCGACTAGGTCGGTTTAGGCCATCGTGACCAGTTAAATGTTGAGGTTAAAAATAGATGTATGGTTTTCACACCTTAAGCAAAACAAGCACTTTCATTTGAATTGAAGTTTATCTTCTGAAAAAGAACATCTAGTACTGCTAATCACTAATTCTGAGAAACATTATTACTCAGGCAATAGTTGAAAGATGTCCAGTATCTAACAAAACACCAATAAAGAAGATATCACTTGCAAACACATAAAATGTGCATAGCATACATATTTATGAGAATACTACAAATATTACTTCAGAACAAAAATAAAATAAAATCAAGGGAAATATAACATTGATTATTTGGATACATCATGAACAATAAGCTATACAGCCCAATGTTTTCAAACCTGTGAAAAAAAAAAAAAAATATATATATATATATATTAAATTAAATAAATAAAAAGTTTGACTGATTGATCAGTTTTAGTTTACCATGGTTTATTAAATATTGATAGAATTGTGTTAAAGAATGTTAGTAACCATCACTTTTTGATGCACAGGGTACACCTTTAGCATCATTTTTCGAAGTGCAGGAGAAAAGAAAGTGCGAAGAAACCCTTGGCGTCATAATGCTGACGCAAAAGGCACTGGATATTTTATCGTCATGATTAAATTATATATTGGGTAATAATATTGACATTATTGTAAATATGTTGGGGTGTGATTTTTTTTTTCAATGTAAACAGTCACAACACTTTTATTTACATTACATTATTTACACATTTACGAGCACGTAACCCAACCCCTGCCCCTAAACCTAACCATTTGTCAATAAAACACAAGATATAACAGGCAGATTTATTTTAAAATTATTAACGTTAATATTCCAAGTCTTCTGAGGCAAAACGATTGATCTGAGAGAGAAAACCGTGGACTTGGACTGTTTGAGCGTAAATTCAAAAAATGCCACCAGAAGCAGCGTTATGTCAGCCTTGGTTGTGAAATGCCATTGGCTCTTGTGTGCCTTGTGACCGATTGTGTCAATACCTGTGACTGTACTTATATTTGTCTGTTACGTGTTTTATATTGTTCAGATGTGGGTAAGTTTAGGGTAGGGGTGGAGTTAGGTGCTCCAATGAAAGTTTAAATGTATATAAAATTATTTATATTTTTTTTACAAACTCATGCAAACCATTAAATTATGGCAACAACTGAAATCAATGGAGGACCCTGCATGTCCAAAAGTGACGCTAAAGGGGTACCTTGAGCATCAAAAAGCGACGCCAGAGGGTCTTGACCAAGCGTCAATATGTGTATGTCATGACAGGAGAACTTGGCGTAGCTACTTGAACTAAAATAAATAAATTCCTGATGAAGTCCCGTCTTTCCACATAATTATTGGCATGAGCCAAAAGTTGCAGCCCAGAAACGTCCCTAGCAGAGCAAAACAATATGAAGGTATTTTTGGTGCAAAACAACTGAGTGTCTGTGATGGTAAAATTTGTAGTTGTAGAGAATAGTCACACGTGTAATAGTAAATTTCAAAATTTCAAAAAGTCACAGAAAAAAAGTTGCAAACTTGTAGATTTTTTTTTTTCTCTCCCACAAACACAACACAACAGTTACACCTTCTCGAATCCTTCATTGCAGGTACACAAATCCTATTCCACGAATCACAAATCAAGAAACTTGCACGCTCCAGCATATGTCTGCCTCCTACAATTACTGCAGAGCACTTGTAGATGATGCTTTTGGGAAACAGCCTGCAATTGTAAGATAATTTGTGTGACTGTTTCTACGATCATCTTAGGCTTTCCATGCTTTTGGTAAATGTGAACCAGTTCATTTTTATCGGAAAAACTTACTTAAACAATGGCAGCGGATGTTGGTTTTCTTCTTTTTCTTCTTCTATTTTATTATTATTATTATTATTATTTTGCATAGGGTTTGTCATGCTTTATCGAGCACATAATTTTCTTTTTTCTTTTTTTTTTTTTCAAAACAAGATAATTCAACATGTTAGTTAAAGTGGCAGTGGGATGGGCTAGAGACTGAAAAAGCGAAACAGACTTATTTGGAACAGACTCCTTTATTCTTTACCAAAAGTAAGTAGCTCACACTTCCTCTTTTATGATTTTTCTCGCATAACCAAACGGCATTTTTGTCTTTTGCTCTCAGGTTCTTGCATTTTGAAGTACATGGTGTAGGCCTTTTTCATCCAACTGACTTGAAACTGGATTAAGAAGGTAAGAATGAAAAAAGATGAGGGTATATTATATCTAATATTTAACTTGATATCCATTAGGATCCATTTAATTTAACTGACAATTTAAGGTTCCAAGTCATAAATGTTGCCCCTACTCTTGCTGATTTGGTGGTCAAAACATAATTAAAAAATTATGGAAAGCAGACATTTAGGTTTGCAGCACAGAAAGTAAATTGGTGACATTTCTGTTGTTGAAAAAATGTTTCTTTACATAAAACAACATTTGTCTTTTAATTTCACCTAAGGGCCAACCCGGGAGCATAATGAGACCTCTTCTGATTTATTTGCTTTTACAAGGTATTGAATTTTTTTTCTCTTTTTCTTCTTCATACATTAGGTGCATCTGAAAGGGTGTGCAGCATTACAGTCTGTTACTCTTTTCTCTTTTCTTTAAGTTATCTGACCTAAATTATCGTAATGTTCTCTAACTTTTGTCCCACAGGTGTTCTGCTGTATGACACTTTGGCATGGTATGTGAGTATGCCAAAGCAAATTCACGGCCTCCAAGGTTCCTGTCTGGTTATACCATGTTCTTTCGGCTATTCATCATACCCACCCGCAAACCCACGTAGAGTTGTGTGGTATCACTGGCACTCTATAAATTATCCTTCAGTTTACGATCCATGGTATCCAAATGATGTCAGTGAGAAGTTCAGATGGAAAACTGATTTATATGGTGACCCATCAAGTTGGGATTGCAGTTTGCTGATCAAAAACCTGGATCTGTCACATCATGGAGAGATAGTATACGCATGGATTGACCCTGAAAATGTTGGAAAGAGCACTTACAGCATTTTTTGATGTCACCTCTACAATTCTTGTCGATGGTATTTAATTATTCTTGGAATAATATTCTGTGTACTACTCTAATATCTGTGATTGTCCAACCGTAGGGGAAATATTGTGTGGTCGGTAACAACAGACACAATAAAATGCTTCTCCCAAATTGATTTTCTCCTAACTAGTTTATTTCACAAATAAAGGTAAGGCAGTTTGAAATAGATGTGTGTGCTTGACTTTTTTAAAAGAGCACATTTTTCAGTTAAAACATTTAAAGAAATGAGAATTTTAAGTTATAAAGCTATATAAGACAAAAAGTTTTGGTCACTTTCTGGCTGTCAAACTTTGTGAAACATGTCTTATGTGACACAATATGACGGGAACTGAGGGGCTTCAGAATAGTTAATTAAAAAAGTAGTATTAAAAATTAATAAATAAAATAAAAAATAGTGTGAAGTTAGTTCTAAAATAATATGTTTGCAGATGCCTGTTGGTTTTGTATGTAATGCAATGAAATTCAAACATTTCTAAGTGTCCAAATATTTAAATATTTTTAAAAAGCATAATATGTACAACTTATAATGTCTCTGTCTATTACAGCAAGTCCGCAGAAGCCCAGCATCAGTATTCATGGTGGTGATAGGACAGGTGACACCATCACAGTAGAATGTTCAACTTTCCACACGTGTCCATACAGCAGACCATCCATCACTCTGTACGGTATAGAAGGAAATAACCAAATCAGGGATGAGCCTATTAAAGACGGCCTGTGGAAAACCACTCTAACACGCAAAGGTGTCATAAAGGCAGAACACTTGACTATTAGGTGTTCAGTAACACATTATGGTGGCAAAACAGTGACGGCTACAGAGATCAAAACTTCAGAATGTGAGTAAATGCAAATATGCATGGCTTTGTGTGCTATTAGCTCACTTAAAATATCGCAGTGGAACCTATTACAAGATTTCAATTCAATTTCAGGTGTTTATCAAAAAATAACGATTGAGCCAGAATTTGCAGATGTCACAGTGAGCATCACAAAGAAATTCACTTGTACGGTCTACCATTCCTGCCAGAACAAAAATCCAACCATCACATGGAACTACAAGAACATGAAGGTCACAGAGGGAAGAAGAACACTTTCCAATTTAAAATGGATCAGCTATTCCAACATTGTCTTTCTGGCTACAAAAGAAGATCATGGCAAGAAACTGATATGCACTGCAGAATTTTCTGGAGGACAACTTAAAGCTTCTGTTGTTTTACATGTACAACGTGAGTCATTTGTTAGCATTTTGTTTAATGTGTGTCCCTATAGGTATCGTGTCTAGTTTCTTTGTTTTTATTTATTTATTTATTTTTTTTGTAAATTTTAAACTCAAAGAAATTAAGCTGACTTACTTTCTAAGAATATTTACCATTCAAAATATACAAGCTAAAAACTTTGTTAAATATAGACAAAAATATATATATATATTTTTTTTTGCTTAATCTGCCACTCAGCAATTAACTTTGTTAATGTTCCCCAACTTTTGCATCACAGGTATTCTGCTGTATGATGCTTTGGGATGGGCAGTGAGTATGCCGAAAGACATTCACGGCCTCAAAGGTTCCTGTCTGGTTATCCCATGTTCTTTCAGTTATAAATCAAACCCACCCAAAAACCCACGTAGAGTTGTGTGGTATGAGCGGGACTCTAAAGGTTCACCTTTAGTTTGTGATCCGTTGCATCCAGACAAAGTCATTGAAAAATTCAGAGGAAAAACTGATTTATATGGAGAATCAGACTGGGATTGCAGTCTGCTGATCAAAAACCTGGAATCTTCTCATAATGGAAATAAATTATACACAAGGATTGACCCTGAAAATATTGCATGGCAAACATATGAAACTGATGATGCTACCTCTACAGTTATTGTTGATGGTATGTAAATGTTTTTGGCATAATATTGTTCCTATGTAATATCTATGATTGTCCAGCTGTTGTGTGGCCAGTAACAATAGACACAACTAAATCTCCCAGACTGATTTCTTTCTGACCAATTTATTTGTTGAAATAGCATTTAAAAATAAATGCAGGGACATTCCATTCTAATTCTAATGTTTCTATCAATTAAAGCAACTCCACAGCAGCCCAGCATTAGTATTATTGGAGGTGAAAAAACAGGTGACACAGTCACAGTAGAATGTTCAACCTTCCACTCGTGTCCATACAGCAAACCAGCCATTACTCTGAATGGTATAGAAGGATCTGACAAAACAAAGGATGAGTCTATTAAAGACGGTCTGTGGAAAATCACTCTGACACGCAAAGGTGTCGTAAAGGCAGAAAGCACAACTATAAAGTGCTCAGTAACATATTATGGTGGCATAACAGAGACCGCTACAGAGGTCAAAACTTCAAAATGTGAGTAAACAAATATGTTATGCAGTAAGTTAACTTTAAATATCACAGTAGAATTTATATTTAATTTCAATTTCAGGTGTGCATCATAACATATCGATTGAGCCTGAACTGGCAGATGTCACAGAGGGTGTCGGACAGAACTTCACTTGTACCATCTACCATTCCTGCCAGAAGGAGAATCCAGTTATCACATGGAACTACGAGAACATGCAGGTCTCAGCATGGAACAAAAAGCATTCCGATACAGATCAGTTTCGAATTGCATTTTCCAACATAACCTTTCTGGGTGCAAAAGAAGACCGTGGGAAGAGACTGATATGCACTGCAACATTTTCCGGAGGAAACATTGAAACTTATGTTGTTTTGCGTGTACAAGGTGAGTAACTTTTTAGCATCATGTATGTGATTTGATCTTTCTATGTCTAGTTATTATAGTGGTGCTTTATCTTTTCAGTTTTTTTTGTAAACCTTATGACTGAAGAAATTTGAAAGCCTCTCATTGGTCAATAATCATCATTCAAATTACAGCTTGACTGATTGAGGTTGATGTTTCATGCATGTACAGTTGAGGTCAAAAGTTTACATACGCCTTGCAGAATCTGCAAAATGTTAATTATTTCACCAAAACAGGAGGGATCATATAAAATGCAAGTTATGTTTATTTAGTGCTGTACTATTTCGTAAGATATTTCACATTAAAGACATTTACATATAGTCCACAAGAGAAAATAATAGTTGTATTTATAAAAGTGACCACAAAAGTTTTCATAAACTTGATTCTTAATACTGTGCTGTTACCTGAATGATCCACAGCTGTTTATTATTATTAAACTGCCCACTGTTCTTCAGAAAAATCCTTCAGGTCCCACAAATTCTTTGGTTTTTCCTTCTGAATCATCAGTGAGTGTTTGAACATTCTGTAATAGTTGAATATGAGTCCCTCAGTTGTCCTCAGTGTGAAAAGATGGACCTTATAATCATACAGTCATTGTTGGAAAGGGTTCTAATACACTAAAGTGCTGAAAAACTATTATGTTCTCTTGTGGACTACATGTAAACACCTTTTTTGTGAAATATCTTACTCAGGTCAGTACTAAATAAAAAATAACATGCATTTTGTATGATCCCTCTTATTTTGGTAAAATAACATTTTGCAGATTCTGCCAGGTATATGTAAACTTTTGACCTCAACTGTAGTTTTTTCTGAATTGAGAACTTATGATTTACACATTTTTGTAAATGGCAAGTTATGCAAAATAGAATTTGCGTTACTGCATTTAATTGTTTTATACCAATTCTCTTACAGAATATCAAAAACCAGTGGATCAAATCCTGAATGAAAGTATGTTTTCCCTTCTGTAGCTGCTCTCATATTTGTTTTATTGCACTGTGCTCGCATGTTTTTTTTTTTTTTTTGGCAATGAAATGTTAAGTTCTATAATTTATCATATATCATTTTAGCCTATTTCCAATACGTGGCAGACGTGATGCCCAAGATCACCGCGTTGCCTCGATCATGTGTGGTAATTCCATGCAGTTTCAAGACGGAAGATGAATATCTCACTCGACTTCGGGTTCTTTGGGTGAACAGAAAAGGTGGCTACATGTTCCACACCGACCCAGTCGATGTCTTGGACAACTTCAAAGGCCGTACAAGACTCCTCGGAAACCCGGATGAGCAGAACTGTACTGTGGAGATGGATAATGTGCAAACTCATGACAACGGGCCTTTCTGTTTTCAAGCAGAAAAAGAAAATGATAGATACCGCTTCAACAACAGCTGTGTGTTCATTTTGATGCGGGGTGAGGAAACATAACCAAATATAATCACTTGGGTTCACATACTTTTTAAAATGTACTTCATCCTAAAACTAATTTAATGTCTATGTGTTAAAAAGCACCAAACAAACCAGTGATGTCATCTCTTCCTGAAAACATCGAGCCCGGGACACGCGTCACCGTCAAATGCTCAGTCAACCACACCTGCTCCTCTCACCCGCCCGAAATCACCTGGAGCGTCCCAACAGCCCAAGAAACCATCAGCCACAATCACATGGGTGGAGGCGTCTGGGAAGCGGTGTCCGCTGTGACATTTATTCCAACTGGATATGAAGAGAAAGATGAAATTGTTTGCACTGCCACATTTTGGGGTGGTAAAACACAGGAAAATACTGCCTTCATGAGTATTAAAAGTAAGTAGACTGATGTTAGTGAGATCAGTTCGTGCGTTGATCTGTGTTTTAATATGTTCAAATAGAAACCATAGAAAATATGACTATTAATCCTGTTAAAATAATATTATAACAGGAGTGCAAGGACTTAAATTGGAGCTTTATGCCATAGCTCCCTCTCTCGTGTTCATCCTCATTTGTGTGCTTGCTGGAGTCTTAATATGCAAGAAATGGCACAGGTAACTTTATATGGCTTATTCACATCCTTCAGAATTTTTGTATAACCTTTTGAAGACTGTCAAAAGAAAGTGAGATTGTATCTTAGAAATGCTCTAAGGTACTGAAACTAAATTTTCTGAATGTCATCTTCATTCTATGAGTACTGGAGCAGTATGGACACAACGCCACCTACTGGTCAAGAAATTTTAGAAATTGCTTTTTAACAAAATTTTCCAAAAAGTTTGTCCTAAAATCATGAAACTTTGATTAAACAAATTTCAGTTAAAAAAATTACTTGCAGTTATTTTTGCTAAAGCTTATTTGTTTTTGTCAGTCAAAATGAATAAGTGTCTCAATTTTACATTCTCATTATTGATTGTAGAAAGCCTAGTCATGATATGCAAGGGTCACATACGCAATCTGAACAGAGGTATGTATGACATATTATTTTCTCAGATTTCACTCATTAATTCATGTTAAAAACTTTTATGATCTAATAGCAATTTTTACCCTATTCTCCAATGTAGGAGATCATTTTGGAACAGATTCTCAAGGTTGCAGTTTTCTTTATTAACTTATCTTTGTCTCTTTGTATTTGGTCTTGAGACTAAATTTAAACCTTCTCCACCAGTCGTTTTAGTATGTCTGAAGGAAGAGCAGGTTGGACTAACATAGGAAACAGACGTGATAACAGGCAAGTTTAATAAATAAATAAGTGTTGGTCTTAGTTTCCAATCTACTAACTAGTGTTATCTACAGGTACACTGGAAATGCTCCTGAAAGACCACCGAAGGCTGGACAAAGGCAGGTTAAAAATATAAATTACAAATATTGTTCTAAAAATTAATCATATTATTTGAACTGTCACATGTTCTGTATACCCTTACAAAAAAGAAGTTTATTTAAGTGTGCTATTTGTGTACTTCTTTTAAACTAAAAATAGAAAAGTATACTTTCAGTCTACTTTTCAAGTACTTCTCAGAAATGTGCTTACGTCTCAGAGATATACTTAAAATGAGATTTAAGTATACCTGACTTATACTTAGAAAAAGTCTAAATATATTTAAGCTATACTATACTAAGCTCAGAGAATCCATGTTTTCATTGTTACATGATAGTGGGCGCTATTTCACGTCTTCTATACAGAACTTCCAAAACACAAGTGAAACCGAAACAGCAGATGCTTCCTCATGTAATCTAACACAATCATCAAAAATCATCAAAACTGTATAACGTTATGGAATAAAATGTCGACCCGTGAAGAGGAAATAATGACTGTCAAAATTTGGGGTGTTGATCGACTCCAACTACATTTTGAGTATCATTCTGAATCCAGTTCAGTCTTTAAGCATTTTGTCCAGAATATTGTTTATTTATTTTAGTTTTTTATTGTTTTTTTATGAAACTTACAAGTTTCATGCAAGTGTTTATAAAAAAGAATGCCTTAAGTTTACAAACAGATACCCTGTTCCTTCTTTTGATAATTTGTCAGTTCAGATATTTATATAATATACATAATATACAAAATACATACAAAAATAAAACTGAAATAGGGACATAGTAGTCTACTTAAAGTAGGATGTAAAGTTCTTTAAAGTATTTAATTAGTAAACTATCAGTATATCTATAAGTTCACTTTTAGTGTAGTTGCAGTTCAAACTAAAAACTAGTTGTGTACTCAAAGTTTACTACTGTTATACTTGAAGTATACTTAAAAGTGTACTTTTATATACTAGAAAGTGGGCCAATTTAGTCCCAAGGAGTACTGAAATAGTACACTTACAAGTATACTACTAGTACACTGATATTTGTATACTTACTACATAAAGTATACTTAAAAATATACTTGAACTTTACTTGAGTATACTTAATAAAATAAACCCGAAGTATACTACTTTTCGTAAGGGTAGTTCTGTTAATTTGTCACTGTGTCTTGTATTCTATGTGCCTGTTTGCTGTGGTTTCTGTTTCAGTTCCTGTTATTTGTCCAGTCTGTGATTTGTCCCTGAGTTTCTTCTGTTCATTGTTCAGGTCTCGTCTATGGTAATTGTGTAGTTTGTTGCTTTGTCTCCCATGTTTATTAAAACTCCTTGTGAATTGTCTTTGTGTGCTTTATTTGGATTACTACACAAACATTACAGAAACGTTACATGACTGTTTAAATGTCACATCTCTTAACAGAAGGAGCATCTGGAGCCGTTTTTCCAGGTATATTTTCTTATAATTGTCTTTGCATATTAGTTGGCCTTTGTTTCCAATCCACCAACTATTGCTATTTACAGGAACTTTGGAAATACTCCTGAAAGACCACCAAAGCCTGAACAAAGGCAGGTTGAAAGAATATTTATAACATTATGAATATTGTTAAAAAAATCATACTTTTAAACATTACATGGCTAATGTTACGTCTGTTTAAATGTTACGTCTGTTAACAGACGGAGCATCTGGAGCCGGTTTTCTAGGTAAGCAGTAATCTATTTTTTGTGTTAATTTTGTGTTGTTTCATTAATAAATTAAAAAGAATCATTTGATTTTGTTTTTGTTGTAGACACCAATCACCCCAAACCAATGCAAATATGAGAGCAGAATACAAGTCAGTATTTTATTCTTTATTAAAAAGAATTCTATAACATAAGAGTGTTTCCTTATACATTTATGTAATAAGAAGATGATCAATAAATAGCTTACTAATAGTTGTCTTTGCATACTAAACAGATATGAGAAAGTAGTTTAATATTTTAGCAAGTAACTGTAACATTTAACTTTAATTTTTTATGTTTATTTTCAAAATTCCCAGTCTGTCCCATCACTGATGAACCTTTACTCTCTTTACAGGGCAAACAACACATGTATGGTGTCAGGAAACAGACCTTTCTCCAAACCTCATATGCCGTCACCAAAGAGGTACACTAGTGCATTTGGACCACATATGAGTCCCTTAAAGTCTAAATTCATTATACTCATGTTAAAAAAAAAAAAAAAAAAACTGTTGTTAAAAATACTAGTTAAAGTCCCAGTGCCACTTACAGATTCCTGACCTTGGTTCTTTAACATTAACATGTTTGTTATAATGGAAAAACAAATTGTAGATTTGTAATTCAGAAACACTGTATGTTCTATTTAAATAAAATCATACAGAGGTCTGTGCAAACACAAATGTGATTTATACATTCTTGTTTTTCCTCATGCACCTCAGTGAGGCAAAATCCTACCGCGTGAGTACATGTATCACTGCATTTGCTTTCTCACAGCATGGAAAACATGCTCAGTTATGCTTCAAATGTATGAAAAAAAGCTAAAATATGACTGACTTCTGTATCTCTTTACATTTATTTTAAGGGTTATGATTCTGATGTTGATTTTACCAACATATACGGAAATGCCTGATGAAACTGTCCCATCACCAGGTGCATGTGCTCTGACAGACGCATAACTTCCTCATCCTGTCCATCTGTTCAACACTTTGTTTTATAAAAGAAAACATTGTAAAATGGATAATGAAAACAAAGCTTTTTTTGCATTATGCTTCAAGTAGTGTTTCAATTCGTCTTTTCTGAGTCTGTATTTGTATTGACTACAATATGCATTAGTTTCTCACATTATTCTGTAAAATTAAAATAAACACTTTTTTTTTTTTTTTTCAATTATGCTTTCTTGAAAATTATGCTTGTGCTACAATCCTTTCACATAAAGAAACATACATCCATACATGTGGCTTGTGGCTTAATTATTCACAATCAGTCTTGTGTCTCAAAACTTTCTTTCTTCTTTTTTTCTGTCTTATATTGTGGTAAATAATAGTAGGCTAGACCTGTGATAAAATATTTTATTGTGTTTTTTCCCCCATTCGATAATTTGCAGTAGATGCTGAAAATATAAGGATTACACAAAATTAGGTTTATTACACTGTATAAAAACAAGAGAGAATTTTCCGTAGGCTACCTAACTGTTAGAACTATGCGAAATTAGATGTGGCATAATCGCGTTGATCGCTAGCATATCGATCGGGAAGGAGCTACGCAGCTCACTTTGTTACCATTATCAAAACCTTGGCTCCTATTACGGACCTTCGAGAACATTACACGCTGCATGACAAAGGGTTGGTATAGGAATGCACTTTAGGAACCAAAACCACAATAAGCAGCATATAAATACGATTTTAACAAATACTGTATAGATGTAAACTAACTGAATACAGTAAATGTGTTTTTATGTTTTGTAAATGTGTGTGTATACACTAAATGTGTTGTTATACACGTTTAGCATTACAAAATGTGCTATATCTTTTAAAATGCTCTGCAATATACTGAGGTGCAAAGAGTGTCTGCCTGTTACGGAAAGACTGAGAGAGGCATGCGGATCCATGTGCAAGCTTTTATTAAACAGAGACGTGGTCATAACAAACAAAGATCAGAAGAGTATTCTTAACACAGATGTGGGTCAAAACATTGGGAAATGTTATCCAAAGGGCAAAGCAAAGGAGTAATCCAAAACAGACTAGAGTCCAAGGCAGGCAGAGAACACAAAGAAACAAGATACATAGGCTAGGATCAAGACACGGGTAACAGATTATGAACAAGGCTGGACTAGATTCAGGAAAGTACTCAGAGTGGCTCCGTAAAGTTGCTATCACTGACTGAGGAATATACGCAAACAATACTTGGCCATCTTAGAAGGATCTGGGTGTGTGTGACTGGCTATAGGTGTGTGTGCAATCAGAGCAATATATGATGGGAAATGTAGTCCAGGGTGACATGCAACAGTTTGTGAATTTGTGAGAGTCAATGTAATGACAGTGCAACATATGATGCTCCTCTTGTGATGATGACCACAAGAGGAGCTCACTCAAGTCTGTTGTGGCAAAATCAAACCGACTCTCACCAAAGTAAGAGACAAACTCAGTCAAATGTCTTTTATAAATTTATTCTTTGCAAAGAAGGTCAGACAGTCATACAGAAACACAGGTTACTGCAGAGTGCGACCCAGAAGGGAGGGCTCACTCCTATTTATATCTCTTCCCTAGCCTTCAAGGTTACATCTCCTAACTGGTAACTTTCCACACGTAGTAAGAGTCAGACAAATACATTCTGCTACGTCATACTCCCAAGATTCAAATCTTTATATTTAGGGCCCTGACACCCTTCTCTTATGTCATTCTTATAGCAGGTTTAAATAAAACAGACCCTTACACAATATTCCATAAGCACATAGATGAGTAAAATGAATTTTTCTTTCACAATTTCCCCCTTTTTATCATTCATTGATAACTACTCACTAAATTCATTACTACTCACTCTATTAATTTAAAATGTTTGATTAAAATAATGGTTAGAATCATCCTAAATCACCACATTCACTATCTGTGAGCCTGGGCTAAACGAATAAGCACTGTTATAGCATTCCTGACATGGATCAGACCCTCAGTCACTACACAGACACCAAACATGAGTATCACTTACAATTTCAAATCTCAAAGCAAATTTAAGTCATCACATCACACTTATACTCTATATTTCTGATTTTCATATACTTGATCACCCTCTTAAATTTATGTATATATAGATTATGTATATATAGATATATAGATTATCATTATCATAGGCTTAACATCAACACTAAATGCCCCATACTTTCAATACCAATTATTGTCTCCTTAAGTCATTGAATGCATTTCACTGTAACTTTTACTATCGTTAGCTCATCTTCACCCATGTTCAAAAAACGTTATTAGGATGTACATCAAATTTAACCATTTAATGGGAGACACTAGTTTTCCCCAGTCTCTGTACTGAGCTGGATACAAGCTGAAAAATACATGGTAGGCCTAGTAACAATCCTCTTGCCAAAACTGGTAACACAGTATTACACAGCCCGTATCCCCATTCTCCCCACAAATTTGCTAACCATTTAAACCATTAATTGTTTGCTTGTTCAGGCTCTTTTACGGCCGTTTTCATGTGAATAAAAGCACTTTGTATTTAAACCGGACTCTGGCATTTGTTGACATGTGCCTCAAATCTCTTTACTCCATCTGCTCCTCCTCTTGGGGTGTAGGTGGGACTTTTCTGCAGTGGCTGGCATGAATCCATGTGGTTCTTTCTTTCACAGCCATATGGGTGATCAGAAGCACCTTTAACAGCCCCAGCCACCTTTTTGCTTTCCAGCTCTTTCTCCTCAGGTCTTATACCACTGCGAAGTCACCAGGTTTGATGTTGTGCAAGTCACCTGCACACAGACATTAGACAACAGACAAGACATTTCCTTGCAGTAACTCAACATGTCATGCTCACACAATTCTGTTGATGGCAGCTGTTGTTTGCCCCCTTCCATTCCCATAACTGGTGGTCTACCAAAGAGAATTTCAAATGGGCTAGGTTCACCCTGGATTTCTTTCTCATTCTCATATCCATGAGAACAATTGGGAGCACCTTAACCCATTTCAATCCAGTTTCCTCACAACATGAGGCCAATTAATTTTTTCTTATTTTTCTCTTAAAGCATTTTAGCATTTTATTGCTCCACCTGAGCTGAATGTCAGTCAACATAACCTTTGCTACTGCTGCTGCTTGGGATATTTTTGTCACTTTTTCTACATTGTGAGTGTTTCAAATGACACACCTTTTACAAAATGTTGTGAACCCCTCTGTAAACCACAATTCTTTCATTTATTACAACCATTCCCCCTTTTGATGCATGGTCCAACCCAATGCATCGTTGTAGCATAATGAGTAAAGAAGTGTCGGGGGAAAACAAAGCCTGCCATCACAGCTCATCCAAACACCATTGGTCAGTGCACATCCGGATTGTTTCCCCTGGTCTTTCTCTGCTCCTAAAGAAAAAGTATGCATGCTCTGTAAGTAATAAGAAACATCAAGGTTATTTTCAGATAACAAAGTACACTCCGTTTCTTTTGGCTAATTAGCCGCCGCGTCCTTCGCTGCCGCGCCTGCTCTGGCATTTCCTGTGGATACAGAATCTTTGTTATTTGTGTGTGTTGCACATCTACAAATGGCTATCTTATCCGGCAGCAAAATAGCTTCTAGTAAAGCTGCCATAAGAGGAGCATGTAATATTGGGCGCCCATCTGACTAATTTTCTGTGTTTCCACAGTGCTCCAAAATCATGCGAAACTCCAAAAGCGTATCGTGAGTCAGTGTAAATGGTGACGCATTTGTTTGTATTGAGTTTACATGCCTCTGTTGAAGTCACAAGATCTGCTGCTTGTGCTGAATAGTTTTATGGCAATGAGCCAGAGGTCACTATTTCAAATTCTGTCGTTACAGCATAGCCCACTTTATTTTGACCTGTTTGTGGATCTCTGAACGTGGAACCATCCACAAAGAGGACGTTTTCGCAATTTTCGAGTGGTATGTCCAAAAGATCTGGACGTGGCGTACACACTTGATCGAGCACGGTCAAACAACAGTGATGTTCCTCCCCATCCTCCTCCGTCGGAAGGAGGGTGGCAGGATTCAAGGTTGTGCAGCGTTTAACAGTTATATTCGGCATATCGAGCAAGATAGTGTGGTATCGTAACCAACAAGCCGTCAATAAGTGCAATGTTTTTTGTTCTTGCAGAATCATGGACACTGCGTGTGGCACCATCAATGTCAGGTTGGAGTACTCTACAAATTCTCTAGACGCCATCACGGCCTTCTCGGCAGACGCCGCTGCCCTCAGATAGTGTGGCAGGCCTGCTGCAACTGGATCTAGCTTGCTTGAAAAATAGGCCACAGGTCGCAGTCTGTCCCCATGATGCTGCAAGAGAACAGAAGTCATAAACCCATTTTTCTCATCCACCATCTGAACAAAAGGCTTAGTTGGTACCGGTAGGCCCAAAGTCGGCGCCAGAGACAGTTGAACTTTCATGTTGACAAATGCCTCTGCCTCCTCCTCAGTCCACTCAATTTTGTCACATGACTTCAACCCCTTCCCTATTCTTAGGGCTCTCAGAGGCTGCTCGAGAATCGCATAATTTGTAATGAAAGTCCTACAATATGAACACATTCCCAAAAATGACAATATTTGTTTCTTTGTGATTGGCTTCAGTACATCTTTTATGGCCTGCACTCTTTTGTCAGACAGGGACTTACTGTTGGGTGTTATGACATGACACAAAAATGTTACTTGTTGTTTTACAAACTGTAGTTCTGGCAGGCTGACCTTGTGGCCCTCCTGAGCCAAATGCTTAGGGAGAGAGACAGTGTCAGCCACACGTGTATTCATCTATACTAATAAGAAACTAATAAACCTTTAACATATTATAGCAAAGCAGTTCCAGCTGTCAGAGTAAAAGGTTCTAGGCTTCTTTGAAGCACTTCGTTATCTATCGTAGACTCAAACACGTAAATCTATAGCTTTTTGTCATTGAATTCAAATGCAAACTAGTAGCCACTGTTTTTTGTCCAGTGGCATGCTAAAAATGCATTAGCCAAGTCTACCACTGAAAAGAATGTTGCATCTTGCTGAATTTGTGACAAGATTGTGTATGGATTTGGCACTGATGGGGCCCCTTTGTCTGACAGCTGCATTCACTGCTTGTAAATCTGGGATAAAACACCATTCTGTAGGTTGGCCCTTATCCCTTACAATTTTCACATTAAATATTGGAGTGCGCGCTGGAGAATCATTACATGGCACTATTGTACCCTCTTTCAAAAGTGAATCAAACACTGGTTTTATACCCAGTATTGCCTCTGCTTCAGAGGATACTGCTGTTGACACGGCCTGTAATCAGATTTTAGAGTGATTACACCCGGTTCACATCCATTGATCAAACCCACATCATATTTGTGTTTTGCCCACAATTTAGAAGGCACCTCTGCCAAAGCAGGGTGTATGTCTGAGGTGCAAATATTTGCCATGCAATGATTTTCTTTTGTGCTTTTATTAATAGGGGTCACAATTCTATTTACTTTAATATCATACTTGCGGTCTGACACTCTTACTGTGTTTCATAGCCCCACCTATCTCACACCAGTCTGTTGCATGAACAGATTTCTTCACAAATCTCTTCACCATGCCTGATCCCTGGCCTTGGAAACAGATAAGTGAGGCACAGACTCTCCTGCCACTAGACAAAACGGAAGCTGTTTTTCTGTTTTTTTTTTTTTTTTCTGTCAGGCTGACTGAAACCGCACACACACTTTCTGTCCAAAACATTTGATCACAGCTCAAAGTTTCACTCTTTTCTCTTTTCTCATATTGTTCATTTTTTTTTTTTTTTGGTACGACATGTGACGTGCAATGTAAATTGTCAAACTGCATGATTTGTGTGTTGAACAGCTTTGTTCAATTCTTAGCCAATTCACACATCATCTGAGCCCAATCATTGTTTTTTTAATGCGCCAATCATAAAACCACTGATGCTCAGCTCGCAGACAGCACAATCGGTCCTCCTGTTCTGTCACTCTGACACAAGCACTAAATTTAGTTTACATAATAAATCTCGACCCATGATGGGTACAGGGCATGCCGGTGCATAAGTGAATGCATGTTTTAACACCCGGCCTCCCTCTGTTTCATAATTCAAAGGCACTGTGAATTTTTCAAAAATTTTATGACCTGATGCAGAAGTGGACTCATTTATGTTATCAGTCAGTACCGGTTGACATGGCAAGTCACATGGTCATAAACAAGATCTGGTAGCCCCAGAATCTGCTAAAAATTCAACTAACATTCCCTCCACTAACAAGGGGTACTTTGGCATTTTTAGAAACCCCTCACTTTCAAACATCATTGTACAGTTATCAAAAATTTCATTGTTTAAATCTGAAACACTCAAACATATGCAAGCTTTTTCTTCATTGCAAAGAGCAGTATTTTCGTCACTCAGTTTAGAAACACACAAAGAAAAGCAAGCATTTTCTTCATTGCAGAGAGCAGTGTTTACATCAGTGTATGTGTGTGTGTGATATTAAAAGATGTTCACTTTCCTGCACTGTAGCTGTCGGCTGCTCACCCGGGAGCCCTCCTCCCTGCTCTCCATCATTCTTGCTTCAGTCTTCTGCTTGATTTTGCTGGTGTTCTGGACATTCTCGGCTCCAGTGACCATCCTTCTTGTACAGTCTGCATTTGCTGCATTCTCTGGTCAGATGATCATCAGTCCCACAGATCACACAACCCCGTTGCTTTGGGTTTCTTTCAGTCCAGTTTGAGGGTCTGAGACCTGAGGCAGGACTGCCAGAGTAGGAAGCCAGGGTGGAGCTGGCAGGACAGGCAGCCAAGGTGAAGCCAGCAGGACAGGCGAAGCTAAGGGGCCACCAGAGCAGGACTGAAGACCTCCACGGTGGAGCAGATCGAGCAGGAGACCTCCAGGCCGGAACAGACAAAGCAGGAGACCTCCAGGCTGGAACAGACGAAGCAGGAGACCACCAGGCCAGAACAGATGAAGCAGGAGCCCACCAGGGCAGAACAAATGAAGTAGGAGCCCACCAGGGTGGAGCAGATGACCACTAGGACAGAAGAGAAGGCCACCACGGCAGAACAGATTGAGCAGAAACCCACAGCAGAGACTGGGACCTGGGGAAAACTAAGACACAAGAAACAGACAGAGCATACGGCCTCAAGGACCGAGGCAGGGAACATGGTGGGTTTATAAACAGTCACTTTGGGCACAACAGACTGGGCCGACAGTGCATTGTTGGTCTCCTTGAGAGTTATAGAGGTAATGGGGCAGATGTAGAGTGTATTTTTAGTGTCTGAGTTTATGACAGGCAGGGTTATGAGTTCAAAGATGGATCTTTGGGTTGTGACAAGGCTACTAATGTCTACAGGGAGCTCAGGTTTCTGGTGTTGTGACTGGACAAACGGGGCAGATAACAGGTGCACTGGTGATAACAGGACAGACAGATGATTCAAAATCAGACTTGTTATCTGACACTGGACTGAAAAATAATTCTGAAACACATTCTTTCAAAATCAGACTTGTTGTCTGACACTGGACTGAAAAATAATTCTGAAACAGATTCATGGAACACATTCAGGGGTTGATAGACTGACAGTTCACAATTAGACTCATTAACAGAAACTGGCAAGACCGGCAATTCGCAATCAGGTTCATTAGCAACACTACAATTAACAGACAGTACAGAGTACACAGAGAGTTCTCGGACAGCCTCCATGGCTGGCTCAGGACTGAACAAGAGTTCATTAATGGCCTCTTTGACCAGAACAGGACTGGCAGAGAGTTCAGGGACGGACTCCATAGCCGTGACAAGACTGACTGGGATTTCAGGGACAGCCACCATAGCTGTGACAGGACAGACAGGGATTTCACAGGCGGCCTCTGCAGCCAGTAAAGGACAAAACACGAGTCTGTGAGTGGGTGCCACTACTGTGCACAGAGCTGCAGCGAAAGACGTTGCCTCAGTAAAATCTGAGAAGAACGCTGCTACCTCTGAAGGTTCTGCAGCTTTAGCCCCCATGTCTGGATGATCTGGAGCGGGCACTGCCATTTCTCAAGGTTCTGCAGCCTCTGCTGCCACCTCTTGCAATTTCTCCGTGAAACGTCACTGGTTTAGGGAATTCAGTGGTAGTGAACGCAGCCCAAACACACCAAATAGCAATGCCCATTGCGGGAAGCGCTACAGATAGGGGACACAGTTCAAAGACAGGAGTGTGAAGGCAAGTAGGTCTGGGGATACCTGCTGTGTGAGAAGACACCAATGGTGCATCCCACACATTGGATATCAGACTGGGAAACTGACGGACTGACCTCAGAGTTCTAGGTGCAGCAAACGGGACGTGACATGATTCTAGATGATCAGCTGTGACATTACATTGTGATTTAAATAAATGGAAATCTAATATTAATGAAATTTTGCATTTGTCTTGCAGGTGGCTACACGTCTCTTTAGTAAACTTTAGTACAGTTACTGCAGAGCACTTGTAGATGATGCTTTTGGGAAACAGCCTGCAATTATAAGATAATTTGTGATGATTTGTGCAAATGTTTCCATTATCAACTTAGGCTTTCAATTCTTTTGGTAGATATGGACCAGTTCATTTTTATCTGATATTCCTCAAACACTAATCACTACTAAAAAATCTTTAGAAATCTAGTAAAAAATTTCCCTAAACTTACTGAAACAGAATTGCAGCTGAAGTTTTCTTCCTCTTCTTCCTCTTCTTCTTTTTTTTTTTTTTTTTTTTTTGCATAGGGTCTTCATGCTTTATTAAGCACAGCAGTGGGATGGGCTAGAGGCTAAAAAACAAACTTATCTGGACAGTAGGAAAGTAAAAGTCAGGGTGTAGCTCACAGTTCCTCTTATTTAATCTTTCTTGCATAACCAAACAGCAATTTTGTCTTTTGCTCTCAGGTTCTTGCATTGCCTTTTTCATCCAACTGACTTGAAACTGGATTAAGAAGGTAAGAATAAAAAAAAGATAAGGGTATTTGTATCTGATTTAACGTGACTAAGATTTGAATTTAATTTAACTGATAACTTAAAGTTTCATAAGTCATAAGGTTAGCCGCCTGTTTTACTGATTTGATGGTCAAAATTTGATTAAAAACAAACAAACAAACAAACAAACAAACAAAAACCTTAAAATAGACATTTAGAATGTCCTAAATGTCCTTTGGGTGAAATTTCCATTGTTGAAAAAAAAATTTCTTCACCTCATTTTTAAATGTTATTATTTTTTTATTTTTTTTTTTTTTGTACACATAAATATAAATAATAATAAATAATTTTTTTTTTATTTTGCTTAAGGGCAAACCCGGGAACACGATGGGACCTCTGCTACTTCATTTGCTCTTACAAGGTATTGAATGTGTACATTATGTGTCTAATAAGGGTGTGCACGATTAAAATCAATGACTCTTTCTTTTCTTTTCTTTTCTTTTCTTTTCTTTTCTAATGGTTACACACCATATTTATACTGTGGCTAAATTTCAGGTCATATATTTGTAGAGCTTTTATTCTTAACAGCAAGTTAATTTCAATTTAAAATGATTAGTGCAAATTTAACCAATATCGCCCAGCAACATGGTCTGCCTCCATCCAAGCAAAAATGCATGCAAAATCATCACATAATTTACTAACTTTGCATGATGGTGATGAAATACAAGCATTCTTGGGGAGCTGCAGAGTGAAAGGCAAAGCAAAAACATATAGAGTACATTACCTTTATACAGTAGTCAACATTTGAAGTGGATCAAAAGAGTTCACCAAAATTGTCTTAAGACAAGAACAGGTATTGTTTTGGTTTTTGGACAACTTATTGAAAGGTTTTGATCCACTTAAAATGCTGACTACTGTAGTCTTTCATTTTTGGATCAATGTGTTAAGATATTTATATTTCTTTAAACTATGATGACTTGTTTCACATTTATTATAGATTTTCAATTAATTATGTGACTGAATAAAATCAATTAAAAAAATATGTGATTGAATGTTAATGGAAAACAAAAACAGAACTATTTTTGAAAAACTACCACTTAATGTTCTCCAACTTTTGTCCCACAGGCATTCTGCTCTATGATGCTTTGGCATGGGAAGTGAGAATGCCAAAGCACATTAAGGGCCTCAGAGGTTCCTGTCTGGTTATACCATGTTCTTTCTACTACTACTCATACCCACCCGTAAACCCCTATAGAGTTGTGTGGTATAAGTGGGTCTCTAAAGGTTATCCTTTAGTCTACGATCCACGAAATCCATGGGATGTCATCAATGAGTTCAGATGGAAAACTGCATTATATGGTGACCCATCAAGAAGTGAATGCAGTCTGCTGATAAAAAAACTGGATCTGTCCCATCATGGAGAGAAATTATACACCTGGATTGACCCTGAAAATGTTGGATGGCGCACCTTTGAATTTTATGAAGTCACCTCTACAGTATTTGTTGAGGGTATGTAATTATTCTTGAAATAATATTCTAATGTAATATCTGTGATTGTCTTACCGTAGTGAAATATTGTGTGGTCTGTAACAGACACAATAAAATGCTTCTCCCAAATTGACTTTCTCCTAACTAGTTTATTTAAACATTTCATAAGGAAAGGCAAGACCATATGCCTAAAAAATTAATTTTCAGTTAAAACATTTAATGAAATGAGAAGTTTAAGTTATAAACTTTCTGGACACTTTCTGGTTTTCAAACTTTGTGGCACATTTTATGTGGCACAATATGAGAGGAACTGCCTCCATACATCTACAGTGGTGGCCAAAATTATTAGAACACTGGTATTTTCACCAGGTTAAAAAAAGTCAGTTATTTCTATCTTTTGCTGTAGTGTGTCAGTAGGAAATACCAGTTTACATTTCCAAAGATTAATTTTGCCATTAATTGTAATAATCAAGTAAGATGTTTGTTTGCACAAGGAGTCTGACAACAGCCAGTGCTCCACACAGAGATCTGATCTCATCATCATCCAGTCCAAGGGCATAAATTTCAACAGTAGGGGTTGGGGGGGACAAATAATACAGCCAAAATTGTACCTGTAAGGATAGATGTGTACATAGCACACTGTTTAAATACAAGTTCGGTTCATAGGTTCATCATGCGGTCATATTATTATGTAACGGGACTCGACAAAAGTGTGGATAGATCCAAGTGCAAGCTTTATTGTACAGATCGTGGTCAAGACAGGCAGGGTCAGACACCAGCAAACAGTAACATCCAAGACAAAAGCATAATCCAGTAAACAGGCAGAAGGTCAAAATACCAGAGGCAATGAAACAAGGCTATGAAACTATGACAAGAGCGATGACAAAAACAAGAACAATGAAATAATGACCATAGAAATTACGCAATTAAACAAGGAAAATGCTTGGAAGAGTCCACACAGGCAAAACAATACTTCGCAAGGGTCTGTTTGGCATGGCCCTATTTATATGGCCACCAAACAGGAAGTAACCATAGAAGCAGCAGCAGGGAGCGGTAACAGACAGTACTAGGGTAAGGGCTCCCTCTGCTGGCGTGGCGTTACAGAATCCCCCCCTCTAGGAGCAACTCCTGGCGCTCAAAAAAAAAAAAAAAAAAAAAAAAAAGTCCAGGAGGGTGGGGGAACAGAGGGTGGGACGGAGGACCAGGTCCATGCAGAGGAAGTGGACCTGGATCGTGGAGCATTGACAGACAGTGAAGCACTGGAGGACCTGGGCCATGGAACAATGGCAGACAGTGGAACACTGGAGGACCTGGGCCGTGGAGCAGGGGCAGACAGCGGAACACTGGAGCAGAAGTGGGAGGAGCCTGGAGCCATGGCAGAGCAGGCAGAGCAAGGAGCCATGGCGTGGCAGGCTGAGCAGACAGGAGCAACAAATGACATCCATAGCAGAGCAGATATGCACCAATGTGGGGCTAATGAGGCAGGTGAACTCCTTGGAGCCATGGCTGAAAAATCAGAGGGTTCGGGACTGGTCGAGAGTTCATGATGGCCTCCTTGGGTGTGACATGGCAGGCAGAGAGCTCATGATTGGCCTCCTTGGCCGTGACATGGCAGGGAGACAGTTCAGAGGTGGCCTCCATGGTCGTGACAGGACGGGCAGAGAGTTCATAGAAGGACGCCGCCCCCTTAGGAGATTCTGCAGCCAGAGCTGCCACCTCTGGGGGCACTGGCGCAGACTCACGGTCAGACAAGATCTCTGGAGTGGACTCGTGAACAGACGAGACAGTGAGTTCATGAATGGACGCAGCCTCCTTGGGACACCTCTGGAGGCACTGGCACAAATTCGTGGACAGAAGAGGCCTCTGGCACAGACTCCGTGGACAGACGAGGCCTCAGGAGCAGACTTGTGGTTAGACGAGGCCTCTGGAGCAGACTCATGGACAGACGAGGACTCTGGAGTGCAGTGTGTAGCCCACACGCTCAAAATGGCGACCGCCATTATAGGCAGCACAGTAGACAGTGGGATGCCTGCCGGGCTTGAAGGTGTGGAGGCTGTGAGGTTAGAAAGCGTGGGCTCTGCGTGGCTTGTGAGATGAGACGAGACCTGGCAAGTCTCTGGTAGGTGAGATAAGACCTGGTGAGGCTCTGGGATGTCAGCTGATACTTGACGAGGCTCTGGGAGGTCAGCTGAGGAGTGACGAGGCTCTAGACGATCAGTTGAGACGTGACAAGGCTCTGGTTGAACAGCTGCGACGTGGCTTTGGAAGATCCGACGGGACCTGGCGAGGCTTTGGCAGGATAGCCGTGGCTTGGTGAGGCTCTATGATAGCAGCCATGTCGTGAAGAGGCTCTGTTAGGAGTGCAGCTGTGTCTTGACTTAGGAAGGTCTGACTCAGAAAAATCAGCAATGACTTGACTCGACCAGTGAAGAACAGCTGTGACTTGACCTGGCTCGTGAAGACCGGCTGTGACTTGACTTGGCTCAGGAAGATCAGCTGTGGCTTGACTTGACATAGAAAACACAGCTGTAACTTGGCTTGACTCAGGAACAACAGCTGTAACTTGGTTTGACTCAGGAACAACAGCTGTGACTTGACCTGGCTCAGGAAACAGCTGTAACTTGACTTGGCTCAGGAAACACAGCTGTAACTTGACTTGGCACTGAAAGTGCAGCTCGGACTTGACATCAGAGAATCAGCCATCACTTGATTTGCTTTGGGTATGGCAGACATGACGAGACGGGATTCAGAGGAGATGACCTTGGCATGATGAGGCTCAGGTGTGGTGGCCATCTCGGCCCGGGACTCCAACGGGGCGGTCATCATGTGAACTGGCTCGGGGATGGCGGCCATGGTGTGAGCAGGCCCTGGAGCGACAGGCATGGCGTGAGCAGGCCCTGGAGCGGCAGGCATGGCGTGAGCAGGCCCTGGAGCGGCAGGCATGGCGTGAGCAGGCCCTGGAGCGGCAGGCATGGCGTGAGAGGGCTCTGGCATGATGTTAACGATTCCAGACATAACATGTACGCACTTGGGTGTGGCAGATACTGGAGGATGGCAGGGTCTCTCATCAGCGATCCCCACAGTAAACGCAGAACCACTCAGAAGCAAGGCAAAGTCTATGTAACGTACCAGGGACCAGTGAGGGTGATGACCTGGCATCCTACTTGAAATGTCCTTATACAAACTAAAGTAAAAAAATGTCCTTGAGGAAACTTACTTTAAAGTCCACCAAGTGACTTGACTGAAAAGTCAGTGACATATTCCTCAATAGACCGGATACCTTGATGGAATCAAATGAGGCGTGATGCTGGGTCCATGGTTGATCCGTTTTCAGAAAGCTGCTGGATCTGTGGTAGGCAAAGTATTCTGTAACGGGACTCAACAAAAGCGTGGATAGATCCAAGTGCGAGCTTTATTGTACAGATCGTGTACGCTTGGTAGAGTTCACACAAGCAAAACAATACTTCACAAGGGTCTGTTTGGCATGGTCCTCTTTATATGGCCACCAAACAGGAAGTAACCATCGAAGCAGCAGAGGGAGCGGTAACAGACAGCACTAGGGTAAGGGCTCCCTCTGCTGGTGTGGCATTACAAATTATAATATGAGGACGTCTCTTATTTAGATAATCAACCGCTGATCTGCCGCTTAACATCATACTGAGCAACACCCAACACATCGGTAGGTCTGCAATATTAGCCTATCAGGGTACACACAGGATTATTGCTGTGTTAGTGGGACGATAAACTAAGCTTGGTAACCTTATAATTGCTTATAGAAAAATATATATCATTAATTTTGTCATGACTAATTTCTTAATGATTCAGCATCATCTGTATTAAAGACACAGAATCACTTCACCCGATGTTTAAAGTAAATAAAGTAGCCTTGACAGGCTGTTACTTACACATATCTACTTAAGAACTTTGCGCAGCAGGCAGTGGACCAAACCACTGTTAGGCAAGGGAGGGAGGTCTTGAAACTTGTCTTAACTTAAAATGTTTTTTCACATTTATATTGTTTTACTATTTGCACAGTTATTTTAAGTATACATCCATTATATTATTTACAATACACAGAGTCGCTTGTAATGATATTTTAAGGGGGGACCCCCATGATTTACACCTATGGTCCAGTCTGTCTGGAAAGTGTGGCAACTGTGGCAACGTCTCCAAAATGCTTCAAGAAACCTACCTGCAAAGCTACCACTGGCTGTTGTCAGAATCCTTGTGCAAACAAAAATCTCACTGGATTATTACAATCAGTGGCAAAATGAATGTTTGGAAATGTAAAATTATATTTCCTACTGAAACACTGCAGTAAAAAAATAGAAATAACTGACTTAAAACCATTTCTTAGCTGGTGAAAATACTAGTATTCTAATAATTTTGGCTACCACTGTATGAAAACTTGAGACTAACCTAACCCTAACTTCATTAAAAAAATAATAATAAAAACAAATAATAAATAAAATAAAAATAGAAGAGTGAAGTTAGTTCTGAAATAATTTGTTCGCAGATGCCTATTGGTTTTGTATGTAATGCACTAAAATTCTAATATGCCTAAGTGTCCAAATACTTACATATTTTTACAAAAAGAATATCATGTACAAATTACAATGTTTCTGTTTATTATAGAACATCCACAGCAGCCCAGCATCAGTATTTATGGTGGTCACAGGACGGGTGACACCATCACAGTAGAATGTTCAACTTTCCACACGTGTCCATACAGCAGACCATCCATCACTCTGAACGGTATAGAAGGAAATAACCAAATCAGGGATGAATCTATTAACAATGGCCTGTGGAAAACCACTCTAATACGCAAAGGTGTCGTAGAGGCAGAACACTTGATTATTGAGTGTTCAATAACACATTATGGTGGCAAAACAGCGACAGCTACAAAGCACAAACGTGCAGAATGTGAGTAAACACAAATATGAATTGCTTTGTGTGCTATTAACTGTAAGTTCACTTTAAATGTCACAGTGGAACCTATTACAAGATTTCAATTCAATTTCAGGTGTTCATCAGAAAATAACAATTGAGCCTAAACTGCCAAATGTCACAGTGAGCATCGCAAAGAAATTCACTTGTAGCGTCTACCATTCCTGCCAGAACAGAAATCCAACCATCACGTGGAACTACAAGAACATGGAGGTCACAGAGGGAAGAAAAACACTTTCTGATTTAAAATGGATCAGCTATTCCAACATTGTCTTCCTGGGTGCAAAAGAAGATCATGGGAAGAAGTTGATATGCACTGCAAAATTTTCTGGAGGACACCTTACAGCTTCTGTTGTTTTACATGTACAACGTGAGTTATTTGTTAGCATCATGTTTAATATGTGTGTTTTATTTATTTATTTATTTATTTATTTATTGTCTATATAGGTATCATGTCTAGTTTTTTTTCTTTTTTTCTGAAAACTTTAAACTTAAAGAAATTTGAAAAACTCCTGTTGACTTCCCATTGAATATTTACCATTCAAAATGTGCCTTGTTTTAATGTCTGTAAAGCTGAGATTGACACAACACATTATTTTACTTTTAAAACAGCAAATCTTTTGCAAAAAAAAACTGTTTTTGCTTAAAGGAGAAGTCCACTTCCAGAACAAAAAATTGACAGATAATGTACTCACCCCTTGTCATCCAAGATGTTTATGTCTTTCTTTCTTCAGCCATAAAGAAATTGTGCTTTTTGAGGGAAACATTTCAGGATTTTTCCCCATATAATGGACTGATATGATATTTTGAACTTCCAAAATGCAGTTTAAATGCGACTTCAAACAATCCCAAATGCGGTTGTAAACGATCCCAGCCGAGGAAGAAGGGTCTTATCTAGCAAAACGATCAGTTATTTAATAAAAATAATACAATATATATACTTTTTAATGTCAAACGCTCGTCTTGTCTTACTCTGCCTGGACTGTTTTTTTCCGGTTTATGAAAGTTAGAGTATGTCGAAAAATTCCCATCTCATGTTCTCCCTCAACTTCAAAATCATCTTATATCACTGTTTTACCTTTTTGTTGAGGGTGTTTGATCATCGTTGCATGTTCACTTTGCAAAGACTGGTTTGGTACTGTAGGATGTAGGGTGATTTTGAAAAGATTTCTGAAGTTGAGGGAGAAAATACGATTGGAGTTTTTCGACATACCCTAACTGTCTTGAGCCAGAATACACAAGACAAGAGGAGCATTTGAGATTAAAAAGTATTTAAATTGTATTTTTTTTTAATGAAAATAACCGATCATTTCGCTAGACAAGACCCTCCTTCCTCGGCTGGGATCGTTTACAACCGCATCTGGGATCGTTGGTAACCACATTTTGGAAGTTCAAAATCGGGCCACCGTATCAGTCCATTATATGGAAAAAAATGCTGAAATGTTTCCCTCAAAAAACATAATTCCTTTATGGCTGAAAAAAGAAAGACATGAACATCTTGGATGACAAGGGGTGAGTACATTATCTGTCAATTTTTGTTCTGGACATGGACTTCTCCTTTAATCTACCACTCAGTCATTAACTTTGTTAATGTTCCCCAACTTTTGCATCACAGGTATTCCACTGTATAATGCTTTGGGATGGGAAGTGATTATGCCAAAAGACATTAATGGCCTCAAAGGTTCCTGTCTGGTTATCCCATGTTCTTTCAGTTATAAATCAAACCCACCCAAAAACCCACGTAGAGTTGTGTGGTATGAGCAGGACTCTAAAGGTTCACCTTTAGTTTATGATCCGTTGCATCCAAACAACGTCAATGAAAAATTCAGAGGAAAAACTGGTTTATATGGAGAATCAGACTGGGATTGCAGTCTGCTGATCAAAAACCTGGAATCGTCTCATAATGGAAAGAAATTATACACAAGGATCGACCCTGAAAATATTGCATGGGAAAACTATGAAACTGATGATGCTACCTCTACAGTTATTGTTGATGGTATGCAAATGTTTTTGGAATAATATTGTCCCTATGTAATATCTATGATTGTCCAGCTGTTGTGTGGCCAGTAACAACAGACGCAACGAAATCTCCCAGACTAACCGACATTTAAAAATAAATGCAGGGCCATTTGCCCCCCTAAACGTATATTTCAATACATGTGTTTGCATTATACTGTATCAAAATATTAAAACAAGTGGCATGGTTAAAAATAATCTTGAAAAATGACTCAGATAAACTTTGTCCAAATAGTTTTTTTTGTGTTTTTTATATTATATAATGTACTAATTCTAATGTTTCTATGAATTAAAGCAACTCCACAGCAGCCCAGAATCAGTATTACTGGAGGTGAAAAAACAGGCGACACAGTCACAGTAGAATGTTCAACCTTCCACTCGTGTCCATACAGCAAACCAGCCATTACTCTGAATGGTATAGAAGGATCTGATGAAACAAAGGATGAGTCTTTTAAAGACGGTCTGTGGAAAATCACTCTGATACGCAAAAGCGTTGTAAGGGCAGAAAGCACAACCATAAAGTGCTCAGTAACACATTATGGTGGCATAACAGAGACCGCTACAGAGGTCAAAACTTCAGAATGTGAGTAAATGCAAATATGAATGGCTTTGTGTGCTATTAGCTCACTTTAAATGTCACAGTGGAACCTATTACAAGATTTCAATTCAATTTCAGGTGTTCATCAAAAAATAACGATTGAGCCTGAACTTGCAGATGTCACAGTGAGCATCGCAAAGAAATTCACTTGTAGCGTTCACCATTCCTGCCAGAATAAAAATCCAACCATCACATGGAACTACAAGAACATGGAGGTCACAGAGGGAAGAAAAACACTTTCTGATTTAAAATGGATCAGCTATTCCAACATTGTCTTTCTGGCTACAAAAGAAGATCATAGAAAGAAACTGATATGCACTGCAGAATTGTCTGGAGGACACCTTACAGCTTTTGTTGTTTTAAATGTTCACCGTGAGTCATTTGTTAGGATCTTGTTTAAAGTGTGTGATCTCTCTTTGTCTCTATAGGTATCATGTCTAGTTTCTTTCTTTCTCTCTCTTATTTTTTCTCCCTTCTTTTTTCTTTAAATTTAAAGAAATTAAGTTGACTTACCTTCTAAGAATATTTACCATTCAAAATGTGCCTTGTAATGTCTGTAATGCTGTGACTGACAAAACAACAATTCTTTTGCAAAACAGTTTATACAAGCAAAAGACTTGATGTTAAATATAGATTTAAAAAAAAAAAAAAAAACACTTTTTTTTTGGATAATCTACCACTCAGCAATTAACTTTGTTAATGTTCTCCAACTTTTGTATCATAGGTATTCTGCTGTATGATGCTTTGGGATGGGAAGTAAGTATGCCGAAAGACATTAATGGCCTCAAAGGTTCCTGTCTGGTTATCCCATGTTCTTTCAGTTATAAATCAAACCCACCCAAAAACCCACGTAGAGTTGTGTGGTATGAGCGGGACTCTAAAGGTTCACCGTTAGTTTATGATCCGTTGCATCCAAACAATGTCAATGAAAAATTCAGAGGAAAAACTGGTTTATATGGAGAATCAGACTGGGATTGCAGTCTGCTGATCAAAAACCTGGAATCGTCTCATAATGGAAAGAAATTATACACAAGGATCGACCCCGAAAATATTGCATGGGAAAACTATGAAACTGATGATGCTACCTCTACAGTTTTTGTTGATGGTATGTAAATGTTTTTGCAATCTTACTGTTAATATGTAATATGATGTCCAGCTGTTGTGTGGCCAGTAACAATTTCTTTCTAACCAGTTTATTTGTTGAAATAGCATTTATGACTCAGATAAGCTTTGTCCAAATATTTTTATTATTTTTATTTTTTTTTTGGGCCGGTGTAATTTTTTTAAATATTATATAATGTACTAATTCTAATACTACTAATACTAGTAGTAATACTAATAATGTTTCTATAATTTAAAGCAACTCCACAGCAGCCCAACATCCGTATTTTTGGAGGTGAAAAAACAGGTGACACAGTCACAGTAGAATGTTCAACCTTCCACTCGTGTCCATACAGCAAACCAGCCATTACTCTGAACGGTATAGAAGGATCTGACGAAACACAGGATGAGTCTATTAAAGACGGTCTGTGGAAAATCACTCTGATACGCAAAAGTGTTGTAAGGGCAGAAAGCACAACCATAAAGTGCTCAGTAACATATTATGGTGGCATAACAGAGACCGCTACAGAGGTCAAAACTTCAAAATGTGAGTAAACAAATATGTTATGCAGTAAGTTAACTTTAAATATAACAGTAGAATTTATATTTAATTTCAATTTCAGGTGTTCATCATAACATATCGATTGAGCCTGAACTGGCAGATGTCACAGAGGGTGTCGGACAGAACTTCACTTGTACCATCTACCATTCCTGCCAGAAGGAGAATCCAGTTATCACATGGAACTACGAGAACATGCAGGTCTCAGCCTGGAACAAAAAGCATTCCGATACAGATCAGTTTCGAATTGCATTTTCCAACATAACCTTTCTGGGTGCAAAAGAAGACAATGGGAAGAGACTGATATGCACTGCAACATTTTCCGGAGGAAACATTGAAACTTATGTTGTTTTGCGTGTACAAGGTGAGTAACTTTTTAGCATCATGTATGTGATTTGATCTTTCTATGTCTAGTTATTATAGTGGTGCTTTATCTTTTCTGTTTTTTTGTAAACCTTGTGACTGAAGAAATCTGAAAGCCTCTCATTGGTCAATAATCATCATTCAAATTACAGCTTGACTGATTGAGGTTGATGTTTCATGCATGTACAGTTGAGGTTAAAAGTTTACATACACCTTGCAGAATCTGCAAAATGTTAATTATTTCATCTAAACAGGAGGGATCATATAAAATGCAAGTTATGTTTATTTAGTGCTGTACTATTTCGTAAGATATTTTACATTAAAGACATTTACATATAGTCCACAAGAGAAAATATTAATAATAGTTGCATTTATAAAAATGACCACATTCAAAAGTTTTCATACACTTGATTCTTAATACTGTGCTGTTACCTGAATGATCCACAGCTGTTTATGAGTCCCTTGTTTGTCCTGAACAGTTAAACTGCGTACTGTTCTTCAGAAAAATCCTTCAGGTCCCACAAATTCTTTGGTTTTTCTTTCTGGACCATCAGTGAGTGTCTGAACCTTCTGTAATAGTTAGATATGAGTCCCTCAGTTATCCTCAGTGTGAAAAGATGGATCTTATAATCATACAGTCATTGTTGGAAAGGGTTTAAATACACAAAAGTGCTGAAAAACCAAAGAATTTGTGGGACCTAAATGATTTTCTGAAGAACAGCAGGTTTAGGGAACAGTTTAACTGTTCAGGACAAACAAGGGACTCATGAACAGAAACATGAAACAACAACAACAAAACCACAGCTGTGGATCATTCAGGTAACAACACAGTATTAAGAATGAAGTGTATGTAAACTTTTGAACAGAGTCATTTTTATTCAACTATTCAAAATTCAACTATTATTTTCTCTTGTGGACTATATGTAAACGCCTGTGAAATATCTTATTCAGGTCAGTACTAAATAAAAAATAACACATTTTGTATGATCTCTCTTATTTTGGTAAAATACTTAACATTTTGCAGATTTCGCAATGTATATGTAAACTTTTGAGCTCAACCGTATTTTTTTTTTTTGCTGAATTGAGAACTTATGATTTACACAATTTTGTAAATGGCAGGTTATACAAAATAGAATTTGTGTTACTGCAATCATATAGCGTAACATATGTTTCTATTCTAAGGCGTAAATGCCACACTTCACTAACATGAAAACCAACCATAATTGTTTTATACCAATTCTCTTACAGAATATCAAAAACCAGTGGATCAAATCCTGAATGAAAGTATGTTTTCCCTTCTGTAGCTGCTCTCATATTTGTTTTATTGCACTGCGCTCATGTTTTTTTTTTTTTTTTTGCAAAGAAATGTTAAGTTCTGTAATAATAATGATTCATTATATATTATTTTAGCCTATTTCCAATACATGGCAGACGTGATACCTAAGATCACCGCGTTGCCTCGATCATGTGTGGTAATACCATGCAGTTTCAAGACGGAAGATGAATATCTCACTCGACTTCGGGTTCTTTGGGTCACCAGAAAAGGTGGCTACATGTTCCACACCGACCCAGTCGATGTCTTGGACAACTTCAAAGGCCGTACAAGACTCCTCGGAAACCCGGATGAGCAGAACTGTACTGTGGAGATGGATAATGTGCAAACGCATGACAACGGGCCGTTCTGTTTTCAAGCAGAAAGAGAAAATGAGAGATACAGCTTCAACAACAGCTGTGTGTTCATTTTAATGCGGGGTGAGGAAACGTAACCACATATAATCACTTGGGTTCACATACTTTTGAAAATGTACTTCACCCCAAAGCTAATTTAGGCTAATGTTTATGTGTTAAAAAGCACCTGACAAACCAGTGATGTCATCTCTTCCCGAAAACATCGAGCCCGGGACACGCGTCACCGTCAAATGCTCAGTCAACCACACATGCTCCTCTCACCCGCCTGAAATCACCTGGAGCGTCCCAACAGCCCAAGAAACTATCAGCCATAATCACATGGGTGGAGGCATCTGGAAAACGGTGTCCGCTGTGACATTTATTCCAACTGGATATGAAGAGAAAGATGAAATTGTCTGCACTGCCACTTATTGGGGCGGTAAAACACAGGAAAATACTGCCTTGCTGAATATTAGAAGTAAGTATAGACTGATGTTAGTGAGATCCGTTTGTGCGTTGATCTGTGTTTTAATATGACTGCTCAAATAGAAACTATATAAAATATGACTATTAATCATGTTCAAATAATATTATAACAGAAGTGCAAGGGCTTAAATTGGAGACGGTCGGGCTTTATGTCATAGCTCCCTCTCTCATGTTCATCCTCATTTGTGTGCTTGCTGGAGTCTTACTATGCAAGAGACGGCACAGGTAACTTTGTATGGCTTATTCTCATCCTTCAGAATTTTTGTATTAACTTTTGAGGTCTGTATCTTAAAACTTATGCCAATCAGAAAATGAGATTGTATCTTAGAAATGCTTTAAGGTATTAAAGCTAAATTTTTTGAACGTTGTGTTCATCCGAGAGTACTGGAGCAGTGTGGACACAGTGCCACCTACTGGTCAATAAATAAAAAATGCTTTTTAACATAAAAGTTTCCAAAAGTTTGATGAGCTTTGGAAAGATTTTTTCTGTTAAATTTACTTGAAATTATTTTTGCTAAAGCTTTTTTGTTTTTGTCAGTCAACGTTAACAATGTTTCAATTTTACATTATCATTACTGATTTTAGAAAGCCTAGTCATGATATGCAAGGGTCACATACACAATTTGATCAGAGGTATGTATGACACATTATTTCATCAGATTTCACTCATTAATTCATGTTAAAAGCTT
The DNA here is from genome assembly GCA_036247105.1 of Cirrhinus mrigala. NCBI lineage: Eukaryota > Metazoa > Chordata > Actinopteri > Cypriniformes > Cyprinidae > Cirrhinus > Cirrhinus mrigala. The sequence continues at coordinate 29,240,869 of CM070021.1, forward strand.
TCATGATCTAATAGCAATTTTAATTATTTTCTCTGAAGTAGGAGATCATTTTGGAACAGATTCTCAAGGTTGCAGTTTTCTTTACTAAACTTATCTTTGTCTCTTTGTATTTGGTCTTGAGACTAAATTTAAAATTTCTCCACCAGTCGTTTTAGTATGTCTGAAGGAAGAGCAGGTTGGACTAACAGAGGAAACAGGAGTGATGTCGGGCAAGTAAATAAAAAAATAATAATAACAATAATAAGTGTTGGTCCTTGTTTCCAGTCCACTAACTAGTGTTATCTACAGGTACCCCGGAAATGCTCCCAAAAGACCACCAAAGCCTGAAAAAAGGCATGTTGAAAATATAAGATTATAAATATTGTTCTGAAAATAAATCACTATTTAAACTCTCATTTAAGCATTACAGAAACATTAGATGACTATTTAAATGTCACATCTTTTAACAGACAGAGCATCTGGAGACGATTTTCTAGGTATATTTTCTTATAATTGTCTTTGCATATTAGTTGGTCTTTGTTTCCAATCCACTAACTATTGCTATCTACAGGAACACTGGAAATACTCCTGAAAGACCACCAAAGCCTGAACAAAGGCAGGTTGAAAGTATAATTATAACATTATGAATATTGTTAAAAAAACATGACTATTTAAATGTTATGTCTGTTAACAGGCGGAGCATCTGGAGCCGATTTTCTAGGTAAGCAGTAACTTTTTGTGTTCATTTTGTGTTGTTTCATAATTAAATTAAAATGGATCCTTTGATTTTGTTTTTGTTGTAGACACCAATCACCCACAAGCAATATGAGAGCAGAATACCAGTCAGTATTTTATTCTTTATTAAAAAGAATTCTATAAGATAAGTATGTTTCATTATATATTTATGTAATAAGAAGATGATGATAACTCTCTCTGTCAATGAATGGCTTACTAATAGTTGTCTTTGCATATTAAACAGAAATGAGAAAGTAGTTTAATATTTTAGCAATTAAGCGTAACATTTAACTTTAATTTTTTATGTTTATTTTCAAAATTCCCAGTCTGCCCCATCACTGATGAACGTTCTCTCTTCACAGGGCAAACAACACATGTACGGTGTCAGGAAACAAACCTTTCTCCAAACCTCATGCGCCGTCACCAAAGAGGTACACTAGTGCATTTGGACCACATATGAGTCCCTCAAAGTCTCAATTCATTATATTCATGTTACACAGCAAAAATAAATAAATAAATTAATAAAAATAAATAATAATAATAATAATAATAATAATAATGCTACTGAGTGCAGTGTGTCGTAGTTAAAGTCCCAATGCCACTTAAAGATTCCTGACCTTGGTTCTTTAACACTGTTTGTTATAATGGAAAAACAACATTTTTTGTAATTCAGAAACATTGTATTTGTTCTATTTAAATAAAATCACACAGAGGTCTGTGCAAACACATGTGAATTAAACATTCTTATTTTTCCTCATGCACCTCAGTGAGCCAAAATCCTACCGAGTGAGTACATTTATCTCTGCATTTGATTTCTCATGCTCAGTTATGCTTCAAATGTATGAAAAAAAAAAAAAAAAAAAAAAAAAATCTCTTTACATTTTTTTAAGGGTTATGATTCTGATGATCATTTTACCAACATATATGGAAAAGCCTGATGTCACATCATCAGGTGCATGTGCTCTGACGGATGCATATCTTCCTCATCCTGCCCACCTGTTCAACAATGTTTTATAAAAGAAAACAATGTAAAATGGATAATGAAAACAAAGTATTTTTGCATTATGCTTCAAGTAGTGTTTCAATTGAAGTCTTTTTTGAGTCTGTATTTTTATTGACTTTAACATGCTTTTATGTTTCTCACATTATTCTGTAAAATCAAAATAAACACCTTTTTTTTAAATTATACTCTCTTAAAAATGATGCAGTACTTTTTACATAAAGAAACATACATCCATATATGTGGCTTGTGGCTTAATTATTCACTATCAGTTTTGTGTCTCAAAGATGATTGTTTGGATATCATTTTTTTCCCTCTCTTTTTTCTATGTCTTATATTGTGGTAAATAATAATAATACATCCGTTTGAGAATTGAAACAATTCTCCAATCCTCTGCAGTACTATGCTGAAAAGGTAAGGATTAAAAAAAAATAATAATAATTTTCCGTAGGCTACCTAACTGTTAGGCTACATGTGTTTTACTTGTATTTTAAATATTGCACTTAATTACGTTGTCTTTTAGGGTTAACGGAAATGCCTGTAAAAATTTCTGGATAATGTCCCGACAGGCAGAAGTCGTAGATTTTGGCTTGACCGACCGGAACTCGGATCCGCCTTCCCGATTCCATTATTCTTTCGGTTCCTATTCACAAAATTGCTCGAATAGATGTGGCGTCTTCGCGTTGATCGGACTGACTGGCATATCGATTGGGAAAGAGCTGCGCAGCTCACTTTGTTACCACTATCAAAACCTTGGCTCCCTTTCTGGACCTTCGAGGACATGACACGCTGATTAGCAGGTCAGAGGTAGGTATAGGAATGCACTTTAGGAACCGAAACCCCAATAAACAGCATCTGTATACGATTGTAACAAATACTGTATAGATCTATCTATATAGATGTATAGTTATACATATGGATACGACAAATGTGTTGTGTTGTAAATGTGTATACACTAAATTTCTTGTCAAACATGTTTAGCATTATTAAAACATGTGCTACATGTTTTATAATACTCTGCAATATACTGAGGTGGAAATAGTGTCTCTCACTATTTACTCAAAGTAAATACAATCTACTATAGGTACATCTGGCGCAAAAAAGAATTTTTGCTACTGTTTAAAGGGATCAATAAACAGAAATAAAACTTACTTTAAAAATACAATTTAAATGAACTTTATTCATGAACTTTATAAATATTTATTATTTTTATTATTATTTTATTTATTTATTTATTTGTTTTTTTTTGTTGTTGTTTTTTTAATTGACCCAGGTACCTGAAAGCACAGCTGTTACTTAATTAATTTTTTTCAAGGTACAGTGTATGTTTTCCCTTTCATACATATGTTTATGCAAGATGTTCGCAAATGTTCATATATACATTTATTATAGTTTAACAGAAATGTGCAGTAAATTGAGGATTTTTCAGGTAATGGTGATAATAAGGACTACATACCAAAATGTAAGCTCCACAAAAACTACAACACCCAGGTCACCTACCAGTGCAACAAATACTGTATAATTGTAACTATGACTAAAAACAAACTGTGTTGTATTTTCTCGAGATCTTGACTTATGCCAGTTAAATCATGCAGATTAAATGTTTCGTGTATATTCATATATTACTCATTGCTGATGTTAGCTAGTGAATAACTAATGTGCAGTGTAAATTGTTAGTTTAATTCATTGTATGTATCCATTAAAAAAAAAAGATTCTATTTTGCTCTCTCAATATCAATGTTTTACATTATAAAACTTACTATTTTTCTCTTTTTAGCCAAAGACCAAGAATGATAAAATTCATAATCATAATTACAGCCATACTCCTACTTTTACATGTTTGCAGCAGTCATAAAGAGCTCAATCTGCTGACATTTATGCAAACTACTGTACTAAGATCAGTGCACTAAATCAGTAGTGTCCTATATCAACAGAAATGAAAGATTACTAAATGAAATGCTAAAATGTAGGAAAAATAATACAACATAGAAATTGTTTTCATCAGTCTATTTGGTTTCTTATCCAATTAAAAAAGATAAGCAAAAAAAAAAAAAAAAAAAACTGTCACATCTGACAGTCTATATTTTATTTTTTTTTTATGGACAATTCTGCATAGTGCATTAATTTTCTGTCAAGTGGTCCACAATGGCATATTTCATCTTAAATGCTGGACTGGGTGAAAGGATTGGCTGGCTTTTTACCGCTTTTTCAAATCACGAAGAAGTCGACTTACAAAAGCAACTCTCAAAGAAAAACAACCAGTTTTGTCAGTCGTAAAAATAGCACCTTTTCAGCACTAATTCTTTATCACACGTCTTTAGTAAATCTTGACAGTACTATTTTAACGGCAGAAGCTGTTAGTAAATCTGCCCTTTATGGTGTGCGACCTAAGTGTCCTTTGGGTGATATTTTTGTTGTTGTAAAAAAAATGATTCACTTCATTTCAAAATGTTTTTTATTTCACTCAAGGGCAAACCCAGTAACATGATGAGACTTCTGGCAGTTCATTTGCTCTTACAAGGTATTGCATCTGTTTTCTGTTTCTCTTCTTCATACATTCTGTGTCTGATAAGCATTAAAACATTTCTTTTCTTTTTTTTCTTTTTAATGAGCTGACCTCTGCAGCTTTTCATGTCCGGTTATTTAGTGTTTTTATAAATTTTGTTGTCTTTTCTTGTGCTGCTTCTTGGTGATTTTACTGGGTCTAATGCTTATACACCATAAAGTTTGGGGCTAAATTTTAGGCCATACATTTGTAGAGCTTAAGGATTCTTAACCAAAAGTTAATATTAATTTAAAACGATTGGTGCAAATTCAACCAATGTCGTCAGATTCGCCCATTTGAGCAGCAGGGAGGGTAAGTTAATGTGTCAAGTGATCTCTCCAATCCAATCCAAGCAAAATGCATGCTAAAACATTATGTAATTTACTATCTTTGTATGATGATGCCAAAATACAAGCTTTCTGAAGGAGCTGCAGAGTGAAAGGCAAAGCAAAAGCATATACAGTACTAAATATACAGTAGTCTTTCATTTTTGAATCAGTGTGTTGATATTTATATTTATTTAAACTATGATGACTTGTTTTACATTTATTATAGATTTTCAATGAATTATGTGATTGAATAAAATAATATGTGAATGGAAAACAAAAATATAACTATTTTTGAAAAACTAGTACTTAATGTTCTCCAACTTTTGTCCCACAGGCATTCTGCTCTATGATGCTTTGGCATGGGAAGTGAGAATGCCAAAGCACATTAAGGGCCTCAGAGGCTCCTGTCTGGTTATACCATGTTCTTTCTACTACTACTCATACCCACCCAAAAACCCCTATAGAGTTGTGTGGTATAAGTGGGTCTCTAAAGGTTATCCTTTAGTCTACGATCCACGAAATCCATGGGATGTCATCAATGAGTTCAGATGGAAAACTGCATTATATGGTGACCCATCAAGAAGTGAATGCAGTCTGCTGATAAAAAAACTGGATCTGTCCCATCATGGAGAGAAATTATACACCTGGATTGACCCTGAAAATGTTGGATGGCGCACCTTTGAATTTTATGAAGTCACCTCTACAGTATTGGTTGAGGGTATGTAATTATTCTTGAAATAATATTCTATTGTAATATCTGTGATTGTCTTACTGTAGTGAAATATTGTGTGGTCTGTAACAATAGACACAATAAAATGCTTCTCCCAAATTGACTTTCTCCTAACTAGTTTATTTAAACATTTCATAAGAAAGGCAAGACCATATGCCTGAAAAATTCATTTTCAGTTAAAACATTTAATGAAATGAGAAGTTTAAGTTATAAACTTTCTGGACACTTTCTGGTTTTCAAACTTCGTGACACATTTTATGTGACACAATATGAGAGGAACTGACTCCATACATCTATAGCGGTAGCCAAAATTATTAGAACACTGGTATTTTCACCAGGTTAAAAAAAAAATATATATGTTTTAAGTCAGTTATTTCTATCTTTTGCTATAGTGTGTCAGTAGGAAATACCAGTTTACATTTCCAAAGATTAATTTTGCCATTAATTGTAATAATCAAGTAAGATGTTTGTTTGCACAAGGAGTCTGACAACAGCCAGTGCTCCACACAGAGATCTGATCTCATCATCATCCAGTCCAAGGACGTAAATTTCATGTAACAGTAGGGGTTGGGGGGGGGACAAATAATACAGCCAAAATTGTACTTGTAAGGATAGATGTGTACATAGCACACTGTTTGAATATGAGTTCGGTTCATAGGTTCATCACACGGTCATATTATAATTATAATATGAGGGCATCTCTTATTTAGATATTCAACCGCTGATCTGCCATTTAACATCATACTGAGCAACACCCAACACATAGGTAGGTCTGCAATATTAGCCTAACAGGGTACACACAGGATTATTGCTGTGTTAGTGGGACGATAAACTAAGCTTAGTAACCTTATAATTGCTCATAGAAAAATATATATCATTAATTTTGTCATGACTAATTTATTAATGATTCAGCATCATCTGTATTAAAGAGATAGAATCACTTCACCCGATGTTTAAAGTAAATAAAGTAGCCTTGACAGGCTGTTACTTACACATATCTACTTAAGAACTTTGCACAGCAGGCAGTGGACCAAACCACTGTTAGGCAAAGGAGGGAGGACTTGAAACTTGTCTTAACTTAAAATGTTTTTTCACATTTATATTGTTTTACTATTTGCACAGTTATTTTAAGTATACATCCATTATATTATTTACAATACACAGAGTCGCTTGTAATGATATTTTAAGGGGGGACCCCCATGATTTACACCTATGGTCCAGTCTGGAAAGACATGAAGAAACAGAACAAACTGAGACAGACTAAATCTTGAACAACTGTGGCAACGTCTCCAAAATGCTTCAAGAAACCTACCTGCAAAGCTACCACTGGCTGTTGTCAGAATCCTTGTGCAAACAAAAATCTCACTGGATTATTACAATCAGTGGCAAAATGAATGTTTGGAAGTGTAAAATTATATTTCCTACTGAAACACTGCAGTAAAAAAATAGAAATAACTGACTTAAAACCATTTATTAGCTGGTGAAAATACTAGTATTCTAATAATTTTGGCTACCACTGTATGAAAACTTGAGACTAACCTAACCCTAACTTCATTAAAAAAATAATAATAAAAACAAATAATAAATAAAATAAAAATAGAAGAGTGAAGTTAGTTCTGAAATAATTTGTTCGCAGATGCCTATTGGTTTTGTATGTAATGCACTAAAATTCTAATATGCCTAAGTGTCCAAATACTTACATATTTTTACAAAAAGAATATCATGTACAAATTACAATGTTTCTGTTTATTATAGAACATCCACAGCAGCCCAGCATCAGTATTTATGGTGGTCACAGGACAGGTGACACCATCACAGTAGAATGTTCAACTTTCCACACGTGTCCATACAGCAGACCATCCATCACTCTGAACGGTATAGAAGGAAATAACCAAATCAGGGATGAATCTATTAACAATGGCCTGTGGAAAACCACTCTAATACGCAAAGGTGTCGTAGAGGCAGAACATTTGATTATTGAGTGTTCAATAACACATTATGGTGGCAAAACAGCGACAGCTACAAAGCACAAACGTGCAGAATGTGAGTAAACACAAATATGAATTGCTTTGTGTGCTATTAACTGTAAGTTCACTTTAAATGTCACAGTGGAACCTATTACAAGATTTCAATTCAATTTCAGGTGTTCATCAGAAAATAACAATTGAGCCTAAACTGCCAAATGTCACAGTGAGCATCGCAAAGAAATTCACTTGTAGCGTCTACCATTCCTGCCAGAACAGAAATCCAACCATCACATGGAACTACAAGAACATGGAGGTCACAGAGGGAAGAAAAACACTTTCTGATTTAAAATGGATCAGCTATTCCAACATTGTCTTTCTGGGTGCAAAAGAAGATCATGGGAAGAAGTTGATATGCACTGCAAAATTTTCTGGAGGACACCTTACAGCTTCTGTTGTTTTACATGTACAACGTGAGTCATTTGTTAGCATCATGTTTAATGTGTGTGATTTATTTATTTATTTATTTATTTATTTATTGTCTATATAGGTATCATGTCTAGTTTTTTTCTTTTTTTCTGAAAACTTTAAACTTAAAACTCCTGTTGACTTCCCATTGAATATTTACCATTCAAAATGTGCCTTGTTGTAATGTCTGTAATGCTGAGATTGACACAACACATTATTTTACTTTTAAAACAGTAAATCTTTTGCAAAAAAAACTTTATTGCTTAAAGGAGAAGTCCACTTCCAGAACAAAAAATTGACAGATAATGTACTCACCCCTTGTCATCCAAGATGTTCATGTCTTTCTTTCTTTAGCCATAAAGAACTTATGGTTTTTGAGGGAAACATTTCAGGATTTTTCCCCATATAATGGACTGATATGATATTTTGAACTTCCAAAATGCAGCTTAAATGCGACCTCAAACAATCCCAAATGCGGTTGTAAACGATCCCAGCCAAGGAAGAAGGGTCTTATCTAGCGAAACGATCAGTTATTTAATAAAAATAATGCAATATATATACTTTTTAATGCCAAACGCTCGTCTTGTCTTACTCTGCCTGGACTGTTTTTTTCCGGTTTATGAAAGTTAGAGTATGTCGAAAAATTCCCATCTCATGTTCTCCCTCAACTTCAAAATCGTCTTATATCACTGTTTTACCTTTTTGTTGAGGGTGTTTGATCATCGTTGCATGTTCACTTTGCAAAGACTGAGTTTCTGAAGTTGAGGGAGAAAATACAATTGGAGTTTTTCGACATACCCTAACTGTCTTGAGCCAGAATACACAAGACAAGAGGAGCATTTGAGATTAAAAAGTATTTAAATCGTATTTTTTCAATGAAAATAACCGATCATTTCGCTAGATAAGACCCTCCTTCCTCGGCTGTGATCATTTACAACCACATTTGGGATCGTTGGTAACTGCATTTTGGAAGTTCAAAATCGGGGCACCGTATCAGTCCATTATATGGAGAAAAATGCTTAAATGTTTCCCTCAAAAAACACAATTTCTTTATGGCTGAAAAAAGAAAGACATGAACATCTTGGATGAGTACATTATCTGTCAATTTTTGTTCTGGACGTGGACTTCTCCTTTCATCTACCACTCAGTCATTAACTTTGTTAATGTTCCCCAACTTCTGCATCACAGGTATTCCACTGTATAATGCTTTAGGATGGGAAGTGATTATGCCGAAAGATATTCATGGCCTCAAAGGTTCCTGTCTGGTTATCCCATGTTCTTTCAGTTATAAATCAAACCCACCCAAAAACCCACGTAGAGTTGTGTGGTATGAGCAGGACTCTAAAGGTTCACCTTTAGTTTATGATCCCTTGCATCCAAACAATGTCAATGAAAAATTCAGAGGAAAAACTGGTTTATATGGAGAATCAGACTGGGATTGCAGTCTGCTGATCAAAAACCTGGAATCGTCTCATAATGGGAAGAAATTATACACAAGGATCGACCCTGAAAATATTGCATGGGAAAACTATGAAACTGATGATGCTACCTCTACAGTTATTGTTGATGGTATGTAAATGTTTTTGGAACAATATTGTCCCTATGTAATATCTATGATTGTCCAGCTGTTGTGTGGCCAGTAACAACAGACGCAATGAAATCTCCCAGACTAACCGACATTTAAAAATAAATGCAGGGCCATTTGCCCCCCTAAATGTATATTTCAATACATGTGTTTGCATTATACTGTATCAAAATATTAAAACAAGTGGCATGGTTAAAAATAATCTTGAAAAATGACTCAGATAAACTTTATCCAAATAATTTTTTTTTTTTATTATTATTTTTTTATATTATATAATGTACTAATTCTAATGTTTCTATCAATTAAAGCAACTCCACAGCAGCCCAGAATCAGTATTACTGGAGGTGAAAGAACAGGTGACACAGTCACAGTAGAATGTTCAACCTTCCACTCGTGTCCATACAGCAAACCAGCCATTACTCTGAATGGTATAGAAGGATCTGACGAAACACAGGATGAGTCTTTTAAAGACGGTCTGTGGAAAATCACTCTGACACGCAAAGGTGTCATAAAGGCAGAAAGCACAACTATAAAGTGCTCAGTAACACATTATGGTGGCATAACAGAGACCGCTACAGAGGTCAAAACTTCAGAATGTGAGTAAATGCAAATATGAATGGCTTTGTGTGGTATTAGCTCACTTTAAATGTCACAGTGGAACCTATTACAAGATTTCAATTCAATTTCAGGTGTTCATCAAAAAATAACGATTGAGCCTGAACTTGCAGATGTCACAGTGAGCATCGCAAAGAAATTCACTTGTAGCGTTCACCATTCCTGCCAGAATAAAAATCCAACCATCACATGGAACTACAAGAACATGGAGGTCACAGAGGGAAAAAAAACACTTTCTGATTTAAAATGGATCAGCTATTCCAACATTGTCTTTCTGGCTACAAAAGAAGATCATAGAAAGAAACTGATATGCACTGCAGAATTGTCTGGAGGACACCTTACAGCTTCTGTTGTTTTAAATGTTCACCGTGAGTCATTTGTTAGGATCTTGTTTAATGTGTGTGATCTCTCTTTGTCTCTATAGGTATCATGTCTAGTTTCTTTCTTTCTCTCTCTTATTTTTTTTTTCTCTTCTTATTTCTTTAAATTTAAAGAAATTAAGTTGACTTACTTTCTAAGAATATTTACCATTCAAAATATGCCTTGTTGTAATGTCTGTAATGCTGTGATTGTCAAAACAACAATTCTTTTGCAAAACAGTATGTTTATACAAGCTAAAATCTTGATGTTAAATATAGATTTAAAAAAACAAAAAAAAAACACTTTTGTTTTGGATAATCTACCACCAATTAACTTTGTTAATGTTCTCCAACTTCTGCATCACAGGTATTCCACTGTATAATGCTTTGGGATGGGAAGTGATTATGCCGAAAGACATTCACGGCCTCAAAGGTTCCTGTCTGGTTATCCCATGTTCTTTCAGTTATAAATCAAACCCACCCAAAAACCCACGTAGAGTTGTGTGGTATGAGCAGGACTCTAAAGGTTCACCTTTAGTTTATGATCCGTTGCATCCAAACAACGTCAATGAAAAGTTCAGAGGAAAAACTGGTTTATATGGAGAATCAGACTGGGATTGCAGTCTGCTGATCAAAAACCTGGAATCGTCTCATAATGGAAAGAAATTATACACAAGGATCGACCCTGAAAATATTGCATGGGAAAACTATGAAACTGATGATGCTACCTCTACAGTTTTTGTTGATGGTATGTAAATGTTTTTGGAATATTATTGTTAATATGTAATATGATGTCCAGCTGTTGTGTGGCCAGTAACAATAGACACAACAAAATCTCCAGACTGATTTCTTTCTAACCAATTTATTTGTTGAAATAGCATTTAAAAATAAATGGCATGGCATGGTTAAAAATAATCTTAAAATGACTATAAAAATGAGATAAGCTTTGTCCAAATATTTTTATTTATTTATTTATTTTATTTCTTTTTTTTTGGGTCGGTGTAATTTTTTAAAAATATTATATAATGTACTAATTCTAATGTTTCTATCAGTTAAAGCAACTCCACAGCAGCCCAGCATCCGTATTTTTGGAGGTGAAAAAACAGGTGACACAGTCACAGTAGAATGTTCAACCTTCCACTCGTGTCCATACAGCAAACCAGCCATTACTCTGAATGGTATAGAAGGATCTGACGAAACACAGGATGAGTCTATTAAAGACGGTCTGTGGAAAATCACTCTGATACGCAAAAGTGTTGTAAAGGCAGAAAGCACAACTATAAAGTGCGCAGTAACATTTTATGGTGGCATAACAGAGACCGCTACAGAGGTCAAAACTTCAAAATGTGAGTAAACAAATATATTATGCAGTAAGTTAACTTTAAATATAATAGTATAATTTACATTTAATTTCAATTTCAGGTGTTCAACATAACATATCGATTGAGCCTGAACTGGCAGATGTCACAGAGGGTGTCGGACAGAACTTCACTTGTACCATCTACCATTCCTGCCAGAAGGAGAATCCAGTTATCACATGGAACTACGAGAACATGCAGGTCTCAGCGTGGAACAAAAAGCATTCCGATACAGATCAGTTTCGAATTGCATTTTCCAACATAACCTTTCTGGGTGCAAAAGAAGACAATGGGAAGAGACTGATATGCACTGCAACATTTTCCAGAGGAAACATTGAAACTTATGTTGTTTTGCGTGTACAAGGTGAGTAACTTGTTAGCATCATGTATGGGATTTGATCTTTCTATGTCTAGTTATTATAGTGGTGTTTTATATATAATGTTTTATGACTGAAGAAATCTGAAAGCCTCTCATTGGTCAATAATCATCATTCAAATTACAGCTTGACTGATTAAGGTTGATGATGCATGTACAGTTGAGGTTAAAAGTTTACATACACCTTGCACAATCTGCAAAATATAAATTATGTTACCAAAACAGGAAGGATCACACAAAAATTAAGCATATAGCGTTAGTTCTGGCAGGTCACGTGAGTCAAGCTCGCATCAGCTGACTCTCAGCTGATCACATCTACCTATAGGAATACGACTCCTATCATGACATTCCTATATAAGCTCTATTCAGTATTATTCGGCAGCTTGTCACTTGCTCAGGAGCAAAACACCCTCCTCCATCCCCAGCTCCTCCTTTTGCCACTGTCAGGACTTAGCTTCTGATATTCCTCATTGAATCAGACTCCTTTTATCTGAATAATGTCTTACACTTAAATATCATTAAGTACGTTAATGATATCTGCTTGTTCTGTTCTGTTACCCTGGGGGTTATTATTGTAAATGGCAGGTTATACAAAATAGAATTTGTGTTACTACATTCATATAGCTAACATATGTTTCTAGTCTAAGGCTTAAATGCCACACTTCACTAACACAAAAAAAAACAACCATAATTGTTTTATACCAATTCTCTTACAGAATATCAAAAACCAGTGGATCAAATCATGAATGAAAGTATGTTTTCCCTTCTGTAGCTGCTCTCATATTTGTTTTATTGCTGTTTTTTTTTTTTTTGCAATGAAATGTTTAGTTCTGTAATAATGATGATTCATTATATATCATTTTAGCCTATTTCCAATACGTGGCAGACGTGATACCCAAGATCACAGCGTTGCCCCGATCATGTGTGGTAATACCGTGCAGTTTCAAGACGGAAGATGAATATCTCACTCGACTTCGGGTTCTTTGGGTCACCAGAAAAGGTGGCTACATGTTCCACACCGACCCAGTCGATGTCTTGGACAACTTCAAAGGCCGTACAAGACTCCTCGGAAACCCGGATGAGCAGAACTGTACTGTGGAGATGGATAATGTGCAAACGCATGACAACGGACCGTTCTGTTTTCAAGCAGAAAGAGAAAATGAGAGATACAGCTTCAACAACAGCTGTGTGTTCATTTTAATGCGGGGTGAGGAAACATAACCAAATATAATCACTTGGGTTCACACACTTTTTAAAATGTACTTTATCCCAAAACTAATGTACTGTCTATGTGTTAAAAAGCACCTGACAAACCAGTGATGTCATCTCTTCCCGAAAACATCGAGCCCGGGACACGCGTCACCGTCAAATGCTCAGTCAACCACACATGCTCCTCTCACCCACCCGAAATCACCTGGAGCGTCCCAACAGCCCAAGAAACTATCAGCCACAATCACATGGGTGGAGGCATCTGGAAAACGGTGTCCGCTGTGACATTTATTCCAACTGGATATGAAGAGAAAGATGAAATTGTCTGCACTGCCACATACTGGGGCGGTAAAACACAGGAAAATACTGCCTTCTTGAGTATTAGAAGTAAGTATAGACTGATGTTAGTGAGATCCGTTTGTGCGTTAATCTGTTTTAATATGACTGTTCAAATAGAAACCATATAAAATATTACTATTAATCATGTTAAAATAACATTATAACAGGAGTGCAAGGGCTTAAATTGGAGACTGTCGGGCTTTATGCCATAGCTCCCTCACTCGTGTTCATCCTCATTTGTGTGCTTGCTGGAGTCTTAATATGCAAGAGACGGCACAGGTAACTTTGTATGGCTTATTCTCATCCTTCAGAATTTTTGTATTAACTTTTGAGGTCTTCATCTGAAAACATATGCCAATCAGAAAGTGAGATTGCTTTAAAGTATTGAAGCTAAATTTTCTGAATGTCATGTTCATCCCGAGAGTACTGGAGCACTATGGCAGATTGAAAGTATAACTGTAAAATTATGAATATTGTTAAAAAAATCATACTTTTAAACACTGCATGGCTATTTAATTGTTACGTCTGTTAACAGACGGAGCATCTGGAGCCAATTTTCTAAGCAGTTGTCTACTTTTTGTGTTCATTTTGTGTTGTTTCTTTATTAAACAATAATAATAAAAAAATCCTCTGATTTTGTTTTTGTTGTAGACACCAATCACCCCAAACCAGTGCAAATATGAGAGCAGAATACAAGTCAGTATTTTATTGTTTACTAAAAATAATTCTGTAAGATAAGTATGTTTCCTTAAAATAAAAAGATGATGATAACTCTGTCTGTCAATGAATGGCTTACTAATAGTATACTAATAGTAACTTTTTTTTTTTATATTTATTTTTAAAATTCCCAGTCTCTCCCATCACCGATAAACCTTTACTCTCTTCACAGGGCATACAACACATGTACGGTGTCAGGAAACAAACCTTTCTCCAAACCTCATGTGTCGTCAACCAAAGAGGTACACAAGTGCATTTGGACCACATATGAGTCCTAATGCCACTTAAAGATTCCTGACCTTGGCTCTTTAACATTGTTTGTTATAATGGAAAAAAAAAAACATTTATTTATTTATTTATTTATTATTATTATTATTATTATTATTATTATTATTATTATTATTATTATTTGTAATTCAGAAACACTGTTGTGCAGACACAAATGTGAATTAAACATTCTTATTTTTCCTCATGCACCTCAGTGAGCCAAAATCCTACCGAGTGAGTACATTTATCTCTGCATTTAATTTTTCATGCTCAGTTATGCTTCAAATGTATCAAAAAAGGTAAAATATGACTGATTTCTGTATGTTTTTACATTCTTTTTAAGGGTTATGATTCTGATGTTGATTTTACCAACATATATGGAAATGCCTGATGAAATTGTCACATCATCAGGTGCATGTGCTCTGACGGACGCAAAACTTTCTCATCGTGCCTACCTGTTCAACAGTGTTTTATAAAAGAAAACATTTGTAATTGTATTGACCACAATATGCTTTTATGTTTCTCACATTATTCTGTAAAATCTATTTTTTATTTTTAAAAAAATATATGCTCTCTTGAAAATGACGCTTGTGCTACAGTTCTTTCAAATAAAGAAACATACATCCATACATGTGGCTTGTGGCTTAATTATTCACAAAGTGTCTCAAAGATGATTGCTTGGATATCTTTTTCTTCTGTGTCATATAATAATAATAATACACCCGTTGAGAATTAAAACAATGTTTATAATAATTTAATCAATTTTATTTATTTATGTATTTATTTTCCTTCCAATCCTCTGCAGTACACTATGCTGAAAAGGTAAGTTTTTTTTTTTTTTTTTTTTTTTTTTTTTTTTTTTTAAATGAAAGTGTATTACACTGTATTAAAAAAAAAAAAAAAAAAAAAAAAAAAGAATTTTCTGTATGCTACCTAACCGTTACATGTGTTTTACTTGTATTTTGAATATTGCATTTCATTGTGTTGTATTTTAGGGTTAACGGAAAAGCCTGTAAAATTGTTGGATATTGTCCAGGCAGACTTAAGTCATTGCTTTCGGCTCAACAGACCCGAGGGTAATCGGATGCAAAGTTCACTTTTTCATGTTGTTTGAACATTAATATATGTTGGCAGTGTATGTACAAATCTACCCTATAATTTACTTAATCTTAAAAAAAAAATATCCCCTTTTTCAAATTGAGCCATTCTCAGATGCCTGTCAGTGTGGTGTCACACTGATAGAGGCCACTCCCACGATAGTTGATTGACATGAGTGTCTTACCTCAGATCAGCTGTAACTGTCAGACCTCCATTGTTTCGATGCTGGAGCAGGGATGTAAGTTAGACAAGAATATCTCTGATTGAGCGATTGAGGTGTTGTGTTGCTGGATGTAATAATGAACATAGTGGTCGTCATTCACTCCCGACATCTGAGCCACTGAAGATGCAGTGGATTATGCTTGTTTGTGAAGGGAATGCAGCTCCCGATCTACATATATCCGTCGATGTTCATGTGAATGATTCGTGATCCAGCTTCACTTACAGCAGAAGTGAGTATAAGGGTTTTTTTTTTATGAATCTTTGCGATCGCCTTTACTAATAACATGCTAGTTAGCAAGTTTAGTGGCTAAACGCGGCTAAAATAGCCAGGCTCATCACTCCACAGAGAGTAGAGAGGGGCGGGACAAGCAGAGTTTATTTGCATTTAAAGGAACAATTCCCTCAGAATAGGATGATTTTTGCAGAGCTCATTTTGACAAGGTCAAAAGGGTGTTGTTTTACACAACCATTGAGAATTTTTAATCAAAGTATATTAAAGACTTTTTATTAAGACCTTAAAGAATCATATCAACTTGTGGAAAATGGGCATCCAATGACCCCTTTAATATGATTGGTCAAACTGTACTTCATGTGTGACTATTGTAACTATTAATTAAGTCTGTATCTCAAACTGGATGCCAAACAGAGTCTGAGGTTGTGTCTTAATGCTTTAAGGTATTGAAACCAAATTTTGTGTATGTTGTCACCACCCTAAGAGTAACTGAGCAGTTTGCACACAGTACTGCCTAGTGGTCAAGAAATTTTTGCCATATAAAACTTTTTGGGGAATTTTTTTTTGGTCTGTTTAAAGACAAAAGTATGTCTTTGGACAAAAGATTTGTATGGACAGTTAATCAACTAGAGATGGAACTGCACATCCCAACTCTCAAAGAATCGTGAGTTAAGACTAAGGGGTGTGACTTCCTCCTTCCTCACAGGGCTGAAATCTTTACCACTTTCTAAATGGCACAAAGACTGCCTTTATATATCAGAATGCAACAGATCATTCCAAAACAATGCTAAGAGGACTTGTAACCAAACATCATTCTCCTCATAATTCAGTATCATGTCTATAAACTACATGTTTGACAATTATGCTTTAATCGCGGATTATTCATAACTGTTCAGTTAGGAATTATGTGATTTTTGGTCTGTGAATGTGTGAATGATAATTCATTTATCCAAATGTTGATATTAATCAGTAAAATGTATAATTCTCATTATAAAAATGCTCATTATACATTATAGTTTCCAATTCTTTCTTTGTTATTCTTTAAGTCCACTCTGCATTTTTCTAGTCTGCAGCTTGGCTATTTGAAAAGCAGCTTGGACCAAAAGAGGAAACAGGAGTGATAACAGGGAAGTAAACACAGAAAGGTAAAAATCAGTTATATTGGCAATAACAGTTATATTGGTCCAAATCGCTATATTGCATTAAAGTGCTCCTATTATGCCTTTTCAAATATGACCTTTCATGCGGTGTGTCATGTAGCTGTATGTGAACATAAACTATCTACAAAGTTGTGAAGCTGACAGTGCACGATAAATAAAGTTATTGTCTATCCAAAAAAAAAAAAAAAAAAGTCGGTTCACAAATGCCTGAACAAGTCGTCAGGAATTCGAATCTTCTTCTGTTACGGCCACACGTCACGAAGTGACACATTTGCATAATGTCCGCCCACGTTCTATGTCGTGAACAACTTGCCCGCCCACAAACACCGTAAAATTTCCATGTGGTTTACGTCATGTCGAGAAGACGCTGTATCCTAAGTACAATGCGGGATTCACTAAAGGCTTGCTCTTAAAAGATGGATCAGCGCCCAGTTTATTTGGACCGGCTTGCTCCTCTAAACCTCTAACTGTAAGTGTGATTAATAATTGATGGTTGTATTTTCTAGCGATCGTTCAAAATCATCCTGTATCGCTCATGGGGGTGAGTAAATTATCAGGACATTTTTATTCTGAAAGTGGAGTAATCCTTTAAAACTTGTTCCTCTCATGTAAGGTTACTCTGTATCATGCGAAATACATATTTAGTTGTGTGTGTGTGTTGTGTTCGCTCCGCACACCTCGTAGGTCTCTGACTAACCGGCTGACAGCTTTATCTGTACACTCGCTATTGTCTAGAAATGTGTCGATGAATAGTGAATGTTTGTCGTTGTTATTACTTTAAGTTCCGATAAAGAACAGAACAATACATTGGTGTACAAGCTGCAGTGCTTTATCAATACGTTTCTGCGTTGGGTTGATGCATATACTATGGCTGTTTGGGTGTTGTTGTTTACCACCGAGTTGTGGGCTGGAGTAACGGTGATGGGCGTTCCATGTTTGAAATTCGCTGCACGCAGTAACGTTAAACCAATCACAAAAGACTGGGTCATCGGACCAATCACCGTAGATTAGTGTCACGCAAAGGAGTGGTTTGAACAAATGATTCGTTTTAACGAACCGTTTGGGAGTCGTTGAGCAAATAAGGTAAAAATAAATGTATATTATAAGACAATAAAAGTGCTTTTTGACCTTGCATGCATGTCAACTTGTTGCTGGGGACTCCCAAAACCAAAATATGAAACTTTTATAATCCATATTAGGGGCACTTTAAATAGTGCTATGTACAGGTACACTGTACATTCTCCTGAAAGTTCACTGAAACGTGTACAAAGGCCGGTTGACAATATAATATTACAATAATTCACATTGTTGGGAAAAGTTACTTTCAAAAGTATATTGGATTAATTCATAAAAAGTAACTAATTGCGTTACTTGGTAACTTTTACTTGGATAATATAATCTGATTACATAATTTGTGTTACTTGTAATGTGTTGCCTCCAACATTGATAATAACATAATAAATTGAGCACAAATGCAGAAGTGATAAATTAATTTATATGTTTAATTTTACCAAAGGACATGAGTAATCTCATTTAATTTGAAGTCACTTTCACTTCTCTGTATGGTAGTTTCTAGAAACAGGGAACAGCTGAAGACAACCAAAGATAGGCAGAAAGTACAAAACCCCCTGCAATTTAATTGGCATACCAGTGAAGTTCCCCAAACGGACATTTCTATTCTTAAGACGTGCTTGAAAGAATGCTATATTGCCTGCTATCAGCATTTAATCTGTTTCATATTAAAATAGCAATCGGGAGAATGACAGGATATTTGTTACTACATCTGATTTTTCAAGGTACAGTCCCTGTTTTCTTACATTTACATTTCTGCTAACTATATTGTACATTTAGAATAAAAAATGCTACATACATAAAAGTTCAGCAAAATTGTAATATTTCCAAAAACAAATGCAGGAAAATCAATAACAGTTCAGAAAAGAGTTCATAATATAATTAATTATTATAATTAGACTATTGAAACACTGTGTTTGCAACAATCACAGATACCAATGCTGGCAAATCTGTTGACATATTTTAGTCTGCTATTATTCTAATAATAAAATTAGTAATAATACAAATATTATTAAGTTGAATGTAAAAAAGACAACTTTCTTGTCATGTGACAATTTCTCCAACTTTTGTGCCACAGTTGTTCTGCTGCATGACGTTTTCGCATGGGAAGTGAGAATGCCAAAGGAAATTCATGGTCTCAAAGGTTCCTGTCTGGTTATACCATGTTCTTTTAGCTACACATCATACCCACCTGAAAACCCACATAGAATTGTGTGGTATCAGTGGGTCTCTAAAGGTTATCCTTTAGTTTACGATCCATGGTATCCAAATGATGTCATTGAGAAATTTAGAGGAAATACTGATTTATATGGAAATTCAAGTTGGGATTGCAGTCTGCTGATCAAAAACCTTGAACCATCCCACCATGGAGAGAAAATATATGTGTGGATTGACCCTGAACATGTTGGAAAGAGCACCTACGCATTTTATGATGTCACTTCTACAGTTCTAGTTGATGGTATGTAAATACTTTGTTCTTCGAATTTGCTTGACTCATGATCTAGTTCTGAGAGTGTGTTGCCTAATTGTGACATTTCTGCTATTTGTAGCAGATCCACATCTGCCCAGCATCCATATTTATGGAGGTGAAAGAACAGGTGAAACCATCACAATAGTATGTTCAGCTTTCCACACGTGTCCATACAGCAAACCAACCATCATTCTAAGCGGCATAGAAGAATCTGATGAAATAAACAATGAGCATTTTAAAGACGGCCTGTGGAAAATCACTCTGACACGTGCAGGTGTCATAATGACAGAAAGCTTGACCATTGAGTGTTCTGTAACATATCATGGTGGCATAACAGTGACAGCTACAAAAGACAAAACCGCACAGTGTAAGTGATTTATGCATATATGTAGACTTTGCCGTCATGGGCTTTTTAGATCGATATGATAATTTCAATTGTGCACTAATAATATTGCCTGAACGTTTTAACCCGTGTCCATAAAGACGCAGTCTCGACGCACGTTGGACAGAAGACCATTGGACTTTACGTACTAGCTCCATCGCTTGTGTTCCTCCTCACTTGCATAATTGCTGCATTCATCGTATACAAGAAACGACACCGGTAACTGTTTGTGTGTGTACAGTATGTTAGTATGTTATGTTACAGTAGGCTAACATTAATTCTTCATTAATAGAAACAATTTCTCTTTAATTAGCATCTTTTTTACCATCTGACATTGTCATTTTCGATTGTAGACAGCCTCTTAATGATATGCAAGGGTCATTAGCACCATTTGAACAGAGGTATGACATTCACTTTTTTTTATTCATTAATTCTCTAAAAAAAAAAAAAAAAAAATATATATATATATATATATATATATATATATATATATATATATATATATATATATATATATTAAAAATAGACTACAATGTTTATATTTCTAAAACAACAATTTTATTCTTGTTGTAGGAGATCACGTTGGAATAGATTTTCAAGGTTGGATTTATTATTATTATTTTTTTACTTAACTATTCTTTGTATCATAGTTTTTGGTCCTGAAACTAAACTTAAAATTTCTCCCCCAATTTAGTAGGTCTGAGGGTAAAGCAGTTTGAGTACGGTAACAGGAAAACAAGGGCGCAATCAATATAGAAAGGTAAAATGTAAAATTGATTTACTATGTTAGTTTACTCTGTTACTAATACAAATATCCCCATTGCACTAAAAAGTGGCCTCTAGTAGTTAAAGGAGAAGTTCACTACCAAAACGAAGATTCACATTCAAGATGTTCATGTCTTTCTTTTTTCAGTCGTAAAGAAATTATGTTTTTTGAGGGAAACATTTCAGCAATTTTTTTTATTTAATAATCTGATATGGTGCCCTGATTTTGAACTTCCAAAAGCCGGTTTAAATGCAGCTTCAAACGATCCCAAATGGGGTTGTAAACGATCCCAGCCGAGAAAGAAGGGTCTTATCTAGCGAAACGATCGGTTATTTTCATTAAAAATATACTATTTAAATACTTTTTATTTTCAAACGCTCATCTTGCCTTTTCCTCCCTGAACTCTGCGTATTCTGGCTCAAGACAGTTAGGGTATGTCAAAAAACTCCAAACATATTTTCTCCCTCAACTTCAAAAATCATTTCAAAGTCATCCTACATTGCTGCAGAAGTACCGACCCAGTCTTTGCAAAGTAAAAATGCAAAGAAGATCAAACACCCTTAACAAAAAGGTAAAAAACAGCGATATAGGACGATTTTGAAGTTGAGGGACAACATGAGATGGGCGTTTTTTGACATACCCTAACTTTTATAAAACCGGAAGAAAAAAACATTCCAGGCAGAGTAAGACAAGATGAGCGTTTGACTATAAAAAGTATATAAATTGTATTATTTTTATCATTATTATCAAAATCGGGGCACCATACCAGCCCATTAGAAAAAAATGCTAAAATGTTTTCCTCAAAAAACATTCCTCAAAAAAAAATTCTTTACGACTGAAGAAAGACATGAACATCTTGGATGACAAGGGGGTGAGTACATTATATGTGAATCTTTGTTTTGGAAGTGGACTTCTCCTTTAATATACAGACCGTTAGTCTCTCTTTTCAGTGACTTTCTATAAGTGACATTGTTACACCAGTAGGTGGCGACAAGTAATTCACTGAATTCAAATGTGCTTCGCTCAAACATTTGTCTATTGGGGAATGAAACAAGTGATTGCTTTTATAAATGAGTCACTGAATCATTCATTCAACCGATTAGTTCAAAAACAACATATCAGTCAGAAACAAAACAGTAAAATGACTATTTATGAGTGAGTCATAGAATCAGTCTTTTAACTGATTTGTTAAAAATTATGATTAATTCAAGAGCGCCACTTTATGCACGACAGGTGATTATGTGCGGTGCAAAAATAGACAAAATAACATTATTGTGTTTAAACTTTGGTACTAAAAGCAATAACAGCACAATCATGAAAATCAACCAACAAATGTTTTACTTGTGGTTGACTTTACACATTCAGATTGGATATATTTACCATCCAAAATCACACTGTCATACATAATAATATTTATGCCATTACAAATGCTTGCCGGAATCTTAATTAGGCCTATTAAAGTAGTATTACTTAAATGAAACTCTTCTCTTGACAGAACCAATACAAGTACAGTGACTGAAAGCAAGTCTTTCTCCAAACCTCGTATGCCGTCACCAAAGAGGTACAGAGCATTTGAGCAACATTTGTTACACAGCAAAATAAGACCATTATAATAAGTCTTTAAGCAGTAAAATTTAATGTGCCGCTTTCTGATTCCATTACCACAATGAATGCAGATATTTATGTTTTTTTTTTTTTTATTCTTCTCCTTTTCCACCTCAGTGAGCCAAAATCCTACGCAGTGAGTAAATAACTATTTATACCATTATTAAACAGTGTAAAACATATTCTGATTTAATGATTTCAAATGCTGTCATCTAATCTGTTACTGACTGATCTCTGTGTCCCTGTTTCTTTCTTGAAATATTATATTAAGGATTATGATTCTGATCCTGAATACACCAACATGGACGAGCTCAGCATGTATGGAAACATCTGATGACAATGAACTTTCTTATTCTGAACTACTGCCTTTGATTAAACAAAAAATCTGTGGTGCAGATTGAGTCATCTGTATTGTATTAAATTGTTATACTTGTTGTATATCATCCTTAACTAATCTGCATTTGTTCCAAACATTAATAGACCAAAATACATGGTAGATGTCGATGCCAGTATAATTTCTGCTAATTTACTGTTGCAGTCCTCTACAGGATGCTTGCACAAAAATTGTGACTTTGGGAGAATGAATTTGCTATAAAGAACAGTTGTGTTTCATCACATTTTCAGCAGATAATCAAAATACGATTTTCTGTATTTTCTGTATATAAATAAATATAATAATAATAATAATAAAAATAATATATATATATATATATATATATATATACTGTAAGTCTGTAGATGTAGAATGCAGTAATGTTTAAAACAGTAAATTGTGTTGCTGTATATATGAATGCTAATTTGTTTAATAATACTTACAGAATCATTGACAGTGTATTGCTACTGAATTAAATCTGCTACTGTAAACCAAATTTTCTCAGAAATAATCATCTTTGTAATAGTAATTGTGAAAGGAAACATATAATCATACGATGACAAGTTCAGACTTATTGACTAGCTGTGTTTTGGTGTTTTCACACCTGCCTCATTTAGTTCAGTTGAATCGCACTAGAGTTCGTTTTCCCTCTTGGTGCAGTTTGTTTAGACAGGTATGAATGTAGCAATCGCACACGAGTGCGCACCAAAAGCGGACCAAAAAAGTGTAATGAGACCTCCTTGAAGAGGTGGTCTTGGTACGCTTTCAAACACTGGAGCAGTTTGTTTGTGATGATAACATGATCAGAACTCGAACAGACCCAACTGCAAGTACTGCACCTTTTTGGACTAAACCAGCTGCCGTAATCAGCTGTGCTGTGCATTATGTGATGAGGACAAGTATTTGTTGACAGTTAGCACTTTAGCAACATACCCCCATGGCAGCTCGCGGACAAACTTGGAGTTGTGAGAAGGTGCGGAGCCTCATAGGAATTACAATCATAGAAATTACAGGGATCCAAATCGGCCAGCACAGTCGTCCCTCCATACTAAAAAACGGCGAGTTGTCTGCCGGCTTTTTCTCCTCTCATTGTTTACTTCCGGGAGTTCCATTGGAATTTTCCCGCACGTTATTTCTAACCAATTGAAAAGCAGTTTAGGAAATACGTTCAATGACACATCTGGCCAACGAGTGACGTGGATGCTGTCATATGACTGCATTTTGGTTCGTTTCAACTGGTTTGGACCAGAGCAAACAGTGTGGTGTGAAAAGGACCCAAAATGGGAGAAAAATGCTACAGTGTATCATTTGCTGCCCTTGGTCCAGACCAAATGAACCGAACCACAGATGTGAAAGCACCCTTAAACATAAGTTCTGTTTTGTATGAACTTAAATATGCAAGATCTCATAACAGACCTTCTTTTCAGAGTCACACATGGTGGCGTTCTTGTCAGGAAATACTATATTTGACCGAGGTGTCACAACACAAGCACATGGGTGTGATTATTTTGGACTCTTAATAAGACCAAGGAGACATTTTTCAACCTGGTGAAGGGGGAACTCGCAGCAAAGAACTGAGTTTTGTGAATATGCTTCTCCTTTCCCTCACTTCTCTTATTGTTTACTTTCCTCTTCTTGGTAAAAGCTATTTTTCCATTCCTCTATAGAGACAACTGAGAAGGAAAATGTTGTGTTGTTGACAAAATGTTGACAAAAAAAAAAAAAAAAAAAAAAAGAAGATTGATAAACTTTACCCATTATTATCATTTTGAAAGAAAAAGTTAAACCCATAAGCCAGTGTGCAGAAGCACATATTGTGTTTGTGGTACATATGTATGTTTTTCTGCGCCCATGTTAACAGGTCAGAACATTCACACTGCACACAGATGTGGCAAAGCAAGTGTGTTCCAGAAAATGTGCGGTAATGCAATCGTGTTTATTTTTGCTGTGCTGCACACACTGAGTAATAAGTGATGACACATTGTGGTAAAAATGAAAATGGAATTAAAGGTGGGGTACCCCTTTTTTTTTCTTCCAAAAACCTTTTTGCTATACTCTCTGAACATTTCTTCACTTGGTAATAGCAACCAATAGGCTAATTAAAGTGTCTAAATATAAAAATATTAATGTGGAAGGCTCAGTACCATAAAATGTTCATCCAATCAATGCATTCGGTTCGATACTTTTGATGCCAATCAGTCTAGGTCTACTGTTCCCTTCCTCCACAGCCAATCAGGGGCCACCTCCATCTTTGGGCCCTGGGGCTTCAGCCCCACATAGCCCTTATGTTACTCCGGACATGCATGCTAACATGGTAAATTTTCACACGTTTCGATTTCAGCCGAAGCTTTAGCGTCTATTTATAGTGTAGGGGGCAGGATGCTTCAGATTCTACAGAGCATTTGATTGAACAGAAAGTTTGATGAGAAGCTGAAGTGCAGGGTGATGTTATCAAAATCACTGATAAATATTGGCAGAAGTTAGAGACTGCAAGTTTTGAATGCTTATATTTTGTAAATGCAATTTTTTTTTTTCATTGTTTTGAAACACACTAGCTTACAGACAACCTTAAGGCTAACATATTCATCCCAAAAGCCAAAAAAGTTAATTTTGATATCATGAGGACTTTAAAGACTTTTGGCCCTGCCAGCCTTCCATTCATTCATCATGCATTAACAGTCAAATTCACACGTTTGGTTTAAAGGATTTTGGCCTGGTTTGCCTTCCATACATACAGTGCGCACTGACACTGTCAAATTTATTTCATTCTGTTTAAAGACTTTCGGCCCCGTCTGCCTGTATATCAGACAAAACCATGACATTCTTTCACATAGACACAGAGCATGCAGACTTACTAGCAATATGCACTGACTGGCTGATGTCACCTTTGTTTTTCTGCAGTCTGATGGACTGATAGACTAAAAATGTCCAAAGCTTATTGTTATTGACATAAGTTTTATCACGAACTTAATATATCATTTATCACCCAGCCCTAGTCGGATTAAACCAAACGTGCAGGAAAACTTTAGCCACTATTGGATACCTTCTTTTAGCCAGTTGGGTGGACCATACCACTTTCCTTTTCTTGTTGTATTCATTACGCTAATGAAATGTATATTCAGAGTTGAAATTATCTAGTGTAGTGCAGGCCCGCCTCCAGAAATGAGATGAAGGGTGGGCCAAGTGATATTCGGGGTGGGCCCGGGGTGGGGGATGATGGTAGTGGAAAAAACATACATTATTTTAATACATAGTGTGTTAAAAGCACATTTTAGTTTTAGGGCCTATCAATGGTGCCTCAACACAGCGGAGTGGAGTGCAGCACAGATGTTCTTAAGATTACCTTACTAAAGAATCATTTTTAGTATAGTAAGTACAAAATTAGGGTGTGAAAATAGCGCACTATACATAATGGAACTGCACATTTTTTTCACCTGGGGTAGTTGGTGTTACACAGTGTATGGTTATACACTGATTACATTACTTGACCACCGTGGCACCGCCTTCACCGACGTTTAACATTTTTATAGAAATAAAAATAATTTAGTTAAGTTGGAAGACATACGCTGCAATTCTAAACTGAGAGCATCTGTACCAACGTTATTTCATTTCCTGAAGTGGATCTATAAAACGTACATTTACTTACATTTTTCCAGACACTAAAACGTACAATACCGACGTATTTACAGCATCTAAACGTACAAATACTTATGTGTTTTCAGCAACGTAAAATACTGATGTATTGACGATACCTAAAAACAAATCCTTATGAATATTAAAGTCACTGTATTAATTTCATTATTATTGTTGTTTTTAGTTATCATATCAGTGGCCTTATGTTTTCAGTTGCATTATTAAATTGTTTAATCATTTACTCAATATAAAATGATAACATTTTGCTCTGTTCTGTGTGATTTCTGCTGCCAGCTTGTTTCCAAGATGCATTTTGTTAAGCAAGACTACACTTTAAACCCTTAAAATAAATAACATTTCTGCAATTGTTTAACCATGCAGTGACGTCATGCAATCAGTCGACTCATAATCATTACACTACTCCCCCTGTTGAAAAATAGGACTCGTCCTTGAGTCCTTAAACGGGTCCTTCATAATCCTTGAACCACACGGGGTTTCCATGTCTGTCAGGGACGGCCCCACTCTGTAGTAGCTGGTGTAGGCAACTGCCCCCCAACCGGAGACAAATCACTCCTGCTAGCCTCCTCAGCCACAGTAAATCCAGCAGGTAAGGGAGGCTCTCACACTATAGCCGAAGACCCAAAAGGGGATGTGAAAGCACCCTTAAACATAAGTTCTGTTTTGTATGAACTTAAATATGTAAGATCTTATAACAGACCTTCTTTTCAGAGTCACACATGGTGGCGTTCTTGTCAGGAAATACTATATTTGACCGAGGTGTCACAACACAAGCACATGGGTGTGATTATTTTGGACTCTTAATAAGACCAAGGAGACATTTTTCAACCTGGTGAAGGGGGAACTCGCAGCAAAGAACTGAGTTTTGTGAATATGCTTCTCCTTTCCCTCACTTCTCTTATTGTTTACTTTCCTCTTCTTGGTAAAAGCTATTTTTCCATTCCTCTATAGAGACAACTGAGAAGGAAAATGTTGTGTTGTTGACAAAATGTTGACAAAAAAAAAAAAAAAAGATTGATAAACTTCACCCATTATTATCATTTTGAAAGAAAAAGTTAAACCCATAAGCCAGTGTGCAGAAGCACATATTGTGTTTGTGGTACATATGTATGTTTTTCTGCGCCCATGTTAACAGGTCAGAACATACACACTGCACACAAATGTGGCAAAGCAAGTGTGTTGCAGAAAATGTGTGGTAATGCAATCGCGTTTATTTTTGCTGTGCTGCACACACTGAGTAATAAGTGATGACACATTGTGGTAAAAATGAAAATGGAATTTTCCAAAAACCTTTTTGCTATACTCTCTGAACATTTCTTCACTTGCTAATAGCAACCAATAGGCTAATTAAAGTGTCTTAATATAAAAATATTAATGTGGAAGGCTCAGTACCATAAAATGTTCATCCAATCAATGCATTCGGTTCGATACTTTTGATGCCAATCAGTCTAGGTCTACTGTTCCCTTCCTCCACAGCCAATCAGGGGCCACCTCCATCTTTGGGCCCTGGGGCTTCAGCCCCACATAGCCCTTATGTTACTCCGGACATGCATGCTAACATGGTAAATTTTCACACGTTTCGATTTCAGCCGAAGCTTTAGCGTCTATTTATAGTGTAGGGGGCAGGATGCTTCAGATTCTACAGAGCATTTGATTGAACAGAAAGTTTGATGAGAAGCTGAAGTGCAGGGTGATGTTATCAAAATCACTGATAAATATTGGCAGAAGTTAGAGACTGCAAGTTTTGAATGCTTATATTTTGTAAATGCAATTTTTTTTTTCATTGTTTTGAAACACACTAGCTTACAGACAACCTTAAGGCTAACATATTCATCCCAAAAGCCAAAAAAGTTAATTTTGATATCATGAGGACTTTAAAGACTTTTGGCCCTGCCAGCCTTCCATTCATTCATCATGCATTAACAGTCAAATTCACACGTTTGGTTTAAAGGATTTTGGCCTGGTTTGCCTTCCATACATACAGTGCGCACTGACACTGTCAAATTTATTTCATTCTGTTTAAAGACTTTCGGCCCCGTCTGCCTGTATATCAGACAAAACCATGACATTCTTTCACATAGACACAGAGCATGCAGACTTACTAGCAATATGCACTGACTGGCTGATGTCACCTTTGTTTTTCTGCAGTCTGATGGACTGATAGACTAAAAATGTCCAAAGCTTATTGTTATTGACATAAGTTTTATCACAAACTTAATATATCATTTATCACCTAGCCCTAGTCGGATTAAACCGAACGTGCAGGAAAACTTTAGCCACTATTGGATACCTTCTTTTAGCCAGTTGGGTGGACCATACCACTTTCCTTTTCTTGTTGTATTCATTACGCTAATGAAATGTATATTCAGAGTTGAAATTATCTAGTGTAGTGCAGGCCCGCCTCCAGAAATGAGATGAAGGGTGGGCCAAGTGATATTCCGGGTGGGCCCGGGGTGGGGGATGATGGTAGTTGAAAAAACATACATTATTTTAATACATAGTGTGTTAAAAGCACATTTTAGTTTATAGGGCCTATCAATGGTGCCTCAACACAGCGGAGTGGAGTGCAGCACAGATGTTCTTAAGATTACCTTACTAAAGAATCATTTTTAGTATAGTAAGTACAAAATTAGGGTGTGAAAATAGAGCACTGTACATAATGGAACTGCACATTTTTTTCACCTGGGGTAGTTGGTGTTACACAGTGTATGGTTATGCACTGATTACATTACTTGACCACCGTGGCACCGCTTTCACCGACGTTTAACATTTTTATAGAAATAAAAATAATTTAGTTAAGTTGGAAGACATACGCTGCAATTCTAAACTGAGAGCATCTGTACCAACGTTATTTCATTTCCTGAAGTGGATCTATAAAACGTACATTTACTTACATTTTTCCAGACACTAAAACGTACAATACCGACGTATTTACAGCATCTAAACGTACAAATACTTATGTGTTTTCATACATAACATAAAAATGCAACATAAAATACTGATGTATTGACGATACCTAAAAACAAATCCTTATGAATATTAAAGTCACTGTATTAATTTCATTATTATTGTTGTTTTTAGTTATCATATCAATGGCCTTATGTTTTCAGTTGCATTATTAAATTGTTTAATCATTTACTCAATATAAAATGATAACATTTTGCTCTGTTCTGTGTGATTTCTGCTGCCAGCTTGTTTCCAAGATGCATTTTGTTAAACAAGACTACACTTTAAACCCTTAAAATAAATAACATTTCTGCAATTGTTTAACCATGCAGTGAGTCACGCAATCAGTCGACTCATAATCATTACACTACTCCCCCTGTTGAAAAATAGGACTCGTCCTTGAGTCCTTAAACGGGTCCTTCATAATCCTCGAACCACACAGGGGGTTTCCATGTCTGTCAGGGACGGCCCCACTCTGTAGTAGCTGGTGTAGGCAACTGCCCCCCAACCGGAGACAAATCACTCCTGCTAGCCTCCTCAGCCACAGTAAATCCAGCAGGTAAGGGAGGCTCTCACACTATAGCCGAAGACCCAAAAGGGCTACCACTGTCCACAGCTAAAACTTCCGTCAAAGCAGGAGATGCCTCAACCTCCATAAAAATCTGCAATGTTTGAGAGCCCTCAATGGCAGCTGGCAGCACAGGTGAAGCAGGTAATCCAGCAACAGCAGATGAAACAACCGATCGAAACCCCTCCGTAGCACCAGAAGAGGCAGAGGAATAGACGTCCCCAACAGCAACAGGGAAATCAGGTGGCCGTGATCGTCGAAACACCCAACTAGACCCAAAGCCTGGACCCCTTTCTTTCCTTCTTGTAGTCTGGGCGGATGTAATCGTCTGATCAGCTTTGGCTCTTGTATGGCCACCCACAGACTCTGCAACCATAGAAGGGACATAAGGTTTCAGTTGATTAAAATGCACCACATGATCTTTACCTCCTCCCTCTGGCTGTATTTGATACAACACTTCAAATACCCTTTCTAAAACCCTATATGGGCCCCCTGAATCGTTTCTGCAATTTTGGACTCACACCCTTCTTCCTAGCTTTATTCTTTAGCCACACCAACTCACCCACTGAATAATACTGAAACTTGGCTTTAAAGTCAAAATAGAGCTTTTGATGTTCCGAGGCCCAAGCCTGATGATATTTCACTGTCCCCACTACTGTTGAAAGACTTTCAGCTACCCCCTTCACATACTCATTCACAGTTGAAAATCGCTCTTGTCCATGCACGTCCATCATGATCAATAGGTCAATAGGCAGAACCATCTCTTGACCAAATAAAACTTTATATGGGGTAAAGCCAGTACTGGAATGAACGCTACTTCTGTAAGAGTTAGATGTGTTCCTGGCCCTGGAACAACATTTTAATCCAAAAATTTAATCTTGACCACATCCCTACACCTAAACCTAACCTTACCCATGAGTAATTCTTAAAATCAGAGGAAATGATAGATGAATAACACTGATGTACAAACACTGATTGTAAGCCTAAACTTTTTTTTTTTAAATCTGATTGGTTAATCACCATGTTGTTCCAGGGTCAACAAAGATGTTGATCCAGGAACATGTCGTACTTGGCAAAATCAGGTTCTGCCATCACGTAAGGCAAAAGGACATCCCAATTCTGCTGACTGTCATCAACATAAAAAGACAACATAGACAGCAATGTACGATTAAACCTCTCAATCATACCATCTGACTGAGGCTATGGAGATGTCCTAGTCTTATTAATGCCTAGCAACCGACACAATTCCCCAAACAAATTAGATTAAAAATTTCGACCTTGGTTGGAATGCAGGCTTCTAGGGGTTCCGTAATGACACTCTTCTACAAGTACTCTGGCTACGGTCTTTGCCTCCTGATTTGGGAGGGGGTACGCTTCTCTCCACTTTGAAAAGTAATCCCCCACCACCAACACATATTTATTTTTGTAAATGTGTTCCCCAGTTCCAACGTGTGCAATAAAGTGCTCACATGCTAGTAAATCTTGCGTATCACAGTTAGCAACTGGATAAGGTTTGGCTACTAGTCGCCTTAAAGCATTACCAAACTCATATAACCGTATGATTCTTTAGTCTGCGTTGTGTTGAAATTTGGTGAAGAACGACAGGAGACCGCCGGATTGGGTCTCCATAGAGAATGTATTTTTATATAAACAGGTCGTCACGACAGCTTCAGCTCACACATCAGTAACACTGTTCCATTCGGGAGAAAGACAGAAAAGAAACAACAGAACAGGAAACTTACCATCACCTCCTTACAGACCCTTTTTAATGTATTTTAACAAACACTGGTTTAAACAATTTTAGAACAGCATTAAATGCTTGTGAACAGGAAAATCCAGTGAAACAAAATCATTTTAACCTTGTTACACTCACGTGCGCTTTCCCCTGGTAATCGTTGCCTAGCTGACAAACTTGCACGGTTCCAATCCTCACTTTTGCAAGGATTGAAACACTTGCTCAAAGTTTCTTTAAGTTTGTCATAACTACTGCGGTCTTATACTGTCAAGCCACAGAATACATTTCTCACTCTACCAGACAACAAAAGTGACAAACTTTAATTTTAAATCCCCATTCCAATTATTCACATCTGCGGCCATTTTGAATTGCTGGTACCAATCAGCCCAATCACGGCCGCAACCTGTAAATGTCTCTGACATGAACACGGGACGATTCACTATGCTATTAGCAGTAACAATCATACTCCTAGCTGTCTGAGCTGAAAACTCTTGACTAGAATGTTTCAGACTGCTCCATTATAATATATTAACACAAAAATTGTGCAGACTTCAATTGATCCCACCGCTGCCACCAGTGTAATAAATTCAGCCACCACTAGGGGCCACTGGTGAACTTCTCTATTTCGGATTAATACCTACTGCCACCACCTTTGAGTTAGGGGTGTTCGGTTCCGGTTTTTTTGGAGTCGACTCCGACTCCCGACTCCTAATTTTGGAGTCGGTGGAATCGACTCCTCGACTCCATTTACTTTGAATTAAAATAGGGTCAGGATTCAGAAGGTGCGTCTCAATATGCTTCCTCGTTTCCTCACTTCTCGCTCGTATGTCCTACGACCCTGAAACCGATCGAGCTCCGCTCTCATGTAGGACATCTAAATTCTTTAATTCCACCGGGAGGAGGGCGAGGAACGAGGAGGCTTCCTGAGGAGTCAAGAGCGAGGATACAAATGTTTCCTATACTAAAATGTTTAATCAACTAAACCTTATAAATCCCCCTCCCTTTCACATCGCAGCTTCTTCAAATCATATTTAAGTGTGCAATATGTTAGTATTAATCATTAAACTTGTAAAAGCAGACTTGTTTTAGACAGTATTTATCTATTTATTTTGTATATTATTTTATATAATTTTAATGTAGTGAAGCTATGAACTTTAACTTAAGCATGTTTAACTTTATTTTTTAACTTTTTTTGTTTAACATTGAAAAATATTAGTTATATTATTACCAATAATAACTGTAGTTTAATAATAGTTTTTAATGCACTTGTCATTTAATAATAGAAAATGAACTTCATATAGAGTGAGTACATGCCATTTCACTAATGTTAATGTTCCATCCTCGCATCCTAAGGGGATGGAGGTAAGAGGAAAGGAAACAAGGATGCATATATAAGAATTGACAAGCACACAAAGCATTACATAGTTTTTGTTATACACTTAATTAACTCCCTTCAGTTTTCAGAAGTACAACACTAAACACTATACTCTTATTTACACAGCACTTATCTTTTAATGTCTTATTTAGGGATAACCTACATGATTACATACATTACCTGGAAATTATAGATATCAAAGCTCTTCTGTAGAAAACGTCTAATTTTGTATACAAATAAGTAAAGGTCATTATTAAAATGTTTAATATTGAAAAATTAATCAACACAGACAAGAAACAAAAATCACCTCTAAGAATGCCTATATGAAATAAAAAAGTATATTTAATTGCCACACAATGACTGATTGCAACACATTACCAGTTTTATTGCCGTTTTTGCATTTCATGAACACAGCGTTGCTACACATACTATAATACATCATATATTATTCATAAATATGCAAAACCTGCCAATGTATAACAGCATCAATTGTTTTGAAAATGAGAGGTGAATTACTTGCAGTATAAACATTTATTATTAATCTTAAGATCACAGATTTTCATTTACATTCATTTTTACTCTCTGTAACAACTTATTTTAACCTAAAACTAAATTTTAATATACTAAAATATAATAAATATAATAAAATATACAAATCAGTCAAATGTTTTACTGTTCAGAAATTGTCATTCAGATGTAAGGCAAACAAAGGTGTATCCTTGTTTTAAAAAGATGCTACGGCATATTGCTATTCAGAAAGAGTGTCATCTGAACTTGTTTCGGGTGAAGCCTTGACCGTTTTTTTTGAGATTAGTTCTCCAGCTTTTGAAAATACCCGTTCACTTGGTACTGAGGTAGCTGGCACACTGAGGTATTTTCTTGCAAGTTCACGAAGCAAATGAAACTTTGCTTCTTTCGCACTCCAGTACTGGATAGGACATTCTGTTCGAACAGTGTTGGGCTCTGCCAGGTACAGTTTGAGTTCAGTTAAAAAATCTTGTCTAGGATTTTGTGATGAAACCTGTAAAAACACATTTTTAATAAAGACAGACATGTGTATATTAGAAAAGGCAAAAATCAAATATCAAATATGTAGTTCACCCAAAAATATCACTTAGTTATGTATGATTTTACTTAACTTGAGAGAAAATACCTTGAGTTCTTATCCAAAGTGATATGCCTTTATTAAAGGTACACTGTATACAGTGCCTTCCACTAATACTGGAGCAAAGGCTTTTACTGAATAATCTTTTGCTCAGAATATTAACAAACATACTCTGCAAACAACTGCAAACACAACACAGTTGTGAACTTATGATACAGCACATTCTTCCATACGTTATTGCTCACATATGTGAGCAGTTACCATACGATACAAATATTAAGGGAAAAATATCAATTGAACTTTCATGAGTCACCTACTTCTTGAATGGCCCAAGGGTAAGCACAGTAAATAAACAACACATTTTCTATCCCTCTGCTATCCTTTCAATTTAATCTCTTACCTGAGTGTCAAAATCATGCCAAAGTTCATTTGCTGTTGAAGAAGCTAAAGGTGTAGATGCTTGTGCCTGTCCTTCTAAAACAAACATTGCACCTTCAGATGAGAGGCTCTTCACAGCCTCATCAGCCTTCTGTGGACTTATGAATCCGAGTGTTTTGAAGCGCGGATCGAGGATGGTTGCTTTTGACAGAAGACTAACAGAAACAACAAAAACAATTCATTGTACAAATCACAATCGACAAGAAATGAAAAACATGAAATAACTCTGTGAATGCACACTTTCCAAAGTGTTCAGAAAGACCATGGCATAAAACCTAATACAATGGGTGTATGTTTGTGTCATTCCAATCCATTACATTAGCAAAAGTACATCAGCTTTCCACAGCCACAGTATTTCTGACCACAGTAAAAAAATCTATATGCATCTCATGGGGAAACATACCGTGAAGTCTCATAGGCACTGCATCTACGCTGAAGGGTACCATTCAGAGCTTCTGCAAGACGATATCCAATGTTACCTTTTTCTTGTTGCTGCATCATACTTGTGGTGACCTTCTGTAAGTTTCGAACCATAGGAATGCATTTGGATGCTGTTACATTGAGCTCTGCAGAGATCTCCTCTGTTACCTGAAAGAATGGATGGAGAATCTTAAAAGAGAAAGAGAAAAACAAGAAACAAATTAAAAACATTAAAAATTAATTATTAGTTAGCCCAAAAATGAAAATTATGTCATTTACTCACCCTCATGTTTTTCAAACCTGTATGAGTTTCTTTCTTCATCTGACAGTAGCCATCGACTTCTAAAGCATTTTTTTCTACTTTGGAATTTTACTGTTACAGTTAATTCTGTCTCGTTACCAACATACAGAAAACTCAAACAGGTTTCGAACAACATAAGGGTCAGTAAATGATGGAAATTTATTTTTGGGTGAATTATCCTACACAATACAATGAATGGGGCTGTGATTTACCCTCACAGCACTTTCAATCGCATCCCAGTCAGAGCTGAAGAGGACTGGCAGTCCAGCATCTATTGTTGATAAGGCAGCAGACAGTGGGACTTTAACGGCTAGGAAGCGTTCGAGCATCAAGTATGTGGAGTTCCACCTGGTTTCAACTTCTTGTACAAGTTTGTACTCTGGAAGCTTCATTTCCCGCTGATATTTTGAAAGTTTCTCCATAGAGACACAGCTGCTCTTAAAATGTCCAACAATTCTCTTCACCTTCTCTCTGGTTTCGGTTAGCTCAGCAACTGCAGACAGGCCATCCTTCACTATAAGATTTAAGGTGTGTGCGAAACAAGGCATGTGCCTTAAAACAAGTTTTTTTACAGCGGCTACCATGTTGGCAGCATTGTCCGTCACAACGCACCCAACTTTGTTTTCAATGTTAAAATCCCTAAAAATCTCATGAAGAGCTGCTGCTATTTCATCGGCAGTGTGCCTCTGTGGGAACCTTTGGGGACAAAAGAAAATTGTAAATCACAATTACATGTATGCTTAAAACTACAGGAACACCCAAATAAATGGTAACCCTGCCTATGAAAACCCAAAGATTTACAGTTTTCTACATAAAATCATCCTATACAATGTAAAGAACATTCTGTAAAGACAGGGTAGGGTACTCTGTAAAAGGGTAGCTGACAAATAAGTTTTTAATGTCTCATACGGTGTAACAGCACAAATTTAGAAAAAAAATTTCATCAAATTTCAAGAACTCTCTCTCACACTAAAAAAAAATTAATTAATTAAAAAATTACCTGTGTACGTCCAATAAACATGACATGAGGCTGTCATCGATAATAAAGTGTGCTGTGACCGCCAAGTATGCTTCTGTGTTTATAGATGTCCACATATCTGTGGTGACAGATATGTGATCAGCTTCCTGTAAACAATAATAATGGTGACAAAATATTGTTAACAAATTTGACAATTTTGTTGACAAAATTTGAACAATACTGTGGCTTTGAAATGTTTTTGATTGTTTGAAATTGAACTGTTTTGACAGCTTTCTCTTGTGGCAACTAGCACCAGCACCCCATCTACCCCTATATCAACATAGATCAAATGAAGGCATTTAGCAAATGCTTTTATCCAAAGCAATTTACAAAAATTATTTTGTACTTGAGCAATTATAACAGAATATAAGATGGCTTGATCGTGAGAAATTATGATATATAAAAAAATAAGCTGAAATCTAAAACTTCAGACAGAGAATCTATTACAGCAAACAAATGGACTATACACACCTCCATTTTCTTTTTCAAAGAAGTCTTGGTGGTATCATACTGTTCTTCGAGGTTTCTAATTAGTGTTGATCTTGATGGGAGTTGATACCTTGGATCTAAAGCATAAACAAACTCTCTAAACCCCTCATCATTGACAATGTTGTAAGGCTGCATGTCTTTCACCATCATTTTGAGGAGCTTGTTATCAAGCCTTTTCTTTGGAATGCTGTTAGCTGCAATGCAAGAAAAAGATTAAAAGTTCAGTTATTTCACACTAATTGTATAGAACTATGTCACGTAAATAATTGGTACTAAAGCCTGTTCAATAAAAAAGAAAATTACTGACAGCCCTAAATAGCAAAAATAATCTGCCTTCACAAGAATAAATATATACATTAATCTATAGTTTCACTCAAACAGAACCCAGCAGTTGCATAAACACAGCCAATAGTTTAAGACTGTGTCTTAAAAACTAGTCTGAACAACTAGAAATTATTTAGGGCTAATTAGTTTTATCTTTGTAATTTAAAATAGACCAATCTTCCTTTTAATGTAACAGACTTAACAAAATTATGACCAGTCTTGAAGAAAAAAATTAATTGACTACCATGTAAGACTAGTCTAAGCAGTTTATGCAACTAGCCTGGTGCAAGTAGTCACAAAAGTAGTGGAAGTACTCCCTATATTACATAAAAACTCACGTAGATAAGGATCCTTAATAGCATACTGGTGCATAACTGTCTGAATCGGACGTTTCGCTGGTGGAGGACAGTTTCCTGACTCAGCTCCCTAACAAACAAAATGTCTGCACATGGTCAGATGAAAAAATGCATACAATATCTTTCATATTACTACACATTACATGGTGTGGGTGGGAAAGGGGAAATTAAACCAAGGCCCACCATCTTGTCTAATCTTATTCTAAAAGTGACGTATTTTTGTAAGGGTTGTAGGTGATTTTACTGTCATTTAAATTTGATATATATGGACATTAACTCATAAATAAACTCCTTATTTGGATTTACATTTCATTAGCTGAATTATGTGTTTTATCTTAATTAAATATTTATCTGGGACTGTACAGGAAAACATATAACTAGCGTTACAGCGTTTACCTCATCCATCTCATCTTGACTGGCAGTGGTGCTTGGCCGTTGAAGACTTGCGAGTTCTGTTCGATGAAACGCTTTCAAGTGTTTCCACATGCACGACGTTGAACTGTTGAATTTTAAACAACGTTTACAAATATCACAACGAACTTTAGTTTTGTCTTCGGTCTGGTTGAAATATTTCCACACGGTTGAGGTCGGGGTTGCCATTATAAGTTAACGTTACTGGATTCAAAAACAGTCATCACTCAACAGTATCACTCAATCAACCACCACTTGCCAATTATGGGCATGTCCCACTCTCACCCTGAGGACTGGTACATGATTGGTTCGTAAAACCTACTGCAGTGTTTTGTGCCAATCACAACCAATTGACTGTATTGAACCACATCATGATTGAGCCGCAAAACAGACCCAACAGAAAAAAACTATCTATACATTATTGTTCTTTGTTTTCCTGGCATTACTTATTTTTTCCTCTCATTTCTTTATCTTTTTGTTTTAATTTCTGTATCTTTACATTCATTATAATCTTTTCGTTATAATGAACTGTTGCTGTGTTGAACTTGAAAAAAACACTCGACACTGGGAGTCGATTCCTGACCTGGAGTCGATTCCGACACTAGGGCTAGTGAGAGTCGAGGAATCGACTCTTTTGGAGTCGACTCCCCATCTCTACTTTGAGTCAAACCCGGTCTGGTCCGAGAGGAGCACTCAAACACACTCAAGAGTAAGAATGACAAATAATATACTTTATTAACATCAACAGCAATCATATGGCATTGTCTCATATAAATATCTTGATTATGTACACCAGTCATATAAGCTCATTAATCCGTGAACACACATTTAAGAGTACCCGAGCACACATTTCAAATTCACAACAAACATTAAATTGTGAGTCATTCCAGACACAGCATCCGTAGTTAGAAATTCCAAGCATAAATCATATGCCCTATGTGTAAGAACCAGCACAGGCAATCAATGTACTATATTCAGGGAGACAAAAATCACTAATAGCTGAACACAACAACAACGCACATGAATCACATAGAATGAATAAAATAGTTTCGGACTTCCCTGTCCACGTCCGACGACACTCTGCCGTCATTGTGAAGACTCAGCCTTCCCCTCCTCGGCAATGATAGGAAGGTCTTTATCAAACAGCCTGCCAGTGTCACACTCATTTCCCTATCTATCAAAAGGTACAACAACCAAATCTTAAATTTGAAGATGCGACAAATCACAATGGTCTATTAGAGACGTGTATGATTTATCTAAGGGCTTGGAAAACCGTTATTCACTGGAACAGCAGCGTGTGACATTTTGATAAGAGATACATAAGAGAGCAGAGCATAAAGAAACACTGATGCCCAATAAATTGCAATTGTGAAAGTTTTCACAAATTGAGTTTGACTTTAAAACAATGTTCGAGCAATTCGAGCAGTCTGCGTGTTTATTGGTAAACAAGTTAAACATGAAGAGCGCATATTTTTCATATTCCTTACTATTCCTTACTATACCAAGGGGTTTACGAACAAGAGCTTTGCTGTGAAAAAAATCACAGATCAAGCTGGTTAAGATGACAGCAGTTTCAGTCTGCTCTTTCGGAGCTATAAGCATTATAAAATTAAGAGTCGCATGGAAAAAAAAAAAATGATTTCGGCCAAAAGGACAGCATCACCAGAATTCACAAATCATGGAGAACAACATTCGGGATTATTTGCATGTTTATGACAGCACGCTGTGTATTTATAGCCAAAAGAAATTCGAATATCAAACCGCAGACTATCTTTACTGCGGTGCGGAACCGGTCCCTTTCACAGTTCATTATCAAACAAAAGACTCCCTCACCTTTCCCCTTCCCCCATTTTAAAAGCATCCAAGAATTGTTCATTCTCCACAGGTGTGCTCGAATACATCATTCCTTCCCTGTTTGTCCGTAGCAGTGACGTCACGCAATCAGGCGACTCATAATCATTACACATGTAATATTTTTGGGACACAAAAGGCGTTTTCTCCGACATGCTGTGACTTACAATAGAATACAATAGACAAAAACGCAACATAATTACAAAATTAAACGATTTTATTTGCGCGCTGTACTCCAGATCTTCAGAATCCATACAACTGCGAGGAACAGAACCAAATTCAAGCCTTTATCCGGCGATCTTCATCTCCATCCCGAGCACCGAGCCCAGCGACCGTAGGCAACAGTAATAAACCCGCGCTGAAGTGCAGTTTACAAACTCAAATATTGCCGCATCAAGAAACAGGTTTACATTCACTGGCTCTCGCCTGTATTCGTCACAGGTTATGACTAAGGTGACCACCTGTCCCGCTTTGCGTTGTACCGCACAGCATTTTCACCCATTGTCCCGCACGTCGCATATTGAGAAATTTCACGTATTTTCATCAGCCTGTTGGTTTTTAATTATCATATTTAAAAAAGTCCATTCTTTTGCCGTTTTTAGAAAACGTTTTATTTATTATTAAAAACGTTACCTCATCAAGTGATCCAGCACTACAGACTGAAATTGTCGAGCACACACGGCAAAATACGATATTCTCTATTCAGTTTAACCAATTTAAAAAATCGAGGCAGCTTTCAGACGCCACCTTCTTATTTCAATAGTTCGTTTGATGTGGTTTCTATGGCGTTATTTAATAAAGTCTAGAGCTCATTATTGTAATGCGGGAGCGCGTAAAAATGCACAGGTGGATTCTCTTAACTTTCAATAAAAAAAGACGCTTGCACGTGCGCGCTCAGAAACATAAATCGGCACATATGACAACGGATGTGATCTGTATTTACATAGCATAACAGTAGAAAATCTATCTCACACATGTCCCGCAACAGATCTATTGCCAGGTGGTCACCCTAGTTATGACATGACGTGTTTCTGGTGAGGTGTGTTTGGATGATGCGCGCGCGCCTTCATGGAATGAATAGGGAAATAATTGGATAATATTTTCAGCGATTAACAATTTAAATTCTGCTCTGCACCTCGCAAACATACTGTATTCAGCCAGAGAGGCCTGCGGCTGCAACGTCATTTGGACTGCTTTTGGTACTGCTTAATTTTGACATTTTTGCAATAAATAAATGATTGTGATTGCACTTATCTGTCTGTCATGTTTTTCTTTATTACTGTACAGAGAGAGTTATTGGTTAGGTTTAGAGGTAGGAGTGGGATTAGCGACTATAAAAATATTTGTATGCTATATTGTTACTAAAACGGTAATTTCCCCAGCTAACAATTTTTGGTTCCCAGAACGTTCTGGGAACGTTAGGTTTTGGTTCCCAGAACGTTCCCAAGAACGTTCCCTATTGGTTAGCCAGGAAAGTTTTCTTAACGTAAATAGAACGTTCCCTGTAGGTTAGGGGAACGTTCTGGGAACCTACAGGGAACGTTCCTAGAACGTTCTCATTTGGTTCCCAAAAAAAAAAACCAAACGGGAACCATAGGGGAACGTTAGGGGAACGTTCTGTGTTTGCTGGGTTCCCTGCCTATTTTGGTTAGTTACGTTTCGTATCCTTATTATCTATAAAATGGGTAGGTTTGTGTTTCATGGGCTAAGGGGGCTAAAAATCTAAATCGCTCATCGATAAAATTATTTTTTATTTATTTATTTATTTATTTATTTAAAAAAAGGGTAAGTAGAGATCACTGACAGACCATGCTGGAGGATTTGCTGCTCAATCTTGTGCTAAATGACAAACATCCTTACACAGAGTGCGCGTTAATCACGAAAAAAAAAATGAAAGTAAACAGCGCAAAAACGATTTCAATAGCCTACCCTGCGTATTGATAGCGCGAAAACTATATGCACAATTATTAATTTTAGCTGTCACAGAAAACGTTGTATTTTCTTTTAAGTATTTCAGTCATTTATTTTGTAAAAAGGTATTTAGTTCACAAATGGTGTATAATGTATTATGAATGTTCATTTGGAAATTGTATTTGAGTATTAAAAAATTGGGTAATAGTGATAACTACAGGTGAAATGTGCAACGTTATTTGAATTTGTCATGTGATTTAGCTAGACATGTTAGTATCTGATCCACAAAGAAATGCACACACGCTGATAGCTGTCCGAATGAAAGATTATTTGTTAGAGAGAATACCTACACTAACGTCTCCTGGATTTCTGATTAGAAGGTGCACATGGTATGTTGTTTATTCTTTATAGTGATGGGAAGTTCGGATCATTTTACCGACTCGGACTTTTGAGTCTCGTTCAGCAAAATTAACGAATCTTTTTTCGAGTCATTTCGTTCATTTTGTTCATTTTAGCAAAATATAATTAAAATGTTACCTGTTACTTCATTAACACATCTACTGCTTACACAAATGTTGATCACACTTCAAACAAGACAAAACTATAATGCTATAAGAAACAGAAAATGTTAATTCATTGTTTA
This sequence comes from Cirrhinus mrigala, assembly GCA_036247105.1. Lineage (NCBI taxonomy): Eukaryota > Metazoa > Chordata > Actinopteri > Cypriniformes > Cyprinidae > Cirrhinus > Cirrhinus mrigala. Next base: position 29,283,366 of record CM070021.1, read on the forward strand.
CCTGGGTCTTTAGTCTATGATTCGCTCACCTCGCCTCTTATCTGACAAGTTTTCGGGTTTGAGTCGTTCGTTCATCACCTGACAGCTCAATTAGCTTAACCAACGCAGTCTGAGCCGGAAAGAGAATTGATTAGTTCATTTCTCGAGTCTTCGGTTTGAGTCGTTCGTTCATCACGTGACAGCCCTGTAACGTTAACCTATGCAGCCTGAGCCGGAAAGAGAATTGATTAGTTCATTTCTCGAGTCTTCGGGTTTGAGTCGTTCGTTCATCACGTGACAGCCCCATAAGGTGAACGAAGGACTCTAAAACAGTTGAACTAATTCCAGTACAGAACCTAATAGGATGTTGCGCATGCGCGACTGAACGAACCACTCCCCGAGACGACTCATTCGTCCCGAGTCACATTAAAGATTCGTTGAAAATGAACGAATCGTTCAAGAACTACCCATCACTAATTCTTTAGATTTCATCTGTTAATTTATAATAATGCACTGTGTATTGATGCTGGTTCAGTAAGAAACAAACTTGGTTAAACTGTGGTAAAAACAGGAAACAGTTTTTCACGGTGTCATGACGTAAAGATGTAAAGATGTTAATGATATCCAAAGGGTGTCACGAGGACAAATTAAAATGTAGCTCAACTGGCCGTTAGGCTATGTAGTGTGGGGCCAGGGTGGGCCAAGCTTCTGATTGGGTGGACCAGGCCCACCCTGGCCCCCCGTGGAGCCGGGCCTGGTGTAGTGTCAGGAAACGAGAGTTTCCTTTAACTTATATGCCATCACTTCCTTGTAATATGTATAGGTTCTGTCACTGTCCTACATATTTTGATTTCGTTATTTTTCTTTTAATTACTTTCTTTTAATTTTTTTTTACTAAGTCTAACATAGCCTCAGATGGAGGAAAATGACTTCTCTATTCTCTGTTACTCTGCTGTCTGCCAGTTATAGTTCACACTTTTGCTCTCAGCTTCTCACATTTTGCAGTAGATTTTTCATTCAGTTGACTTATTTGCACGCGAGACTGCATTAAGAAGGTACATGATGCAACCTCTGCTAGTTCATCTGCTTTTACAAGGTATTGAGATGCAGCTGATAAGGATATACAGTATAAAAAATGTCACTGTAGATATTTTTTAATATTTTAAATATTTACTGACTTCAGAGGTAAGGTTTTTCAGCCTCTTTATTTCTGAAGATATCAGTTGTCTTTTCTTGTGCTGCTTCTTAGTAATTTTACTGTGTTGCACAACTTGCAGACCAGAAAGTCTGTAGCTAAATTTCAGATAATAGATTTGTAGAGCTAGCTGCAGTTGGTTGGTAAAAATGTTTGTATTTGCATGAGATCAGTCAAGGAATTCTTAACATGAATTTAATTATAATGATGACACTATAATAGCTGATAATGCTATGAATTACTTTTGTGACTAAAAGCGGAAAATAAATTGACTGAAAAACAAAAAGAATAATACTTTTTAAATGTTTTAATAATCTACCACGCTGCTATTAATGTTCTCCAACTTTTGTCCCACAGGTGTTCTGCTCTATGATGCTTTGGCATGGGAAGTGAGAATGCCAAAGGAAATTAATGGTCTCAAAGGTTCCTGTCTGGTTATACCATGTTCTTTCAGCTACACATCATACCCACCTGAAAAGCCACATAGAATTGTGTGGTATCAGTGGGTCTCCAAAGGTTATCCTTTAGTTTACGATCCATGGTATCCAAATGATGTCATTGAGAAATTTAGAGGAAATACTGATTTATATGGAAATTCAAGTTGGGTTTGCAGTCTGCTGATCAAAACCCTGGAATCATCCCACCATGGAGAGAAATTATATGCATGGATTGACCCTGAAAATGTTGGTTGGCGCACCTACAAATTTTATGATGTCACCTCTACAGTCCTTGTTGATGGTATGTAAAAATTCTTAGAATACTTCCGCTATAATATATATTATTATATATTAAACCAACCAGGGGTGCGTTTCCCAAAAGCATCATTAGCTAACTATGGTCGTTAGTTCCACTGAGTTCTATTGGTAACGATGGAACTTGCGACCATGGTTGCTTTTGGGAAACGCACCCCAGTTTGTTTGTTTAAATAACATTTCAAAATAAAGGCAAGACAATTTGCCCAAAAAGTGGCCCATTAACCTGAGCATTTATACGTTTTTTGCATCATATTGCATTAAATGGCATTTATTTTAAAGAAATAAAATTTTTTAAAGCACTTTTTTCTATCAAAACATTTTATGATATGAAGCAAAGTTTTAAAGTAACATATTGTTCAAAATGAAGGTAAAGAGTCTTCTACAGCTTTGTAGAATGTGTTTGTATGTTCAAAATAAGAGGAAGTAATTTCATACATCAAGAAAAATGACCTCAAGTCTTTAAAAAGGTTAAAAAATAAATAAATAGTGGCAGATGCCACTCAGTCTTATATGTAATGCAGTGAAATTCAGATACTTTTTGGGGCCACTATTTTTTAAAATGATATAATGTTTGAATGCTACTAATGTTTCTGTAAATTATAGCAAGTCCACATCAACCGAGCATCAGTGTTTATGGAGGTGAGAAAATGGGTGACACCATCACGGTAGAATGTTCAACTTTCCACACGTGTCCATACAGCAAACCAACCATCACTCTAAAAGGTATAGAAGGATCTGACAAAACAAAGGATGAGTCTATTAAAGACGGCCTGTGGAAAATCACTTTGACACGCACAGGTGTTGTAAAGGCAGAAAGCATGACTATTAATTGTTCAGTAACACATTATGGTGGCATAGCAGTGACCGCTACAGAGGTCAAAACGTCAAAATGTGAGTAAACAGAAATATGAACTGCTTTGTGTGCTATTAGTTGTAAGTTTATTTGAAATGTTACAGTGGAACCTATTACAAGATTTTAATTCAATTTCAGGTGTTTATCAAAAAATAACAATTGAGCCTGAAATGGCAGATGTCACAGAGGGTGTCGCAAAGAACTTCATTTGTAGCGTCTATTATTCCTGCCAGAAAGAGAATCCAACCATCACATGGAACTATGAGAACATGCAGGTCACAAAGGGGAGCAAAAAACTTTCTGGTTTGGATTGGATCAGCTACTCCAACATAACCTTTCTGGGTGCAAAAGAAGATTATGGGATGAAACTTATTTGCACCGCAACATTTTCTGGAGGAGATGTTTCAGCTTCTGTCGTTTTACGTGTACAACGTGAGTAATTTGTGAGCATCACTTACGATATGTCTGATCTCTCTTTGTTCGAGAAAAGAACTAAAGAAAATCTGTGAAAATCTTGTGTTCAAACCATTCAATTAATGTCTGCATACTAAATTCTTCTTGATCTTCTTTCTTATATTTATTTGTATTCTGAATTGTGAGTTGAATTGGTCCAGAAATTGAGGCTATGTAAATACAGCAAGCTATGTCAAATCAATTTTGTAGTCTATTAGCTGTGCTGAAGTGAAATATACTTTTTGGCAAATGGTTATTGAGTTTTCAGTATTATCCTATTAAAATAAATACTACTTGGTCCGGCTTTGTCACATCCAGTGTAGACAGACTTTAGCTGTTGCAGCACAACTTTGCACTACAGTTCGCAACGCAACGATTGACACATCCAGTGTAGTATGGAACACCATAAAGGTGTGAATTTTAATCAACACGTAGAGGGTGTGTTGTTTGTGCATTGTTTACATGTAGAATACGAGTTGAAAAATCAATTCATAATTAACAACACATACTTTAAAATTGACATTTTTGACCTTCCTGCCATTCCATAGTGTAGACATGGTGTTAGGCTCAAGTGTGACACTTCATTTGCACCAAAACCAACCATAAACAAAAAAAGCCTATTGTTACTTATTGTTTTCTACTGATTCTCTTACAGAATACCAGAAACCAGTCCAGATCATGAATGAAAGTACGTGGGACACCATACACCATGCTCTCATTTTTTATTATTGTTCTGCACTCATAATAAGCAATAATACCTTTAGTTCTGTAATAATATTGATTAATCCATTATATGCTATATCATTGTAGCCTATTTCCAATACGTGGTGATGTGATACCCAAGATCACTGCATTGTCTCATTCATGTGTGGTAATACCATGCAGTTTCAAGATGGAAGAGAAATATCTCACTCGACTTGAGGTTCTTTGGGTCACTGAAAAAGGTGGCTACATGTTCCACACTAACTCAAGCAACATCTTAAACAACTTTAAAGGCCGTACCAGACTCCTCAGAAACCTGAATAAGCAGAACTGCACTGTGGAGATGGATGGTGTGCAAACTCATGACAATGGGCCGTTCTGCTTCCAAGCAGAAAGAGAAAATGAGAGATACAACTTCAACAACAGTTGTGTGTTCATTATAATGCGAGGTGAGGAATTATAACCAATCACTTTGGTTCACATACTTTTGAAAAATTGCATTTTATGCATCACTAAAATAACGTCTTTGTGATTTTTATCAAAAAGCATCTCCTGACAAACCAGTGATGTCATCCCTTCCTGAAGACATCAATCCCGGGACACGTGTCCCTGTCAAATGCTCAGTCAACCACACATGCTCCTCTCACCCACCTCAAATCACCTGGAATGTCCCAATATCCCAAGAAACTATCAGCCACAATCACATGGGTGAAGGCGTCTGGGAAACAGTGTCCGCTGTGACCTTTATTCCAACTGGATATGAAGAGAAAGATGAAATTGTCTGCACTGCCAAGTTTTGGGGCGGTAAAACACAGGAAAATACTGCTTTCCTCAGTATTAGAAGTAAGTATAGACTGATGTTAATGAATAAGACTCTCTGGTCCATTTTTTCATATGAATGGTCAATTAGAAACTGTATTTCAAATGTGTGCATGATGCGACTTCTCTTAATCTTTTAACAATAATATTATTATAGGATTTCAGGGGCTTAGATTGGAGAATCTCGGGTCGGATGTCATTGCTTCCTCACTTGTGTTCATCCTCATTTGTGTACTTGCTGGAGTCTTCATATATATAAGGCAGCACAGGTATGTTTTTTTTTTTTTGGCTTATACTTCAGAATGTCTGCATTTAAATTTGAGGTTTCTATGTCAAAGCGTTTAGTTAAAGTTGCACTGATTTCTGCTTGTAACTTCAATTTTGTCATAGACATGCTTTTTCGTTCTCACCTAAAGAGGTCTTCAGATCATACCCAAGTTTGGGTCAAATAATGTCGAGACAATCAATGTCCTCGACCATTCTAATGTTACAGCAAAAACACCAAACATAAAGTAAAACTGTATCTCACTTTTATATTGTTATTATTGATTGTAGACAGCCTCATCTGGATATGCAAGGCTCACATACACAATCTCAACAGAGGTATGCACAGTATGACATGGTTATTTTATCAATTTTCACTTATTAATTAGTGTTAAAACCTTCGGATTTATAATACACTAGCCATTTTAACCCTAATATCTTATGCAGGAGATCAGTTTGGAACAGATTCTCAAGGTTGGAGTTTACCAAAATATATTTTTGAATCTTTGTAGTTGTTCATGAGACATAATTTAATTTAACATTTCTCTCCCAGTCGTTTGAGTATGTCTGACAGAAGAGCAGCTTGGACTAATAGAGGAAACAGGAGTGATATCAGGTGAGCACAACATAGAAAGGTAAAAAAAAAAAAAAAAGTGGTGTTGCTATTTATTTCTAATGAACTAACTAGTGCCATCTACAGGGACACTGGAGATGCTACTCAAAGGCAAATGAGGCGTGAACAAAGGCAGGTTGAAAGTTTAGTTGTACCTATCTAATTATAATTAAATATAATTATAATTTGTATTATGTTTATAATCAGACTATTTAAACGTCACATCTTTCAACAGACGGAGCATCTGGAGCCGATTTTCTAGGTGAATATTCACTTTTGTATTCATTACATGCGTTTTCTTATTATAGTCCACAAGAAATTGAAATTTATTGCACAAGTACATTATAGTACAAAAGAGGTCAAAAGAGGTAAGAAAAAGAATAAGTGAAAATTAAATAAAATAAGTGAAAATAAATATACAGTTTTAACCAGGACCAGTAATATTGCACAGTGATATTACAAACACACACACAACAAATAACAGTTTATATGAAATAAATATTAATTGTTCAATATGAAAGAACACTATGAGATTAGGTATTTCTTTCCCTCCTTAATATCTTGTGCCACTAACCTGACAGTGGCTGGAAAGAAACTGTTGCACCAACGAGCCTTATGGGTGCTGATGCTTACAGGACTGCGATGTCACAAGTTGTATCCACCCACTTAAACAGAGCATAGGCTGGGTAATGTCTGTCCCTAAGGATACTCTGAGCCTTCCTCCTGCAGCACTGTGTATAGATTAGAATCCTCCGGTTGTATTTATTATTATTATTATTATTTTATTTATTTTTTATTTATTTTTTTGGTAGACACCAATCACCCAGAACCAATGCTAATCTGAGAGCAGAATACAGGTCAGTATTAAAAACAACAACAACAAAAACATAACAAAGAATTTAAAGGAGAAGTCCACTTCCAAAACAAAGATTCACATATAATGTACTCACCCCCTTAATTGTCATCCAAGATGTTCATGTCTTTCTTTCTTCAGTCGTAAAGAAATTATGTTTTTTGAGGAAAACATTTTTTCAACATATAATGGTCTGGTATGGTGCCCCAATTTTGAACTTCCAAAAGGCAGTTTAAATGTGTCTCACAACGATCCCAAATGCGGTTGGAAATGATCCCAGCCGAGGAAGAAGGGTCTTATCTAGCGAAATGATCAGTTATTTTCATAAAAATAATATAATTTATATACTTTTTTTTTTCCTCAAACGTTCATTTTGCCATGCTCTCCTTGAGATCTGTGTATTCTGACTCAAGACAGTTAGGGTATGTCAAAAAACTCTGATCGTATTTTCTCCCTCAACTTCAAAAATCATTTCAAAATCATCCTACATCGCTGCAGAAGTACCGACCCAGTCTTTGCAAAGTAAACATGCAAAGAAGATCAAATACCCTCAACAAAAAAGGTAAAACAGTGATATAGGACGATTTTGAAGTTAAGGGAGAATATGAGTTGGGAGTTTTTCGACATACCCTAACTGTCATGAACTGGGGAAAAACAGTCCAGGCAGAGTAAGACAAGACGAGCGTTTGACATTAAAAAGTATATAAATTGTATTATTTTTATGAAAACAACTGATCGTTTCGCTAGATAAGACCGTTCTTTCTCAGCTGGGATCGTTTACAACCACATTTGGGATCGTTTGAAGCCGCATTTAAACTGCATTTTGGAAGTTCAAAATCAGGGCACCATAGCAGTCCATTATATGGAGAAAAATACTGAAATGTTTTCCTCAGAAAACATAATTTCTTTACAACTGAATTAAAAAAGATATGAACATCTTGGATGACAAGGAGGTGAGTCCATTATATGTGAATCTTTGTTTTGAAAGTGGACTTCTCCTTTAAGAAAGAAAGAATTTTCCTAATTAAAAAAGGCACACGACTAATAATTAACATTAACATTTATAAATGAATATTGATTCAATTATTGATCGTGGGATACATTTAATTAACTACAACAATTATTTCTCGAATTACCTTTCAACATTACTCTTCAGCCACTTTTAATAGTGTTGGCACCATGAAAGGAAATAATTTGACAAATGTTAAAGTTGTCTTTGCGCACTAAACTGAGAAAATATTTGAATATGTTATTAACAATCCTCACACCGTCACACATTTTAGCCTCTATGCCCCACTCTACTAATGAAACTCTCTTCACAGAACTAACAACATTTGTACGGTGTCAGGAGACAAGCCTTTCTCTAAATCTCATATGCCGTCACCAAAGAGGTCAGTGCATTGAATCTGTGTTTCTTGAAGGGGTCATTAACTGCATTTTTCTTCTACACTTCATAATGTTCTCTGAGGGCCACTTACATTGTTAGCATTTACATCAAAAACATCAAAAGTAATAGCCTAGAATTTGCAGTGGTCACTTTGTTGCATTCAAATCCTGTGTTTGCGTCTCTCTCCTGTTTATCACCTCCTGCTGCATGTGCAAAACGGTGGACTGGGCTAAAGAGGCAATGATGAAGTAGGCGCTGGTCTTCTGCAGCTTGGTTTCAATAAAAGCTGTTTCTGCACTAATGAGGAACTTTTGAATCATGGAGTCAGGAGTTATAGCACAGTGACCTCTGATGTGAATCGATTTCTCAATTCATGACCCCTTTAAGGCCAACAAAATAATACTTATTCAGTTTCTGAGAAAAATAAAACATTCATTTTCTGAGCGAGGTCTTAGGAAATTCCTGTGCTACTTCCTGTTTCTTTAAACTTAACAGTTGCCATGATAAATGCAGATATTTATGTTTTTTTTTTCTATTCTTTTTCACCCTGCACCTCAGTGAGCCAAAATCCTCAGTGAGTATATTATTTATTTCTACCATTATTAAACTGTGGAAATTATTTCTATGATTTACCGTGAAATATGTCATTGACTGACCTCTGTGACTTTCTTTTTTGAAATATTAAGGGTTGTGATCATGAGGCTGTTTACTCCAACATGGGCAATCTCAATGTGTATGGAAACATCTGAAGATAATGAACAAAACACGGTTCAACAGTGTTTTTTTTTAATACTCAAAATAAATATATACATCAGAATTTATACTTTCAAATATAATCACTGTTTTTGGGTCTGTAGCTTGTATTGACTTAACTGATTTTATTAATGCTGTTGTCTCTGCTCTACTCTGCCATTTATCAACATTTTCCAGCATATCTGTGTAAAAGCATAACTAAGTAATGTAAATAAACACAAATGTGCCATCCATTCTAGCACCTTGATGATTTATTTATATCATACTGCATATTTTACAGTAAGTTTGTAAATTATGCAGTAATTTAGCACTGTGGTGTTGTAAAAACACACCATTCTTACATTATTGACAGTAATTTGCCACAGCATTAACATATTGTGATTGAACCAAATGTTTTTAGAAATACACATTTTTGTAACAATGACTGTGAAAGAAAACAAGTAAAATTGACCCTTATGACTGGTTTTGTGGACCATGGTGACAAATGAGTAATGGAAACAAACAGGAATGAAACATGAGAAAGTGAGGGAATACAAAATAAATGTCCATCAAAACTAACCCACAACTGATTGTGACAGTAACACATTTGTTCACTTTGGAGTTTTGTACTGTGCATTTAAATCTACCTCTTGTGTATTATAAACATCTTAATCAGACCCTCTTGTCAGGGTCATAAATGACTGCATTCTTGTCAGGAAATCCTTTGACTGTGGTGTCATTGACACAAGTGCATTGGTGTGATGAGCTCCGACACTTAACACCAAGAAGATATTTTTCATGTTGCTGGGTGTGGGCAGCCTATCAACAAATGGGCTAAAAAAAAAAAAAAAGAAAAAAAAAACACCCTTTTCTTTTCTTTCACTTCTCTTTTTTTTTTTTTTTTTTTACTTTTCTCCTCTTAGTAACACGTTCTTTTCTCAATCCTCTACAGAGAAGGTAAGAATGCAAAATTGAAGGATGTTAAATTATGCAAGTTTGTTTTAAAAGACAATTGAAGTGGGGGAAAGAGAGAAATTTCTCCTTTCTTCTTTCTTCTTCTTTACCAAAAGAGTCTATGTGGTTTAAATGATGTGGGGCACATCCAGTTTAAAGAACTTGTATTCAAAATGAACAATTTTAAGTAATAAACTGAGCAATAAATAATAATTATCTGTCAGCTTGACTGAATGAGCTGTTCACGTATTTTTGTCCATCGAGAAAACAATACAGCACTTGGTATCTTAATGTGACTTTGGTATTATAATGTCACGAATCTGGTTGGTGTCCCGTTGTCCGCTCACCACCAGATGTCACTCTCACCTCACCTACACACTCTGACTGTTGCACCACACTCTGGACTGCATCTCCCATCCTCCACCGCACTGATTGCGTCAGCCCCCGTGACCAATCAGGCGTTCGATAAAAGCGCCGATCCTCCCAGTGCACCTTACGGATTGTTAGATTGTTTTGTTGTGTTGTTAGCGTTCCCTAGTTTCCAGAGTTCCTAGTTTCCTCGTTCCCGTGTTTTGACCTCCCGCCTGGTTATCTCGTTTTCGACTGTCTAGCCGCCTGCCTTTTCGGACTCTCGCTCTTGTTTATTGGTTTATTCTCCTAGCTCAGCCCCTTACGGATTACGTTTGCCACGGATCGACCCTCGCCTGTTTCACGGACTTCTATTGTGCATCGCCTACGTTAAACCTGTCTGCTGTTGTTGTTTACCCTGCCTGTACGACCATGTCTTTGTCTCGTCCCAATAAAAGCTCGCGCATGGATCCGCTCGCCTCTCGTCTCCCTCTCCACGTTACAGAACAATCCGTCACAACAGGATCCAGCAGCTTTCACCCCGGACATTCATCAGATATGGACACGGACATAACTCTATCCAGAATCAAACAGCGATCACACACACTTGAACAATATACACGTGAGTTTATTTCCATTGCTAACCATTCCACTCTCCCGGACTGTATATTAATTGAGGTTTTCTGTGACGGCGTCAACCAGCCCCTCCGTGCACGACTGAGACGCGAGGGCCCGCGCTCGTCACTGGAGGATTTTTTAAACTTTGCATTTTTGTGTGTGGGTTCGCCGTGCACCGTGGGGGTCGCGCAGAGGGAGCGCGACAACGCGGCAATGGCGACCGCGCGTCCCATTCGCAGATGGACGGTCATGCCGGAGCACGATGCTACAAACACGTTTGCCGCCTGGATAGCTCGTGAAATGGCGGCCGTGTCGGAGCGCGCTCGAGCAATGCCGGCGATAGCGGAGCCTGTTCACAAGATGGCGGCAGCGCCGGCGCGCACTCACAAGATGGCGGCGACGGCGGAGTCCGTTCACAAGATGGCGGCGGAAACAGAGCTCCGTCACGTCACAGCTGCCATACCAGAGCTATATGGAGCTGCAGCTGCATTTCCTGAGTCAAGTAAAGTTTCCAAGTCAAGTCAAGTTGCAGCTGTGTTTCCTGAGCCAAGTCGAGTTTCCAAGCCAAGACAAGTTTCCAAGCCAAGTCAAGTTGCTGCTGCTGTTCCTGCGTCAAGTCAAGTCAGAACTGCTCTTAAGGCAAGTCAAGTTAAAACTGTGTTTCCTGCGTCAAATCAGGCCAGAACTGTTGTCCCTGTGTCAAGTCAAATTACAACTCTTGCCTCTGTCTCAAGTCAAATTACAGCCATCTTTCCTGAGCCACTGCGCAAGATGGCTGCCACGCCAGAGCCACTGCACAAGGTGGCTGCCACGCCAGAGCCACTGCACAAGATGGCCGCCGCCTCCAAGCAACAGCACAAGATGGCCGCTGTCTCCAAGCAACTACACAAGATGGCCGCCATCCGGACACCACCTGTGGTCAGGATGGCCCACGTGCTGGACACTCCTCTAGTGACGGTATGGGCAGCTAAAATGGCACTCCTTAATGCCACGGCGACTACCCCAGAGTCAAGTCAAGACACAGCTGTCGTTCTCCACGAGTCAAGTCACGTTACGGCTGTTCCCCACGAGTCAAGCCAAGTCACACCTGTTCTTCACGAGTCAAGTCACGCTACAGCTGTTGTTCCTGAGTCAAGCCATGTTGTTCCTGAGTCAAGTCACGTTACAGCTGTTGTTCTTGAGCCAAGCCATATTGTTCAGGAGTCAAGCCAGGTTACAGCAGATCCTCATGAGCCAAGCCATGCTGCTGCTGTTATTCCAGAGCCAAGTCAAACTTCAGCCGCTGCTCCAGAGTCAAGTCAGGCTACAGCTGTTAGCCCTCCAAGTCCAGTCCGGCCTCCAAGTCCAGTCCGGCCTCCAAGTCCAGTCCGGCCTCCAAGTCCAGTCCCGTCAAGGCTGTCGTCCCCGCGTCAAGCAACGTCAAGGCTGTCGTCCCCGCGTCAAGCAACGTCAAGGCTGTCGTCCCCGAGTCAAGCAACGTCAAGGCTGTCGTCTCTGAGTCAAGTAGAGTCACTAATAATCTTCACGAGCCGAGTCAGGTCATTGCTGATCTCCAAGAGTCAAGCCAGTTCACTATTGATCTTCACGAAGCAGGTCAGGTCACAGTTGGTCACCACGAACCAAGTCATATCCTGCCCGACGGCTCAGAGCCCCATCACGCCTCGTCTGACCGCTCAGAGTCAAGTCATGTCTCGTCTGATCGCCCAGAGTCAACCCACGTCCCGCCTGAGGGCCCAGAGCCTCTCCATGTTTCTTCAGACCTCCCAGTGCCTCGTCATGTCTCGTCTGACCTCCCAGAGCCGTGCCATGCCTCGTCAGATATCCCACGATCATGGCCTATCATGGTAACCAGTGTACTGGACCCACCACAACCTCCCGCTGCTGCTCTTCCTCTAATGGCGGTTGCCATCTGGTGTGTGTGGGCTGCACACTGTGCCCCTGAGGTCACATCTGTTCACAGATCAACCCCTGAGGCCACGTCTGTTCACCAGTCTGCTCCAGAGCTCCCGTCTGATCTCAAGCCTGCTCCAGAGTCCCTCTCTGATCTCAAGCCTGCTGCAGAGCTCTCGTCTGGTTTCCAGCCTGCTCCAGAACTCCCCTCTAATCTCAAGCCTGCTGCGGAGCTTTCGCCTGGTCTCCAGCCTGACCCAGAGCTCCCGTCTGATCTCAAGCCTGCTCCAGAGTCCCTCTCTGATCTCAAGCCTGCTGCAGAGCTTTCGTCTGGTCTCCAGCCTGACCCAGAGCTCCCCTCTGATCACAAGCCTGCTTCAGAGGTCCCGTCGGGTCTCAAGTCTGCTCCCGAAGCCTTCCCCATCGGAGAAGCTGCGCCAATGCCTCCAGAGGTGTCGGCGTCGGCCGTAGAACCTCTTATGGAGGGGGCGTTAACTGCTAAACTCTCTGCTTCTCCCTTTTTTCTGTCTGCATTCTCTGTCACTGTTCTCCCCAGGTCCCCGTCCAAGACGCAGCCTCCTGTTCCGCCCCGGAGGGCTGCTGCGCCTCCTGTTCCGCCCCGGAGGACGGCTCCGCCTCCTGTTCCGCCCCGGAGGGCTGCGGTACCTCCTGCTCCGCCTCCTGTTCCGCCCCGGAGGGCTGCGGTACCTCCTGCTCCGCCTCCTGTTCCGCCCCGGAGGGCTGCTGCGCCTTCTCCCCCTACTCTGTCTGCCTCCTCTGTCCCTGCTTTCCCCAGGTCCCAGACCGTGACGCAGATTCCTGTTTCTCCCTGGAGGGCTCCTCCGCCTCCTGCTCTGCCTCCTGTTCCGCCCTGGAGGACCGCCCCGCCTCCTGTTCCGCCTCGGAGGGCTCTGGCGTCGCCTGTCCCGCCTCCGGTTCCGCCCTGGAGGGCTCTGGCGTTGCCTGCTCCGCCCTGGAGGGCTCCTGCGCCTCCTGCTCTGCCTCCGGCTCCGCCCTGGGGGGCTCCTGCGCCTCCTGCTCTGCCTCCGGCTCCGCCCTGGAGGGCTCCTGCGCCTCCTGCTCTGCCTCCGGCTCCGCCCTGGAGGGCTCCTGCGCCTCCTGCTCTGCCTCCGGCTCCGCCCTGGAAGGCTCCTGCTCCACCTCCGCCCTGGAGGGCTCTTGCTCCGCCTCCGGCCCCACCCTGGAGGGTACCTGCTCTGTCGGTCCTGCCTCAATCTCTGGGCTTCCCTCATGGACCTGGTCCTCCAGCCCTCGCCCTGTCTCGCTCCCACCCCACCGCTCCCCTGGACTGTTCCCGTCGAGCGTCTGGAAGCCGCTCCTTGGGGGGGGGCTATGTCACGAATCTGGTTGGTGTCCCGTTGTCCGCTCACCACCAGATGTCACTCTCACCTCACCTACACACTCTGACTGTTGCACCACACTCTGGACTGCATCTCCCATCCTCCACCGCACTGATTGCGTCAGCCCCCGTGACCAATCAGGCGTTCGATAAAAGCGCCGATCCTCCCAGTGCACCTTACGGATTGTTAGATTGTTTTGTTGTGTTGTTAGCGTTCCCTAGTTTCCAGAGTTCCTAGTTTCCTCGTTCCCGTGTTTTGACCTCCCGCCTGGTTATCTCGTTTTCGACTGTCTAGCCGCCTGCCTTTTCGGACTCTCGCTCTTGTTTATTGGTTTATTCTCCTAGCTCAGCCCCTTACGGATTACGTTTGCCACGGATCGACCCTCGCCTGTTTCACGGACTTCTATTGTGCATCGCCTACGTTAAACCTGTCTGCTGTTGTTGTTTACCCTGCCTGTACGACCATGTCTTTGTCTCGTCCCAATAAAAGCTCGCGCATGGATCCGCTCGCCTCTCGTCTCCCTCTCCACGTTACATATAAGAGCATATATGGTAACACATATCTGGCAAAATAAAGGAAAGCACTTTAAAATATACATCAGTGTTTCAGAAAAGTGTGGATTAATGCAATTTTAAGTGATATAGACATAATTTATAGACAAATGAAAGATGAGCTTTTGGGGTTAATCATGGTCTGCTGATAGTAATTTGTTGATACTATTTGTTAATTCATATTCTACACTGTTTTTGCAAATTAATATGCATTTTTGGAGTGAAAAAAAGCAAGCTTGGCAGTTGTTGATTGCTGAAATGTTTATGGTAGTTATTCCTGTAATTTGCACAAAGCGTCAGTAAAAAGGTGGATAGTTAGTTGATAAAGTGATAAAATGTGCTGTAAATTTAAACCATATTAACTTTTAACTTTGGTTTTTGTTTATGCATTCACCCAGGAACATGAAAGGATCACTTTTTTTACTTTTTCAAGGTAAATGTATATATGCAATTAATATATGTGATCCTGGACCACAAAACCAGTCAAAATTATCGATTTTTCTTTTATGCCAAAAATCATTAGAATATTAAGTAAAGATTATGTTGCATGAAGATATTTTGTAAACTTTCTACCGTAAATATATAAAAATTTAATTCTTGATTAGTAATACGCATTGCTAAGAACTAAATTTGGAAAACTTTTACGATGATTTTCTCAATATTTAGATTTTTTGGCACCCTCAGATTCCAGTTTTTTAAATAGTTGTATCTAAACCAAATATTGTCTTATCCTAACAAACTATACATCAATGGAAAGCTTATTTATTCAACTTTCATTCCCTATATTTGATATTATGACTGGTTTTGTGCTCAAGGGTCACATATAATCTAACAGAAATGTACATAAATTGAGGCTTGTTTTCATGGCTACTTAGCACTATCGAGTACCACATTCCCAAAATCTTACACACACAAGGAAAACTTTATACACAGAACTCTAAACTGAATTACAGCCTACCCTCTGATTGACACTAACAGGGTTATTCACATTTAAAAAAAGAAAAAAAAAAAAAAAAGAAAAGTTAAACTCACAATGTACATTTTTGCAAGGGTAGGTTGTTAAAGATATGTCACCTCAAAAGTGGTGGTGGTAAAGGACTACAGACTACGATGGAGGCTCTCTAAAAACTACAACACCCAGGTCAACTACCAATGAAGACTAGATAGACAGAAATTGGTTGCAGTTATGTTGAGACCAAAAGACAATAAGCAATTACAAAAAAACAAAAACAAAAATTTAAAATCCAATTGCTTGACTTCTTATCCACTTTATTCTTCAACGTAGAAGTAAGCCTGTTGGCAAGATTTCCAGTTAATTAGCCGCTATAGGGAAATATCAGGAAGAATAACAACGTGCAGTAAATGGTAAAAGTGTTTATATGGTATAAGACACACCAATTTGCAATATCAACCAGCAAAACAAGAGACTGGAAACCAGACCCATAAAAATGGCCACACTCACTCTTACAGGAAAAATAAGGTGGGCAGGTCTTCCGTAGTACATTAATATGGTACATTTTGTTGAAATTATAGTGTGTGTCCATCTAAAAACTGTAAACATATTCTGCTTGCTTCCTTAATATCAAATTTATTTAATCACAAAACTTTTAATACTATTTATCTCCTTTTTTTTTTTATCAAAAGACCAGATCAACAATAGCAAGATTTAACTTTTAATCTGAATATAACTGCTAGCTATACATCTTTACACTCCATGTTTATAGCAGCCATAAAGAGCTGAATCTACTGACACTTTATGTAAACTATGTTTAGTGTGCTATGGTGTCCCACACTAACAGAAAACAACAGAAAATAGGCAAATGAAATGCTAAAAATACCAGTCATTAATGACTCTGACTTTTGTCCCACAGGTATTCTGCTGTATGATGCTCTGGGATGGAAAGTGAGAATGCCAAAAAACATTCACGGCCTCAAAGGTTCCTGTCTGGTTATACCATGTTCTTTTAACTACACATCAAACCCACCCGCAAACCCACGTAGAGTTGTGTGGTATCAGTGGGTCTCTAAAGGTTATCCTCTAGTTTATGATCCACAGTTTCCAAATGATGTCATTGAGAAGTTCAGATGGAAAACTGATTTATATGGTGACCCATCAAGTTGGGATTGCAGTCTGTTGATTAAAAACCTGGAACTGTCCCACCATGGAGAGAAAATATATGCATGGATTGACCCTGAAAATGTTGGATGGCGCACCTACAAATTTTATGATGTCACATCTACAATTCAAGTTGATGGTATGTAAATACTTTTAAAAAATAAAATTTGCTTGACTTCCTATCTAGTTTCTTAATATTGACATTTCTGCTGTTCGTGGCAAGCCCACAGCAGCCCAGCATCAGTATTTATGGTGGTGAAAGGACGGGTGACAACATCACAGTAGCATGTTCAACTTTCCACACGTGTCCATACAGCAAACCAAACATCACTCTGAACGGTATAGAAGGATCAGATACAATAAAAGAGGAGTCTTTTAAAGACGGCCTGTGGCAAACCACTCTGACACGCACAGGTGTCGTAAAGGCAGAAAACTCAACTATCGAGTGTTCAGTAACACATTATGGTGGCATAACAGTGACAGCTACAAAAAACACGAGTGCACAATGTGAGTAAACACAGTCATGAATGGTTTTGTGTGATATTAGCTATCATCTAAGATTTCAGTTCAATTTCAGGTGTTCATCATAACATAACAATTGAGCCTGAACTGGCAAATGTCACAGAGGGCAT
Organism: Cirrhinus mrigala; assembly: GCA_036247105.1. Lineage (NCBI taxonomy): Eukaryota > Metazoa > Chordata > Actinopteri > Cypriniformes > Cyprinidae > Cirrhinus > Cirrhinus mrigala. The sequence goes on from CM070021.1 coordinate 29,300,441, forward strand.
CGCAAAGAACTTTATTTGTAGCATCTACCATTCCTGCCAGAACAAGAATCCAACCATCACATGGAACTATGAGAACATGCAGGTCACAAAGGGGAACAAAAAACTCTCCAGTTTAAATCAGGTCACCTACTCCAACATAACCTTTCTGGGTGCAAAAGAAGATGATGGGAAGAAACTGATTTGCACTGCAAATTTTTCTGGAGGAACCATTACAACCTCTGTTTTTTTACATGTACAATGTGAGTAGACTCAAACAAATTTGAACTGATTTATGTGTTGTAAGTTTAAAGGGGTCCTATTATGCCTTTTTTTGTTTTGGGGGTGTACTAGAACATGCTTTCATGCTTGGTGGTTCGAAAAAAACTCATTATTTTTAACATAATTTACATTATTACAATACATTTCTCCCAGCCTGGCACATAAGGCTTGAATAGTTCCGGGATTAATGAAGGCCCGCCTTCCGAAAAATGAAATGTGTTTTGTGATTGGTTAGCTGTCCCACTGTGTTGGCGAACAGCTTAGACAGAGTTTCAGTACTGCCACGCCCCTTGTCAAAGAAGCAAGTTCTGTGTACAACTGTTAGCGCAGGCTAGATTGAAGTGATTCTTATGTTTTAAATATGGATATTTTCTTTTTACAAAAATGCATCGATTTGCTACAGGAGGCATTTATTGAACCCCAGAGCCGTGTGAGGCACTTTTTTATTATGGATCTATGCGTATTATTGGTCTTGTTTTGGACTGATGAAGAAAAACACCCGTCTTTGCCATTCTAAAGCTTGGGAGTGCCGAGATAATTTGTAATATAACTATGATTACATTCATCTGAAAGAAGGAAGTCATATACACATAGGATGCATGGAGGATGAGTAAATAATACGCTACAGTAGTGTTGGGTCCTATCATCAGCCGGCCAGATCGTGCTAACTAATTCAGTTATTTACATACATAGTTTCATTGCCCGAAAAGAGCTCCAGCATAAGGCTAAAAGTAGCCTAACATTATCAAAGACTGATTAGCCTAGCTTATTCGAGTGCAAGTTTATGCATTTTAAAAAACACTCACGTTATATATGAAACTATCTACACTGTATGATGAATAAATGTCTTACCACACACTGCACACGTCTGCACCGCATTACGGCTCTAACATGGGAACCAGAGTAGTTTGCGGCTTTGGCATGTGTTTTGACCCCCTGTACTGCACACGTCTGCAGTGCATTACTGCTGAAGTGGCCACTCTAGTCAATGCTTGTGTTTATACCCACCGCGCTGTGGCTCTTTGAAGCGGCTGTCCACGCTGCATCGCTAAAGTTAGGCTAATTCCCCACCTCGTCATTACACACCCCCCAACAATTCGAATTCCCATAGGCGGGATTTAATTTGATGATATTCTAATGGGCTGTGTTATGACATCATTGCTTGCGGAAAACAAACGCTGTAGTCCAAAGGAGCCATTCGTTGTAGTTCTTGAAAAGGTATTTTTTAAAAAACGAAATATCTCTCTTTGGAGTGGACTTTGAGATTTGTAACTTTTTAGATCTTTTTTATGTCCAAAGATACACACCACACACTGACTAAAATTCAAAAAGTAAAAAAGCATAATAGCACCCCTTTAAATGTCACACTGAGGCCTATTACAAGAGTTCATTTTAATTTCAGGTGTTCATCATAACATATCGATTGAGCCTGAACTGGCAGATGTCACTGAGGGCGTCGCAAAGAACTTCATTTGTAGAGTCTACCATTCCTGCCAGAATGAGTATCCAACCATCACATGGAACTATGAGAACATGCAGGTCACAGAGTGGAACAAAACACTTTCTGGTTTAAATCGGGTCACCTATTCCAACATAACCTTTCTGGGTGCAAAAGAAGATCATGGGAAGAAATTGATATGTACTGCAAAATTTTCTGAAAGGGACATTACGGCATTTGTTGACTTAAATGTGCAATGTGAGTGATTTATTAGCATCTTGTCTCATCCATCAGTGGTTATGATATTATCAGTTGTGTGCTAATAATAATGATTCATCCTTTTAGCCTTTTTCCATAATAAAGCAGACCCAGTGCTCACTGGAATGGAGACTATTGGCCTTTACATCCTAACACCCTCACTTGTGTTCCTCATCACTTGTATACTTGCTGGAGTCATCATATACAAAATGCGGCAAAGGTAAGCTCTCTTGCTCCTTTGCTAAATGATTAGATAATCTTTAATCATCTGATTTTCTGTACCTTCTTTTCAAAGTTATAATTTAACATAGTTTTCAATATCTTTGAGAAGTCACACTGATATGCTGCAGTGATGTCACTTTTAGTCAACATGCAGAAATCATGAGGATGTAGAGCTGTCAGCAATGAAAAACATTAATATGGAGGTCAAATCAAATTAGAAAAATAAAATAAACTAAGTGTAAATTAAACAAAAGAGAAAAACGTTACCATTTGTGAAACTCATCGTGTCACCTTCCTTTCTTAAACATGACATCTGTTCCCAGGTCAAAAGATACAATGTCAGGAAACAAATCTTTCTCCAAGCCTTGTATGCCATCACCAAAAAGGTACAGCACATTTGAACCCATATAAATCAGATATTTTTGGTAGGTAAAGGGAATAACCACAAATTTTGTATTTTTCCCTCATGTTCCTCAGTGATCCAAAATCCTGCTCAGTGAGTATATTATTTACTTTGTTAAAGTGCAGAAAACACTCAGATCCTATGAGAAATTCTTATTCTTATTGATGTCTGGCTCTCTGTTCCCTCTTAAAATATTCTATTAAGGACAATGTTTATGAAGCTGAATACACCAACATGGACGAACTCAACATTTATAGAAATATCTGATGAAAACATCAAAGCAAAATGGCCTCAATGCAATGTTTTTTGAAAAGATTAACAATGTCTGGCTTTATTAATAATAACGAAACATTTGTTATGCATATCTGCATCTCTTCTTAGAATTCCAAATCTATTCAGGTTGGTTATACAACAGCTCTGATTTATGTTTATAAATTATATATGTAAATTATGCAGATTTTTACAAATTTTCTACTACTTTTGTACCTCGCTATTAAATATTATTGAATCATATTGTTACGCTAAGACAAGACATACCAAACAGAAAGTGAGGGTGTTTTTTAGAAATGCTTACGGTATTGAAACAAAATTTTGTGCATGTCATCACCATCCTGGGAGTACTTTGAGCAGTATAGAGACAGCGCCACCTGCTAGTTAAGAAATCATAAAAATTGGACAAACAGTGTAAATTAAATACTGGATCTGCCATTGCTTTTTCTGTTTTTTTTTTTTTATGTCATTATGGCCAATGACTCATTTTTACATTATTGTTATTTACTGTAGACATGATATGGAATTTACTGTAGTCATAATATGGAAGAGCACAAACATAATTTGAACAGAGCTATGACACAATTATTTTTCCAGCTTCACTCAGTTCATGTTAATACCTTTCGATGAAATGTTATGATCTTATCCTTATGGAAGGTTAAAAATTCAAATGTAAATAAATACAAAGTCTGTTTCTGACTCTGTAGTTTGTATTCACTTTAACATAAATTTATGCTTCTTACATTACATCTGTACACACACACACACACACACACACACACACACAAAAACACACACACACCACAAAAAGAAAAAAAAAAAAAAAACGAAAACAAAAGACCTTTTATAAAACCAAAGTTTACAAACAAACACAGACAATCTTAAGTTTCACCTATAAGGCACATAAAATATGCATAACCATAACAAAAACATTCATCTCTATTACACTGGGTTACATCAGTCCCACATCAACATTAACATAATACAAACATTCTTGTGTGTATTCTGTGTGTACTTTTTAAGTGGAGTTCTTTTGGATTTCTTTTAATGGCGTAACGGGAAAAATTGCTTACGTTTTTGATCAAGTTTTGGTTTCTGTTTCGATTTCCATAGAGACTGACTGAGCGTAGTGGACGCTCAGAGTGCACTCAATCATGACTTTTGGCTGTATTTTCTGATAGAGTTTGAACTACAGAGGGAGCTGTGTAAACATATTTGAAATCATCCTTTCCTAATAATGCTATATTACCAGGGGCGGATCTAGAAAATAATTTTTAGGGTGGCAAAGGGGTGGCATGGGGTCTATGAGGGGTGGCAACACCAAAGAAAGCCCCCATGAGTAGTTTTTGTGGATTTATAGGCTAACATACACAGTTGTGTTCACAAATATTGCGTTACCATTAAGTAACCATCTATACTGCTTAAAATTAAAAATAAATAACAACATTTCAATGTCCATCATGGCAACAAGTCAATAAACAATATATATATATAAAAAAAAAACTTCAACAGGTTATACAGTAAATGTTTCTGAACTTATATCACTAAAGAAGACATGCGATTCCATTAAATTACTACTTAGATGGTATAAATCACGTTTTAGTGTAAGTTCAAGATGTTAATGTCGATGATTTAATGTTAATTTCCTAACATTAGAAAGAATTATTATAATATCAGAGCACTGAAACTGGATCAGTTTTGAAAACAATGTTTGATTTTCTCTTATTAACAGAGGTGGGAATGTCTGTAATCACTCATAACACACAATGCAAGAGCACTTTATTTCACATGAGTTGTTTTTAACTCATTTCTCTAAGAACGACTCGATTCCCCTCCATGTTGGATCTCGTTCTAATACCCCCTTCCGGATGCTCATCTCAGAATATGGTAGTGCTCACCTCACGGAGATGGGGTTTTGAAGCACGCCATCCTTCAGTAGAGAGGGTAGGTCCTCCTCCTCTCCTGGGGGGTTAGAAAGTTCAACCTCATCAGATAAGTCGGCCGCTTGCTCCCACCCGATGCGTTTCTCCTTCCATCACATTAAGTGTGTACGGAAGATGCACTACCTTATTTGGGTAGCTGAGGCTTTTGCCTCCTGGAGCTTCATAGGATCAGCAGCCTAGGTCATTAGACCTCTTCTCTGCCCTTGTGATGTCTCTCCTGACAAGAGATGAGCAGGGCTGTGCTCCCCTCGCTAATGCAGGGTTATTAAAGCAAGCCGTTTTTGGGCAGAAGGGGTAGGTCCTCCTCTCTATAGTACCCTACGGCTGCTGTGCATTCCATGGCTGTCATATTGGATAAGTCGACCGCTTGCTGTCGCTCAATGTGTCTCTCCTTCTGTCACATTAGTGTGTACAGAAGTTGTACTACCCCATTTGGGTATTAAAGGCCTCTGGCCTCCTGGAGCTTCATATAATCAGCAGCCTAGGTCACTAGACCTTGTTTCTGCCCTTGTATCGCTCCTGTCAGAAGATGAGCATGGCAGTGCTTCCCTCACTAAGTAGGGTCATTTAACCACACCATTCTTGGGCAGAACAAACAGGTCCTCCCCACTGTTGGTGAGGTATCTACCCTGCGGCTGCTAAATGCACACCTTGGTAGTGTTGTTTTTGGCAGCCTGTTTTAATTTTAGTTTTAGTCTAGTCTTTGTATGAAGCTGTCATTTTAGTTTTTATTATTTTTAGTCACGTTCATACTCTTTTTAGTCTAGTCAAGTTTCAGTCAACTAAAAGTCTGAGCATTTTAGTCTTTTTTTAGTCATAATTATCCATGACTATTTTTGTCTAGTTTTAGTTGACAAAAACTGATGACATTTAGTCTAGTTTTAGTCGACAAAAACTGATGACATTTAGTCTAGTTTTAGTCAATGGAAATCGTATTTTAACCTCTTTAGTAATTAGTAATGCAATTCTATTTAACCCAGCCAATATAGTGTAAGTACCTAGTAGTATAGTCAAGATACAAATATGCACACGTGATTGGTGTGTGTGAAGCGGTGAACACAAAACATTCCCTGGAGTCTGCCATTGGACCGGCAAAGCAATTTCCCTGAAGTATTGGCTCTGATCTGTCATATAGCCTATTAGGGCTTAAACGGATTGCAATCGATCCGTGATACGTAAGGACCAGGTCAAAACCCCACTGTTCGGCATGTGATTTCGCAGGTTAATTTGCCAATTTACATGTTCAAGCTATTTAAAACCACAAGAAGAAGAAACGAAACAGAACTCGATTCGTTACTTGCACGCTGTTCTCGCATACACCCGAAGCGCGCACAAACACAAAGACGTGTTTCAGCAACACGTTCTCACTCCTAACTCGTCACATATTGACAAATGGGCAGGGCCCCTTTGGCGTCACTTCTGGACGCTCAGGGTACCCCTTTAGCGTAATTTTTCAACGTGCAGGGTCCTCCAGTACTTAACATAAGAAACCCTTGGCGTCAATGTACTGACGCGAAAGGCACAGGGAATTTTATCGTCATGATTAAATTATATATTGGGTAATAATATTGCTATTATTGCATATATGTTGGGGTGTAATTTTTTTTTTTCAATGCGAACAGTCAAAACAGTTTAATTTATATTACACTATTTACACATTGAACCCAACCTCTGCCCCTAAACCTAACCATTTGTCAACAAAACACAAGATATAACAGGCAATTACAACTATATTCATAATTTATTCAAAAAGTATTAATATTCCAATGGTTCCGAAGCAAAACGATTGATTTGTGAGAAGAATAGACGCGATCGCCGTCTCCGTCCGCCGTTCTGTGTGCTGCACTGCAGTCTGTCTGTGCGCGAATTCAAAAAATGCCGCCAGAAGAAGCAAACCTTGGTTGTGAAATGCTGTTGGCTCTTGGGTGTCTCGTGACTGATCGTGTCATGCTGTTGTGAAATGCCATTGGCTCGTATGTGTCTCGTGACCGATTGCGTCATGCCAATGCTCAGGTGTATCTTCTTGAATGAGATGTGAGCGCGTTAACGGAGAGGGATCATTTTCAGCGATTAAAACCTTTTGTTATTCGCATAAGGATATCGTAAGGCTTCAGAAGACTCGGAATGCAACAGGACTTGTTTGTAATGCTTTTATACTGCTTGTTTATGGTCAGTTTTTGCAATAAATACCTGTGACTGTACTTCGCGTGTTTCATATTGTTCAGAAGTGGGTAGTTTAGGGTAGGTGCTCCAATGAACGTATATGTTTATATAAAATATTTTTACAAATGCATGCAAGCCATTAAATTGAGACAAACAACTGAAAACAATGGAGGACCCTGCGCGTCGAAAAGTGACGCTGAAGGGGTATCCTGGGCGTCAAAAAGCGACGCCAAAGGGTCCTTACCAATCGTCAATATGTGACGAGTTGGGAGTGAGAACGTGTTGGTTTCAGACAGAACAGCATACCGAGTTGATTCCTCTTTCACCTCTCCCTGCGTTTAAGATGCATACGCATAGGGGTTTGCGGTTACATTGCAATATTGGAAGTATTTCTGTTTTAAACCATGAAGGCGAGCCAATGGATATCAAACTTTGCGCAACAGTTATGCCGGTGAACGTCTTAACTTCAGTTGAAACTTTACAATTCACTATATAGAAAGTGAAAGTAAAAAATAACTGAGAGAGTTTTCTAACGCTGCAATACGGCGCATATTCTCTCAGTCACGAATCTACTTCAACATGTGCTAATAACGGTATATAACTGTCTAATAGTCTTAATAATTGTAATTTCAGGCCTATAATCCTCCCGGTCCGCGAATGGGGCTTGAGAAAGTGTGTCTGCGCAGTGCGACTTGATGAAGTACACTTCAGAAATACTGCAAAATAATAATAATAACGCCACTAAACAAAACAAAATAATGTTATAACATTTCGTTTCGTCTCGTTTTGGTCAACGAAAATTTAGAGACATTTTAGCATAGTTTTTATTTTGTAAAGGACATTTAGTCTCGTTTTTATTCGTCAACAATATTGCATTATACATTTAATTATAGTCATCGTCACACGACCAGCATTTATGTTGCGTCTCGTCTCGTTTTTGTCACGTGATAAAGGTTCGTTGACGACGATATTTAGTCATAATTTTCGTTGACGAAAGCAACACTACACCTTGGTTATTAGGACTGAGCTTTCATTACAATCTCATCGGATAAATTGGCCACTTGCTGCCACCCGATGTGTTTCGCCTTTTGCCACTTTGACTGTCCAGAGGCTGCACTGACCCATTAGGGCTTTATAGGCCTTGGTCTCCTGAAAGCTCCATAGACAGCAGCCTAGGTCTTTAGGCCTCTTTCTCTGCCCCTGTGATGTCTCTCCTGACATTGCATGAGCATCAATGCGTGAGCTTGGCAATGCTCTCACTGAGGGTCTTCTGTAAGTGTGACCGGGCCAATGATGGAGCCGTAGGCGGAGGATCCATATGCGACAGTTTAATGAAAGGCGAAGTCAAACAGGCGAGGGTCAAACAACAACAATCAGAGCAATGAAGGAAATCCACAAACAACAACGATAATCCAGGCAAAGGGTCAAAAGGCAGGCAGCAGGAATCACAGGGAGAAATAAACAGTTCGGTCGGCAACGGGAAGGCAATAATACACGGGAAAAACGCTCAGAGTTGTTAGTAAGACTATACAAAACTTCGCGAGGGAAAACCCGCGAAGCGAGTCTATAAATGGCCGCCAGAGGGAAGTGAACCGGGAGAGACCCGGAACCGGAAGAGAAGTCCCAGGTACGGGATGACGGGAAATGTAGTTAAAAGTCCGGGGAGGGTTCCCGCTGGCGGCGGGCAGAGGGAGCCACAGAGACCGCATCGGTGACAGAGCCCCCCCCCTGCGAGCGACTCCTGGCGCGAGGAGGTGCCCGACGCCGGGGTCTACCCCTTCTTCGGGGAGCTGGCCGATCTGGGTGGTGGGCGTGGAATTCGATGGTGAGAGCCGGGTCTAGTATATCCCCGGCAGCGACCCAAGATCTTTCTTCGGGGCCGAAGCCCTCCCAATCGACCAAGTACTGTAGGTGACCTCTCCGGCGCCGGGAGTCCAGGATGGTGTTAACACGATACACCTCCTCGCCATCAATGAGGACGGGGGGAGGTCCCTGGGGAGCGGTCTCGTCTAGGTTCTCCTCTCCTTCCGGAGCGCCAGCGGGCTTCAACAGAGAAACATGAAAGGTGGGTGAGATACGGTATTCTCTGGGCAGTTCGAGACGATATGACACTGGAGTAATTTGTCTAGTGATCTTAAATGGACCCACGTACCTGGGACATAGTTTTTTGCAGGGGAGGCGGAGCCGCAGGTCCCGGGTCGACAGCCACACCCACTGGCCGGGCTCGTAGGGGGGACTGGGACGGCGTCGACGGTTGGCCTGTTCCTGAGTGCGGCGGATGGCTCCCTGTAGATGGACGTGGGAACGGTTCCAGGTCTCCTCACTGCGTTGGAACCAGGAGTTGACTGCTGGGAGATTGGATGGCTCCCCTGACCAGGGGAATAAGGGAGGCTGGAATCCTAGGATACATTGGAAGGGGGTGAGATTAGTGGCAGGTTTATACAGAGAATTCTGGGCATACTCGGCCCAGAATAGGTACCGGCTCCAGTCCTCCTGGTGGTCCTGACAGTACGAGCGGAGGAAGCGAGTCAACTCCTGGTTCAGTCTCTCTGCCTGACCGTTGGCCTGTGGATGGTACCCCGAGGTAAGGCTTACGTTAACTCCCAGAAGGCGGAAGAACCCAGACCAGAGTCGAGAGGTGAACTGGGGACCTCGGTCGGTCACAATGTCCTCGGGAAGGCCGTAGAATCTGAACACCCAGTTGCAAAGGAGCTCGGCCGTCTCCATGGCCGTAGGAAGCTTCGGGAGGGGTATGAAGCGGCAGCCCTTGGAGAAGCGATCTACAATGGAGAGGATGGTGGTGTGTCCGTTGGACAGTGGCAGATCGGTGATGAAGTCCATAGCGATATGTGACCACGGGCGCTGGGGTACAGGCAAAGGTTGAAGCAGTCCGGCGGGTAGACGGCGTGGGACCTTGGCAGTGTTACAAACGGTACAGTCTCTAATGAATTTGATGGTGTCCTGGCGCATGGTAGCCCACCAGAATCTGTTACCAAGTAGACGCAGGGTAGCTTCGATCCCGGGATGCCCCGAACTGGGCGATGAGTGAACTTCGGCAAGGACTCGTGGTCGGAGGCATAGAGGAACATAGGTGAGGTCTGTTGGGCAGTCCGCAGGAGAGGGGTCCTGGACCTGGGCCTCAGTAATCTCCGTCATGATGTCCCAGGATACGGGTGCCACTATGATGGTGGTAGGTAGGACCGACTCTGATGACGTTATGGGCTGCCCGGGCTCGTAGATGCGTGAGAGTGCGTCCGCCTTGGTGTTTTGTGTGCCTGGTCGATAAGAGACTTGGAACTGAAAACGGGTGAAAAACAGAGACCATCTTGCCTGACGATGGTTGAGTACCTTGGCCGACCGAAGGTATTCCAGGTTCTTATGGTCAGTAAGAACGGTGAAAGGGTGTTTAGAACCCTCCAGCCAGTGTCGCCACTCCTCCAATGCCAGCTTGATGGCCAGTAGCTCACGATTACCCACGTCGTAGTTTCTTTCAGCGGGGCTTAATTTGTGTGAGTAGTAGGCGCATGGAAACATCTTGGCCGGATCTCCCTGTCGTTGAGACAACACTGCCCCTACGCCGCTACTGGAGGCATCTACCTCCACAATAAAGGGTTTCTCAGGGTCTGGGTGGTGAAGAATGGGTGCGGTGGTGAATCTTCGACGCAGGTCGTCAAAGGCCTGGAGGGCTGGCTGGGACCAGGTGAGACGAGAAGCACCTTTCTTAACCATGGCGGTAAGAGGAGCGGCCACGGAACTGAAATGGCGTATGAACCGTCGATAAAAGTTAGCAAAGCCGAGGAAGCGCTGCAGTTCTCTGAGGGTGTTGGGGCGAGGCCACTTCAAGACTGCATTCACCTTCTTCTCGTCCATGGCAACGCCCTCAGCGCTAATGATATATCCGAGGAAGGAGATTCTGTCACGGTGAAACTCACACTTCTCCTCCTTAGCGTAGAGCTGGTGGGCGATTAAGCGCTGGAGGACTGATCGGACGTGTCTGACATGTTCGGTGAGGGAGTTGGAGAAGATCAAGATGTCGTCTATATAAACAATCACCCAGCGGTTGAGCATGTCTCGGAAGACCTCATTAATGAACGCCTGGAAGTACGAAGGGCTATTGGCTAGGCCGAAGGGCATGACCCTGTACTCGTAGTGCCCTGAGGTGGTGGAGAACGCCGTCTTCCACTCATCACCTGCCCGGATCCTGATCAGGTTATAAGCTGAGCGTAAATCCAGCTTGGTGAAAATTCTGGCAGATCGCAGCTGTTCCAGGGCTGAAGGGACGAGTGGCAGGGGGTAGCGGTATTTGATGGTCACTTCATTCAGGCCACGATAGTCAATGCAAGGACGGAGGCCTCCGTCTTTCTTCTTCACGAAGAAGAAACCCGCTGAAGCTGGTGAAGTGGAGGGAGTGATGAAGCCTTTGGTCAGTTCCTCCTGGATGTATGTGTTCATAGCCTCCGACTCGGCCCTGGACAAAGGGAACACACGTCCCCGGGGTGGAGTGGCTCCAGGGACGAGGTCGATGGCGCAGTCTCCTGGCCGGTGTGGAGGTAGCTGAGTGGCTTTGGAACGGCAGAAGGCCTCGAGTAGATCATGGTAGTCCGAAGGGATCGCGCTGGGGCTGGTGAGAGGCTCCGACCTGTCTGGTGAACGAGCTGTGGGTTGTAGGCAGTGCTGCTGGCAGTGAGGTGACCAACGGGTGATAGTGCAAGAGGCCCAGGAGATGGAGGGTTCATGTTGATTCAGCCAGGGATAGCCCAGGATGATGGGCGACTGCGGTGATGTGATGATGAAGAATCGTGTGGTTTCCTGGTGTGACGGTTGAATCTGCAGGGTGAGGTCGGCAGTGGTGTGGAGGATTCGTCCGGGACCTAGCGGTCGCCCGTCGAGGGCGGCCACTGCCACATGAGGGGAACAAGGGAGAGTGGGTAGATGGTTAGCATTCACGAATTCTGCGTCTATGAAATTTCCCGCCGCGCCAGAGTCAATTAAAGCAGAAGTCTCAATAACAGAATTATCACATCCGATTTTAACGGGTATAACACAGGTATTAGTGAGTGACCTGGGTTGACTCACCGAGGTGGGTTGGCGCGGTGGACGGGTGGGGCAGTTGGCCCGGACGTGACCTGCCAGTCCGCAGTACAGGCAGAGATTACCACGAAGCCTTCGCTCCCTCTCCTCTAGGGTTAATTTCGTTGCCCCCAGCTGCATCGGTTCGGGAGGAGCTTCGGCGTTGGGTGACTGCTGTGGTACCGGAACCGGTAAGCGGCCTGGCTTGCGGGCCCTCATGATGTTGTCCACCCGGATGGAGAGATCAATGTATTCCTCCAGAGAAAGATTCTCGTCGCGACATGCTAATTCAACTTGAAGATCTGGATGGAGCCCCCTGCGGTAGTGTAATTTCAATGGACCGTCATTCCATCCGCTCTGAGCCGCAAGGGTCCGGAAGCTAAGTGCATAGTCTGCGGCGGTCCTCCTGCCCTGCCGAAGAGCCATGATCTGTTCTCCTGCCTCGCCCTCCTCCGAGCTGGGCTGGAACACCTCCTTGAATCTCTGTAGGAAGGCAGCAAATGAGGGGAAAGTGGGGCGGTCGAGACGCCAGACCGCCGTGGCCCACTCCAAAGCTCTCCCAGAGAGAAGGGAACAGACGAAAGCAATTTTAGACTCATCGGTGGGATAGAGGTGCGGTTGCTGAGAGACGAACAGCGAGCACTGAAGGAGGAACCCCTTACACTTGGTCGGTGTGCCATCGAACTTTTCAGGGAATGCAAGGCGTGGGCTAGAGGTTACCGGTTGAGGCCCCGCGGGTGGTGTAGACGCTGGAGGAATGGCGGGCGGCGCCGCCAACTGTAACCCCTGCAGTGCGCTTACCAGCTGTCCAGTTAGGTCGGTGAGGCGATCCAGCTGTTGTCGGTGCATGAGTAGAGTGGATGCCTGAGCCGTCAGCTGGGTGGTCAGCTGGTGCACGGTCGCAGATTCCGTCGATGATACCTCAGGGGCGGAGGCAGTCGCTGGATCCGATGGCGGCGAAGTTTTCTGTGACCGGGCCAATGATGGAGCCGTAGGCGGAGGATCCATATGCGACAGTTTATTGAAAGGCGAAGTCAAACAGGCGAGGGTCAAACAACAACAATCAGAGCAATGAAGGAAATCCACAAACAACAACGATAATCCAGGCAAAGGGTCAAAAGGCAGGCAGCAGGAATCACAGGGAGAAATAAACAGTTCGGTCGGCAACGGGAAGGCAATAATACACGGGAAAAACGCTCAGAGTTGTTAGTAAGACTATACAAAACTTCGCGAGGGAAAACCCGCGAAGCGAGTCTATAAATGGCCGCCAGAGGGAAGTGAACCGGGAGAGACCCGGAACCGGAAGAGAAGTCCCAGGTACGGGATGACGGGAAATGTAGTTAAAAGTCCGGGGAGGGTTCCCGCTGGCGGCGGGCAGAGGGAGCCACAGAGACCGCATCGGTGACAGTAAGCATGTCACTCCTAATTGGAGCTCATAGGTACCTCTCTATATATCGAGAGAAGGGCCTTCGCTCCCTATGGCTCTGGCTGTTCCAGGTGGTAGCCCCTAGTGGGATGATGTTAAACCAGCCTTCTTTCGCTCCTCTCAAAGTATGAGGGTCTCTTGTGAGCATGCTGTTCACTGTTGAGCAACTAAGATTCCTCTTGTCCTAAAAGAGTTTATTTCCTCTGCTCCGGGGCATCCTATTCAGGCCGCTCAACATTGAGCTTTACAGTGCTCCCCTCATACAGAAGGGTCACTTCAGTGTCCAGGCTAGCCGGGCACATTCTAAAATCCACATTGTGGTAAGAACGCACACTAGCTTCTTGTGTTCTTTCTAAAATCCTGTATGGTGGGGATCACGCATTTAGCTTCGTACCCTTCCTTGAGATGTTCGGCCCCGGTACCCTGGGCCACACTCGACTTATGTATCTTATCGATACCTCTGAACGGGGTGCCGATGACCTGCCAGACCAGCTCCTCAAGCAAGGTCACGCAGAGCAGTAGGTAAACACCCTGTTGACAAGCTAAGGTCTAGACTACTGTCCTAGACTATAGGCTATATCCCTTAAAGGAATCTCTTTTCTGATTCCAAGTCTGAACTCTGCCCTATGGTCAGGCATCTTTAGCCCGGTCCTTACAGGTAAGCTCTTGGGTATGCAGCTAAGGCCTTTGGCAGAAGGGATTAAGTCACTGACAGCCGCCTGGATGTCTTTTGGGGCAGCTCCCTCTACCTTGGTGGAGCTGGTACTTAGTGCTCGCCTTTGGTGTCTGGCTTGCACTCCCCTCAGCATGGCAGCGTGGGTATAACCATTCCCCATAGTGACCTCTAGAGGACGCAGTTCGAAGTTCCCCCGAAAGGGAACGTCTCAGGTTACGTATGTAACCATGGTTCCCTGAGAAGGGAACGAGAAACTGCCTCTAGTCTCGTCACCATGCTTCGGACACGAGCTTCAGATGAAGAAGCAGATGATGTATTCGACCGGCGCCCTTTTGTACTATGTGGTCGCGCTGGCAGTGATGTCATTGGCTGTCGCCGGCCAGTACTGTGTAGTTTTTGTATATAGGCTTCAGACACAGGTCACATAGGAGACGTTCCCCATAGCGACCTCTAGAGGACGCAGTGTCTCGTTCCCTTCTCAGGGAACCATGGTTATATACGTAACCTGAGACATTTTCGGGGAAAAAAAAATAGTAGGTTTTTCGAGCAATTAAAAAAGGAGTTATATAATACAATTTCACCATTTTAACATTTGTTAGTGTGTAATGTAGCTGTGTAAGCATAAACAAAATCTGCAAAGTTACGAAGCTCAAAGTTCAATGCAAATGGAGAAATTGTCTTTTAAAGAATAAGCATAGCATACAGAGAACAGCTGGTAAGAGACCACAACAAAATTATTCCAGGTTAATGACATCATACACCCAGATAACCCCGCCCCCGGGAACATGCAACGAAGGGTGCTTAAATGCTGCGCTGCTTTGGTGAAGAGGAAAAGGAAGAAAACTAAGGGTGCACGTAAAAATCTATTCATATGTTGTATGAATCACGATTCTGTCTTCTAACCATTCTAATGGATTCACAAGTTTCAAAATCAATGTTCTAAAACAGCAGTTCTAAATCCTGTTCCTCTCATCCCCTGCTCTGCACACGCCCTGCTCTGCATCTCTCTCTCTCTCTCAGATCAGTTCAGCTGCTCCAACAATGAACTGTATAAACTTCACTTATACACTTACTTGCACATAGCTATGACAAGCATTAAACATGGGCGTTCTGCGGTTGGCGTTCTGTATTAAAGCTTTAATCATGATAAAACCATATATTAAAAGCTAGCATAAGCAATAGCATAATAACAGCATATCTAAAAGTATGAGACAACAACAAACAAAAACATAGGCCTACCATTAAGAGCTGTGCTTGCACAAGTTCTCCACGAACCTCACTAATATCCTCTGCATCTCATTCGGTCTCAAACTGATAAGCAATATAGACGACGCCATTGTTTACAATACAACTGGAGCACATGCCGCTGATGAGCAGCGGGACGTTTAGACGCACTAGAGGCGGTTTAGCCAATCACAAAACACTCGGCCAGCTAACCAATCAGAGCCATTGCGAACTTCTAAGGGAGGGCCTTCACAGTAACAGGAAATCGACCAGTCATTTTTATGCTAGCTGAAAAGCAGTGTAAAATAAAGGTAAAATATTTGAAAAATAATGTGATTTTTAAAATCGAAGCAAGAAGACATGTTGCTTTGTACCCCATAAACACAATCAAGCCTTCGAAAAGATACATTAGACCACCCCTTTATAAATTATGAAAAATCTTGACCTGTAGAATTTTAAATGTTTTAAATGTGAATTTTAAATAGGAAGTGTGTTATCAGGGAAATTTTGAGAGGGGTTTATTCCCCACATGGTTTCCCACCAGGTTCAAGTTTGTGAACTTGAACACAAATTCTCTGCTGCTTGTTTTTAAGCTGTTGTTTGTTGTTGGCAATCTGATTGTTATTTAAACATGCTTGCTGCTTAAAGCTCATATGGTTATTAGAAATGCTGTTTCTTTAAGCTTGTCTAACTATTATTGCAACATGCTGTGATTAAGTCAGCAACATGCTTATTGCCTAAAGCTGTCTAGTGTATCAGTTAAGCTTGTTACTTAATGCACAGTATGTAAATTTTGCTACTAAAGGTTGCTTATTCAAATGCTAACAACATCATTCGGTTAAGAGTAACATGCTTGTTGCAGAGCCATACCGCTAATACAAACTGTAAACAATAAAATAATCCAATTTGTCTATTTTATTCTTTTTGTTGTAGGCACCAATCATCCAGTACCAGTGGAAACCTGAGAGCAGTTGAAAGTGTTTTTATGCATTTTTATATCACCCATAACTAATCTGCATTTGTTCCAGACATTGATAGACTGAAGTACATGGTAGGTGTTAATGACACCAGTATCTTTTTGTAGCTGCCAACCGTTGCAGTGACAGACAGTCCTCTACAGAAACTGACACTGTGTGATTGCTCAAAGGTCAAATACAATCATTTATTCATACTGTGAGAATATTTAATCAGGAAACCATTAAGTCTGTAGAATATAATGTAATAAACAGTAAACTGTGTTGCTGTATATATTAATGCAGATTTGTTTATTCTCAGATTGTCATTAAGGATATTTACAGTTGTTACAGCCGGCTCATGGCCACAACAAGAAAGGGATATGCAAAACCAAATTTAGTCATAATGAATGAAGTTTGTTACAGAATAACATAATTAAAAGAATACAACAAATAAACGCCAGTGAGGTAACAAAATAAAAGGACCACCCGGAAATTATGTCACTTCTCTGTGCCTCCCACATGCCCTATAAACGGGTACAAAAAACACTTATATTTTCTCACCCTATAATTTGGACCAGGTGTTCCACATCTCTCCTGACACTTCTCCTGACGACAGCACAAAAACAACCAAGAAAAAAAAAGGGACAAAACAAACCCACACACCATAACACATTATATTGCTAATTAATTAACATATTGTGTTTGCAACAATCGTCTTTGTAACAGTGATTGTAAAAAGGAAACATGTATAATCCTAATTGGGCACAGTAACAACAATTCTATTTAAAAGAGAAGTCCACTTCCAGAACAATTTACAAATAATTTACTCACCCCCTTGTCATCCAAGATGTTCGTGTCTTTCCGTCTTCAGTCGTAAAGAAATTATGGTTTTTGAGGATTTTTTCTTCATGTAATGGGACTTCAATTTTGCCCCCAAATTTGAGCTTCCAAAATGTAGTTTAAATGCAGCTTCAAATGGCTCTAAACAATCCCAGCCGAGGAAGAAGGGTCTTATCTAGCGAAACGATCAGTCATTTTTTTTCGAAAAGTAAAAATTTGTATACTTTTTAAGCACAAAAGCTCGCGTAGCGCAGGCTCTCGGATGCGCGTCCACGGGTCGTTCTTGAATGATTCGTTCATTTTGAACGAATCTTTAATGTGACTCGCAAAGAACGAGTCGTCTCGGGGAGTGATTCGTTCAGTCGCGCATGCGCAACATCCTATTAGGTTCTGTACTGGAATTAGTTCACCTGTTTCGAGTCTTCGGGTTTTCCGAGTCGTTCGTTCGTCTTATGGGGCTGTCACGTGATGCAGATTTTGCTAAAATTAAAGGCTCAAAGGCCCGAGTCGGTAAAATGATCCGAACTTAACATCACTACTACGAATCATGTCTAAATTCAGCGTTTGTGAACTCCGGCTAAAAATGGTAGAGTATGGCGAAAAACTCCAGAATCGTTGTACCTTTTTAGTCTGTAAACAGCGTTTGACTTACTTGCACTTTCTTAGTCTTTGCGCATTCGCTTTGTAAACACTGGGTCTGAGGTTCTGCCTAAGTTCGGCCTGAACTTTCGACCTGATTCAATAGTACGTCGTGAACGCGCATGCCAGAACCTGTGCTACACGAGATTTTGTGCTTAAAAAGTATACACATTTTTTATTTTCCAAAAAAAAATGAACAATTGTTTTGCTAGATAAGCCCCTCCTCCTTTGCTGGGATCATTTAGAGCCCTTTGAAGCTGCATTTAAACTACATTTTGGAAGTTCAAAATTGGGGGCACAATTGAAGTCCATTATAAGAAGAAAAATGCATAAATGCTTTCCTCAAAAACCATAATTTCTTCACGACTGAAGACGGAAAGACATGAACATCTCGGATGACAAGGGGGTGAGTAAATTATTTGTGAATTGTTGTTCTGAAAGTGGACTTCTCCTTTAAGTTCAGTTTGGATTTTTGTACTTTGTTTTTATATTTACCACTTGTGTATTTTAAAGATCTTAAAATCTCATTTCCTGATAAGAGGGTCATGTCACAAATGCTGGTGTTCTTATCAGTAAATACTATTTTAGACATAAGCACACTGGTGTGACAAGCGCTGACAATTTATAAGACCAAGGAACTCGGGTGGAACTCACAGCAACGTTCTGAGTTTTGTGAAAACTACACTTCTCTTTTCTCTCACTTCTCTTATTTTTCTCTTCTTGGTAAAAGGTTCTTGTCCATTCCTCTGCAGAGGACTACTGAGAAGGTAAGAATGAAAAAAAGTTTTTTACATGTTAAAGAAGAAGACTGAAAAAAGAAAAAAAAAATTACTATGAAAAACTGAATAACTAAAATTTAAGTGATAAACTGTAATAAATGTAATATATTATTGACATTTAGCTTTGGTTTTTGTTTGTGTATTAACCTAGGAACATGAAAGCACCACTTCTACTTCATTTAATTTTCCAAGGTACAGTGTGTGTTTTCCTCTTTTAGACATGTTTTTGGGCATGTTAAATATTACAATACATTTGAACTGCAAAATATTAATTTAATAAAAATCAAGACAATGCAATTTAATAATAGCCTACTTCTGTTAACTGAAAGTTTACCAAACTGGGGCCAATTGGATAAATGTAGCCACTATGTTAATGAATGTGTCCTAGAAATTAGTTTCATTAACTAGCAGTTAACCAGGTAATCAGTCTTACTTTTCTAAATCAAATTAGGCAAATTTACTGACTGTAACTGATTTTATAAGTACCTGTGTGTGTGTGTGTTTCTGCGTGCGATATATGTTTGTATGTGTGACAAAGAGAGGGACAGTGAAGGAAATTAGTCCACCTTAAGACTATCTATCAAGAATATTAATAGCCACTATATGGCTATACTACTCACTGGCTGCATATAGGCTGAAATCTAAAAAAAAACAAACAAAAAAAAAATATATATTTTACACTGATGCCAAAATGTGCTTACAGAGAAACGTTTTTTTTGTTTGAAATCATAGTTAGTAGTAGTAGTAGTAGTAAATCTTTTTTTTTTTTTTTTTTTTTTAGATTTCAGCCTATATGCAGCCAGTGAGAAAGATACATACATGCTTCTCATACTATAGACCAAATCAGCAATGACATATTTAAAAAATCATATAAAAACAGCCAAACATCTTTACACTAAATGTTTACAGCAGTCACATATGATCATCAATCTACCACTGACACTTGAGGCAAATGAAATGCTATTTCTAGACTAAATGAACACAGCCATTAATGACTCCAACTATTTCCCACAGGTGTTCTGCTGTATGATGCTTTGGGATGGGAAGTGAGAATGCCAAAAGACATTCACGGCCTCAGAGGTTCCTGTCTGGTTATACCATGTTCTTTCAGCTACACATCATACCCACCCAAAAACCCACGTAGAATTGTGTGGTATCAGTACTCTAGTAATTATCCTTTAGTTTATGATCCTTTGCATCCAAAAGATGTCATTGAGAAGTTTAGAGGTAAAACTGATTTATATGGAAACTCAAGTTGGGATTGCAGTCTGCTGATACAAAACCTGGAACCGTCCCACCATGGAGAGAAATTATATACATGGATTGACCCTGAAAATGTTGGAAAGGGCACATACAAATTTTATGAAGTCACCTCTACAATTCAAGTTGATGGTACGTTAATACTTTGTTCTTCAAATTTGACTGTCTCCTGAACTAGTAATGAGAGTGTGTTGCCTAAATGTGACATTTGTAGACACTGACACTTTTGACTTCTGCTATTTGTAGCTAGCCCACAGCAGCCCAGCATCATCATTTATGGAGGTGAAAGGACGGGTGACACCATCACAGCAGTTTGTTCAACTTTCCACACGTGTCCATACAGAAAACCAAACATCACTCTGAACGGTATAGAAGGAACTGATCAAATAGACAATGAGCAAATTAAAGACGGCCTGTGGAAAATCACTCTGACACGCACAGGTGTCGTAAAGGCAGAATATTCGACTATTCGGTGTTCAATAGCACATTATGGTGGCATAACAGTGACAGCTGCACGAAATTCAAGTGCACTTTGTGAGTAAACAAATATAAGCTGCTTTATATGCCATTAACTATAAGATCACTTTAAATGCCACAGTTGGTACTATTATAAGATTTCAGTTCAATTGCAGGTATTCATCATTACATAACGATAGAGCCTGAACTGGCAGATGTCACAGAGGGCGTCGCAAAGAACTTCATTTGTAGTGTCTACCATTCCTGCCAGAATGAGACTCCAACCATCACATGGAACTATGAGAACATGCAGGTTTCAGAGTGGAGCAATAAAATTTCTGGTTTAAATCATTTCACCTATTCCAACATAACCTTTCTGGGTACAAAAGAAGACCATGGGAAAAAACTGATTTGTACTGCAAATTTTTCTAGAAGAGACATTATGGCATCGGCTGTCTTAAATGTGCAATGTGAGTAATTCATTAGCATCTTTTTGTCTCATTTTTGTATCATTCGTGTGGTTTTCTACTGATTATCTTGTGCTCTAAAACTTGTGAATTCAATCCAGATTAGAAGCATGTGCTTTGTTTTTCCCCATACTTTCATGAGTGTCTTTCCTTTTAGATCAGTTATGATTGCTAATATTAATCATTAATCTTTTTTATCCCTTTTCCATAATGAAGCAGACCCAGTGCTTGCTGAACTGAAGACTATTGGTATTTACATCCTAACGCCCTCCCTTGTATTCCTCCTCACTTGCATAATTGCCGGAGTCATCATATACAAGAAGCGACAAAGGTAACTTTTTGTGTAGACCTATGATTCTAGGCCAGGCATTCCTGAACATTTTTGTCAGTTGAACCCCTTAGAGGTAAAATATTTACCCTATGAGATTTTAAGTTAATAATCATTAATTAAACAATACATGTGCATGTTCATGATAGTTATTGGTCACATGACATGACATTTTTCATACACATGAGATCTGTTCCCAGGTCAAAAGATGCAATGTCACAAAACAAGCCTTTCTCCAAACCTCGAATGCCGTCACCAAAGAGGTACAGCACAATTGAACATATATATATATATATATATATGGAAAGGAAAAGGAAAGGAAAAGGATATATATATACAGTCATGGCCAAAAATATCAGCACCCTTGCAATTTTGTCAGAAAATGTTTTTTTGTTGTTGTTGGGTTTTTTTTTTTTTTTTTTTTTTGCATTGAAACAACAACAACAACAACTTTTATACTCAGACAACAGAGTAGAAAAGTCAAATCTGATACAATTCCACTCATAACCAAAAAATGCACTGGACAAAATTATTGCCACCCTTAACTTAATATTTGGTAGCACCCCCTTTGGAAAAAATAACTGAAATCAGTCGATTGATTTCGAGTTTCTTACACCTCTCTACTGGAATTTTGGACCACTCTTCTTTTGCAAACTGCTCCAGGTCATTCAGATTTGAAGGGTGCCTTCTCCCAACTGCTGTTTTGAGATCTCTCCACAGGTGTTCTATGGGATTCAGATCTGGACTCATTTCTAGCCATTTCAGAACTCTCCAGCGCTTTGTTTGTAACCACTTCTGAGTGCTTTTTGAAGTGTGTTTCATGTCATTGTCCTGCTGGAAGACCCATGACCTCTGGTGGAGATGCAGCTTTCTGACACTCGTCACTATTTGTTCCTCAAAATTCTTTGGTCATCATCAGATTTCATGATACCGTTCACACAGTCAAGGCATCCAGTGCGAAAAGCAGCAAAGCAACCGCAAAACATCTTTGAACCTCCATAGGGTTCTTTTCTTTGAAGACCTCATTTCTTTTTCTGTAAACAGTGCCATGATGTCCTTTACCGAAAAGCTCTACTTTTGTCTCATCTGTCTGCAGTACGTTCTCCCAGAAGGATTGTGGTTTTGTCACATAAGTTTTGGCAAAGTCCAGTCTTGCTTTTTTATGCAATGGTGTCCTCCTGGGTCTCCTACCATAGCGTCCCTTTTCATTCAGATGGCGACGGATAGTGTGAGCTGACACTGTTGTACCCTGTGTCTGCAGATCAGCTTGAATTTTTTGGATGTTAATCGTGATTCTTTATCCACCATTCAAACAATCCTTTGTTGTAATTTTTCATTAATTTTGCTCTTGTGTCCACGTCCAGGTTAGCTACAGTGCCATGGGCTCTAAACCTCTCGATGATATTGCACACAGTGGACACAGGAACATTAAGATCTTTGGAGATGGACTTGTAGCCTTGAGATTGTTTTTCCACATTTTTTTTTTCTTTCAAATCCACAGACAACTCTTTGCACTTCTTTCTTTTCTCCATGCTCACTGTGACACACAACACAAAGGTTGAGTCAACTTTTCTCCATTTTAACTGGTTGCAGATATAATTACTATATTGCCCACACCTGTTACTTGTCACAGGTGTGTCTAAATACAAATTACAGGACCATCACATGCTTGAAAAGCAATAATTTCTTACAATTTTGACAATTTTGAAATGGACAAAATGGAATTTTGTCCATTCCACACTCTCAGAAAAAAAGGTATAGTTCTGTCGCTGGGGCGGTACCCTAAGGTACAAAAGTGAAAAGGTACATCTTTGTACCTTACCTACTCCTAAACAGTACATATTAGTACCTTAAAGGTACATTTTAGTACTTTGAAAGTACATATTGGTACTTTAAAGGTACATATTGATACCATAAAGGTACGTGTTAGTACTTTAAAAGTACATATTTGTACCTTTTCTCTTTGTACCTTAGGGTACTGCCCCAGCGACAGAACTGTACCTTTTTTTTCTGACAGTGCATTTTTGAGTTCTGTGTGAAATTTTTATCAAGTTTGACTTTTCTTCTCTGTTTTTTTTTTTTTTTTTTTTTTTTTTGTGTGTGTGTGTTGTTGCAGTATAAACAAAAACAATGAGCATGTGAATACCAAAACATTTGCAATTGGAACAATTTTCTGAGAGAAGTGTTGCATTTTCTGACAAAATTGCAAGGGTGTTGATATATTTTTGGCCATGTACACACTGTTTTGTGTTTGTGTTTGTCCTGTGTTTTAATGGAATAACCACAACATTTTCCCTCATTTTATTTTCCACATGCACCTCAGTGATCCAAAGTCCCTCTCTGTAAGTATATTATTTACTCAGTGCTGCACAGTGAAAAACATACTCAGATCCTATGAGAATTTCTTATTGAAATATGCTATTGACTAATGTCTGCCTCTCTGTTCTCTCTTGTGTAAAATATTATGTTAAGGTTTATGATCATGAAGCTGAATACACCAACATGCACGAACTCAACATGTATGGAAATATCTAATGAAAACAACATAAAACCAAAATGAGCTCAATAGTGTGTTTTTTGTTGTTGCTGTTGTTGTTTGTTTGTTTGTTTTGTTTTGTTTGTTTTTTTTATTAACAATGTTAAACTTCATTAATGATAACAAAACATTTCAAATTAATTCTTAATAATCCTTTTTTACTTAAAATACCTTTATACTGTATCTCTTTTTGGAATAACAGATCTATTCATGCTGGTTAAGCAAATAACTGCTCTACTTTATCTATATGAATTATATATAAAAATATATAAATATTAATATCAAAAACTTTCTATTACTTTTGTACCTGACTATCCAATATGAATGAATCATATTATGTTAAGTGACATTCGATTTAGAATTTTTGTCTTTTTAAGGTTTGATTTTGTTTTCTCTCTTGTTTTTCCATATTTCACTCACAGCTTGTGATATATTGTAATATTGTGGAATTGTATGTTTATAAAACCTGTTATGCTGGAGCTAATTGCTGTTATTATATAGGACTATGCTGTCTATTATTGCTAATCATTATATATTTGATTTCTTTATCACAAAAATATTACATTTCACTTAACAATAATACAAAGTTAAATGTATTAATTATTTCAGCTTTATGTAAGCAGTTAAATGTTCTCAGCTTGGATAAAGTTCAGCCAATCGGGAAAGTTAATACAAATGTATGAAAGATGTGACTATTAATGCTTTTAAAAAATAATATCACAGGAGTTAGATGGGAGATGAGCAGGCTTTATGCAGTTGTTCCCTCACTTTTGTTCATCCACATTCATACTTGTTGGAATCTTTATTTACAAGAGACAGCACAGGTACCTGTTTGCATAGCTTATAGATGTCAAAATGGATGTCAAACACCAAGTAAGGCTGTATCTTAAAAAACAAAATGTTGTGTATGTCGTCACTATCCTGAGAGTACTTTGAGCAATGTGAGCACCTTACATAACTAAGGTAACGCGCATCAGAGCTGAATAGTGCGGCATATGTGTCGAACGTATTAAAAAAAAAAAACAGTCTATGCGTTCAAATCTACCTCGGTAGAACGCGTGCATGGATTTTGCATGGATCTGTTTACAAACCTGTCTATTGAGAACGTTTTAATGACATGATTTTGCTCCAAATTCATCAGTCCAGTTTCTGAAATAACTTCCTTTTTTGATCTGACGTGGTTTCACATCACAGAATGAGGCAAAATCATTATTTTATGTAGTACTCAATAAAGTGATAAAGGCTGTTTATTAGCATTTGCATTGCATATTCATATAAAAATGCCCGATATGGTTTGAAGAACAGAGATAATCCATTTAGTCGCAATCGTACAGATATGTCTTCATGTTTCATGATTTAAAATGTCTCTGAGTTTTATTCAGCTACGCAAAAGTGTATACCTTTGTCTATATTATAGGGATTTCCTGTATGAATTACATTCTATTACATGTATTACATATATTAATTAACACCTTATTTTGTGTAAAAAATAGGAATAATAATACTTCTCTGTAAGTTTTTTCTCCAGTGTAGGAGTTTTTTCCCCTCTCTCTTTTCGTCAACGATTTTAAATCTTAATTAATTTTATAATAAATTCTTATTGCTTTCTAAACATTCATAGTTAGGCCTCCTGTATGTTAAAGGAACACTCCACTTTTTTTGCTAATAGCTTAGCATAGATCATTGAATCAGATTAGACCATTAGCATCTAGCCAGATGCTAACGGTCTAATCTGATTCAATGATCTATGCTAAGCTATTAGCAAAAAAAGTGGAGCGTTCCTTTAACAGGTCATGCTGCAGTTTTCTGTAAAATATTGATAATCAGTAATAATAATTATTGTTTTGTTTAATGTTTTTATTTAGTAATAACAATAATCAGAATTAGTCATATTTATAAAAACAAAGTTTTGGCCAAATTGTGCAGTTCAGATTTTGTTGTTACAGTTTAGATTTTGGAAATCACTTAATATTGGCTCTCTGGAAATGAAGTCTTATTACACATTAATGCTATTTTTAAATTATTTGACATGAAAGAATGACAGAGATTAAAGTGAAGTTGTGGTAGAAATGGAATCCAAACAATATCTCTCCAGGGCTGGAAAAAAGGATTTCTTGACTGCTATATACATAATATTTATGGCTGTAGCATTTTTTTGTTTGTTTGTTTTGGTTTGTTTTTACATGCAGTGATGCCCATGATCACAGACAGACTTGTCATATAAAGAAAAACCGAGCCACATTTAGCATGTTACGTTAAATAATTACAGACTCTGATCCAATGTAATTCAGTAAGGACTTTTTTTTTCATGTGATCATCAATCAATCCTTAAAAACAAGCACAATAGCCTGCATTTCCTATCATTTATGAATATTAAGCCCTATGTTTACTTTGTTTATGCTCTGTTTATTCTGTTTAGTTTTTGTGTATAGCCTACTTTACTTAATCTCACTTGCACTCCTATTTTTTTATTTTATTTGCTTAAATATTTTTTTTACATATGTTTTTTTTTTTTTTTTTTTACATATGTGTTACAATTAATGCACATTCACCCTTAAATACTGAAATAGTCATTTCATGTGCTTTATCTTCACTAGTCAAATTTCTGTGATAGTTTTTTTACACTAGAGGGCCCATTTTTATTATCTTGCCTAGGGCCCCGCAAACCTACAGGCCGGCACTGCATGCGCAACAGGCTGATCTGTGATATTTGCTTCGCACATGCGTATAGCGCCCTCTTCAATAGTGGGACATTTGAAGAACATACGCTTTACCGGTCCGAAGTCGGCAAAAGTTTTTTCTAAAGTAAGGTAACGTCCTTTCCACATTGAATAGCTTCTCATCCTTACATGACTGTTAAAGTTAAATTGTATTTTCGTAAATCTTAATCTGTGCTCTAAAAACTCTAGGTGTTCGAGGTGGTCAGCGGGGTACAGTTGTACACAATATATCAAACGTACCCGCACTAGAATCCTATTGCGGCACATGCAGTTTAGTTGCACGATGTAAGATCACAGTCACATTCAGAGAATATACCTTTGTTTTGAGACTGTTTTTATGGTTTATTAGGCTGTTCCCAGCAGGCACACAACGTCATAAGATGCTGATATTTGGTTAAATTTTGGTTGCGACGTCGGCTGACCAAAATTCAATGTAAATTCAACGTCTAATGTCAACGTTAAATTGATGTCCAATACCAATGTCAGCTGACGTTGATATTTTGTTGTTTTTAGGTTGTGTAACCAAAATCCAACATTAAGTCAGCGTCAAACTGACGTCAAATACTGACGTCAACACAATTTTCATTCTCAACCAAAATGCAACGTCTGTCCGACATCAGGTCCAACGTCAACCTGACATTATATAGACGTCCAGTGCCTGCTGGGTTGTTATTATGTTTTATTTATTATATTTATTGTTATTATGTTTATTAGGTTAGTGTTTTTTTTTTTTTTTTTTTTTTTTTAATACTGTTACTCAACTTTTCAACTGCTACTATTAAAATGGTTAACTAAAATTGAATATTTTATCGCTGTTTGCCATTACTGTACAATGTTTTACAAATGAACTATTTTTAACTAAACATTACGGATGGGTGTCTCAACTGTACTCGGGTACTGTTCCAACTGTACCCGACATGGCTACAGTTGGAACAAAAAAGCTTCTTGTGTTTGTGAGGTAATTATGACATGGATGTTAATAAGTAGTAATATTGTCATATAAAAAATCACTTATTTTCAGTCCCGTGTTGGTGTGGCAACGTAAGTGTACCAACTGTACCCGTTCTATTTCATGCACTTCGTTCAAAAACAACTTTTAACGCGAAATACATTCTTCTTATGTTTTTCACTTTATGGGCCACAAGAGAATATTAATGGAATATTTTAAGACAGTTCCACACCGTTATCAGCATATGTTGACGTAGACTTCATCTGTCGTCATCTCTTGAGAGAATATCCGCCATTAATGCATCGTTAGAAGTAGAAGTTTTTTATTTTTTATTTTTTGACTTTCACTTCTGTATAGTGAATTGGCTAAAACTCAAGAGTTTCTGCTACGCCAGTGATTTTCACAGTTCCTGGTGTTTTCTGCGTTGGAACTTTGTTTCCATTTTCTGTTTTCCGATGATCAAGTCGTCCTGTAAACTGCTAAACTGATCTACTGTGGACGTGTAGTACGTAGCCTAACAATCTTGGAAGAGCATAAAGGTGAGTAAATGACAATATAATCTCGCATACAGCAAGACAGGCGTAACTTTTAATGTCCCAACTGAATGACTGCAGTAAAAATAGGGTGCGGTTTGAAATTTAGATTTCGTTTGGCTATAGCCTAAATCCGCAGAGCACTGTTCTAGACATGTAAATAACATTGTTATAGAAAAAAAAAATGTGTATAGCTCCAAATGCTGGTCAGTTAGAAATCTGAAACGTGTGTTTTCTTGATTGGCAAGTTTTGTGATTTTGAGCTTGAGCTTATCTGGTGTTCATCATGATTAACGTCAAAAAAAAAAAAAAAAAAAAAAAAAGACACAAAAAAGGACCTTTCATTGCTCTCTTGATTTTGCTTACATCAGTGTGAACAGTAAATTAGCCTATAATTTTTGTTATATTCTGAGAACTCTCAGGTTAATATATGAACCCTTTTGAAGCCAATGCAGTGCCCTAGACAAAGATTATTTTATGTGCAAAGACATCAGTGACATTTTTCTTTATCGTTTGGTGTGTTTTTGCCTCTTTAGTTTCTAAAGTCCGGTCCAGCATGGCTGTAAGGGCAGGAGTTCTTCTCTACTGGCTTCACAGTATGATTTTAAAGCTTTCTTTCCATACACCATATGAATAAATTATTTACATAATGATGGCTACTTTAAAATCATTTAATAAAAATTGTAACTTCTTTAAATGTATCATTTAACATCATTTAGTTCAGTTGTTTTAAATCCGAGAACATTAATTAAAGTAAAAAGTAATTATGTCTTTAATATTCTTTACCCTAAAAAAAATACTGGCCTGCGGTCCCCACAATGAAAAAAAAAAAAAAAAAAAAAAAAAAAGATTAAAAATAGTAAATGATGTTTATCTGAAAACATAACGATGCAAACAGGTTTTCTGTAAGGGGTAGGTTTAGGGTTAGGGTTGGGTGAGGGGATAAACAATATTGTTTGGTCAGTATAAAAACTACAGAAGTCTATGGAAATCCCCACAATTCACAAAAACAAACGTGTGTGTGTGTGTGTGTGTGTGTGTGTGTGTGTGTGTGTGTGTGTGATCAGCAGTGGTCCAGGTGGCAAAGCAGAGGCAAGTACATATCTTCCAATGCGTTCTTCTGCAACAAACCAGGACACAACAGATCATCTAGTGGAAACAGACTGAATCTATGGCATCTTTTGGATTATATTGGGGGTATAGATTTATTACTTAAGCAGGATTTAAATGTGTAGTATTGTCATTCCTCTTTACACTCTAAAAAATAAAGGTTCCAAAAGGGTGTTTTTACAGTGATGCCATAGAAGAACCATTTTTGGTTCCCCAAAGAACTGTTCAGTGTACAGTTCCTAAAAGAACCATTTTGAAGAACATTTTAAAAATCTAAAGAACCTGTTTCGACTATAAAGAACCTTTTCTGCATTTGAAAGGTTCCATGGATGTTCAAGGTTCTTCATAGAACCATTGATGCCAATAAAGAACCTTTATTTTTAAGAGTGTAACTCATATATAGATCAGCACCATCAGATATAAAAAATGGCTCTAATGTTCATTATCAATGTAAGCAAATAGATATTTTTGAATGGTAAACAGCAGCCATTTTGTTTTGTAATTTTTCATATTGTTTTGACAAATATTAGGAAACATTACATACAATTGTGTATTTACAAAAAACTATTAAACTATTAAAAGTCTGTGACCTTACTGAATTTATAGCATATTTTATATGTATTGTTTATATGTCGTAATTTTCAAAAGTAATAGTGTATAATGTTTAATGTTGTGCATGCTTATAGAATCAATACAATATTTTTTATACAAATTTCACTGTATTATGAACAGTATAAATGTTTGTAATCTTTTTGTATCTTGTTTGTACACAATGCTGCATATACAGCTGAAAATATTTTTATCATTAAATTTGACAAATTCAAACAGTCAGAAGCTGTTGTCTTACTTATCCTTACTAAAAACTTCACACATACTGTATATTCTTTTTTGTTGTAGACACCCACCACCCAGAGCCAATGCAAATCTGAGAGCAGAATACAAATCCGTATTTTATTCAAAAAAATAACATTGTTTCCATTATTACATTTTCATTGCTTCCATACATTTTCTAATTAAATTACATGAACTATGAAAAAGTTTTGGAGGAAATCATTTGACAAATCTTTTACTGTTGTCTTTGCACAATGAACAGAGAAAAAAAAAAATCTTAATAAAATTTATAGCGTCACACATTGGAGGCTAGCTGGTAAGAGCTATTAAACCTCACTCCCCTGATCAATAAGCTTAAATTCAAATGTATTTGGTCTGCGCTCTGGAAGCGTTCTGTTATTTTTGCTAAACTTTAATTACTAAAACTAATATCAAAACTGAAACTATACTAGGCTATATAAAAACTAAATAGAAATATGTTCAGAAAATACGAACTAAAGTAAAACAACATTATTAATGAAACTAAAAAAATCAAAACTGAATTTTATAACAATTGAAAGTGGTATTAAAATTAAAACGGAATTAAAACTGCAAAACTATAATAACCTTGGCGCGAATGTCTTTCATTGGTGCGTAAGGAGGGGGCTCAGCCAAATGAGGTGCCGGATTGGGTTTACAGTCTCCAATCATGTCAAATCTACATAATCATAAATGACGGAGTTGTTTCCACTCTAGGGGGAAAAAGCCTTGTTTACATAATGTTATATAATAGTATATAATATGTTATATAAAAGTATGTACTTTATATTATTATTATTTTATTTTTTTTTCACTTTAAACTTTATTTTTATTTTTTATCACTTTATTTTTTATCTGACATTTATTCTTGTTTAAAAAAAAAAAAAAAAAAAAAAAAAAATAAAGATTGCTGATGACAATTTTGTAACAGCCTAATACTGTTTTACAATTTAAATGTTATAATTTAACATAAAAAGTAATGCATACATCTAATAGTTCTAAATAAATAAATAATGGACACTTATATGTAAAAATGTCCCTGGAAATCAATTGAAGGTCGCAATTATTGCCCCTTAATTTAAAATAAATAAATAAATTAGGGTGTAAATCACTGCTGCGAACTGACTACTGCAGTAAAATATGAATAATATTGAATGTCTTCATAAATTAACGGTCCACAACAAGCCCCCTTACCAACACAAAAACAATGGTTGTGCTATGTGTAATGCAAACAGTCCTGGTTCTGCCCATGATCACATTCAGGCAGACGCAGACGTCACGTTCAGTGAGACAAGTGCATGGAGCAAAATTACATTTTTGGTCCTTTTCAAATGCCATATTAGAGTGGCCGCGATCAGTACCAGTGGCTGTGTCGGAGCCCTAACGGTTTACAGATGTGTGCAGTGTAAATAAGGGATAAGATATTCATAATTACCATCAGCATTCAAAATATACTTTGCTCAAAAATCTGAGGGGGCAAATTACATTTCACTTAACAATAATGCATAAAGTTTAATGTTAAATTTATCACACTCAAACAAGTATTTTATGAATACAGTTTTATATAACCATAGATGTTCTCAGCTTAGCTAAAATTCAGCCAGTCAGGGAAAGCATATAAGTACTTTACAAGTGAAAATAAAAATGTATGAAAAGATGTGACTATTAATGCTTTTAAAAAATATTTATTACAAGAGTTAAATGGGAGATGGTCGGGCTTTATGCAGTTGCTCCATCACTGGTGTGCATCCTCATTTATACTTGTTGGAGTCTTCATTTACAAGAGACAGTACCTGTTTGTATGGCTTATCGATGTCAAACTGGATGGCAAACAGCAAGTGAGGCTGTAAGTGAGCACTTATGCAGCAATTATGCGGACAGCGCCACCTACTGGTCAAGAAATCAGCTTTCTCTGTTTTTTTTTATTGCAGAGATGTCATGATATGAAAGGGCACAAACATAATCTGATCAGAGGTAGGCTGATGTATGACAATTATTTCATCCAGTTTCACTCAGTTAATTTAAAACCCTTCATTCATCTCTTATTACATTGGGTTACATCAGCCATATTCGTTTAAACATTTTCTTAAACGTTATAATTGATCATACCCCCCCCCCCCACCCCCCCCCCCCCATCACAAACAACATTATCATATTTTCACAAACATAGCCCACTTATTTATGTGGGTTTTGTACTTTTTGTATTGGCTTCTTTTGGATTTATTTCTGACGGCATAACGGGGGAAAAGTACGTTCGTATTCGATTAAATCAGTTTTGGTTTCGGTTTTGATTTCCATAGAGACTGACTGAGCTCAGTGGACCCGTAAAGTATCGCGAGATCTCGGAAATTATCACCGCCACTCGGCCAGATGCCCTATATTTACTGATAGAGTTTTAAACTACAGAGGTAGCTGTGTAGACATATTTGAAAGGACCCATAAAATGTTTCAAATACTTGTAGCTATGTTACATCATTAGTTCCTGGAAATATTGCTTATGTTCGCTTTGCAAGGTCTTACTAGTAAGTATGTTTGTGTGTTTTCTGCGTTCAACTTGACAAATGTTCCCGTTATTTGTTTCCCGATTAACAAGTCGTCGAAATTCATTTAAAGCGCTATGTAATCTTAATATAAAACTTAGCGGAACTGATGTTTTACATCTGCTAAAAATTATACAAGTCATTCCAAAATGGTGAAAGGTTTAGCACCATTTGTTTGCAGACGCCACTTACTTGGATGTCTTCCACTGAACCCAAAATAGTGTGCTTGTGCATTGTATTAAATAGTCAAGGAATACGTGGAACACCCAAAATAATTTATTTAATATTTATTGAGACATAAATATGTATGCATACATTAGTCCAGCATAACCAGTAGTTATTTAAAATTAAAAGAGATACATTGATATAGAAGTTAAAAAGCGCTTTTTTAATTATTCTATTGCCATTATATCATAAGGTATTTACAGTATTCAAAAGCATTAGTGTAACAGTGTTATGATGATGACACACTTTGATCACTGGACTAATGAATGAATATTCAGACACAGAACAACCAAAACTGAGGCATGAGACTCTAGCTGATGCTCTCGTTTAATCTAATGGTTTCATTTATCCATTTTTGAAAGTAAGATACACGGGTATAGACAGCTGGATGGTCAGTCATGCAGTCTTCTTGGCCCCAGGAAACGATGCCCACTTGGTACCAAATACCTGATTTCTTACACATCAGAGGACCACCAGAATCACCCTGCAGTCGACACACAGAAATCAGTGAGTAACATTGTGAGTTCGGACCCTTTTATACTGTATGTGAGCTGCTATTTCACATATTTTAATTAATTTATTTTGCAAATATTTTAATTAATAACTTTGTGTGTAATGTATGTTCACGCATCTGTTTTTATACCCTGCAAGACAAGGCTCCAGAGGCTCCAGCACAGATCATGGCGTCTGTGATACTCTTCCTACCCCAAACCCGCCTACACTGAGCCTGACTCACTATCGGCACAGTGGCCTCCTGCAGGAATTGAGGATTCGCTAAAAGCAAAAGAATGATGTGAGACAATAAGTGTCTGAATGGTTGAGCAAAGACCAACTTCTCATTTTCTACTAAATTTAGGAGTTATAGGTATCATGTTTTGTTGTATACAGGTGATAAGAATTGCAGACTTACAGACAGTTTCAGTTGCTCCCCACCCAGTGGTGACACAGGAGGTCCCAGGGTTGATGCTGGGGAAGGAGCTAGGCAGACATATAGGAGAGACATGGGACGTCATCTGTACTGGACCGGACAATTTCAGTAGTGCAATATCATTGTTGTGTTCGGTCTGTTTGTTGTACTTAGGATGGGTGATGACCTGTAAGTATAAGGAAGAAAAACTTATAAAACTTATAAAACTTATAAAAATAAATTGTTAATTTATTGCTGCAAGGATGCTGTCACTTTTGACTTTTGAATTGATCACAGTAAAGACAATTATACTGTTACAAAATATTTTTATTTTGAATAAATGCTGTTATTTTGAACTTTATATTCATCAATGAATTCTGGAAAAAAAAAAAAAAAAAAAAACAGCATCACAGTTTCCACAGAAATATTAAATAGCACAAATGTTTTCAACACTAATAATAAGAAATGTTAGAATGATCTTTGAAGGATCATGTAACACTGAAGACTGCTGTAAAGGCTGCTGAAAAGTCATCTTTGCCATTACAGGAATAAATTAAACTTTAAAATCAATTAAAATAGAAAACAGTTATTTTAAATAAAAAGACTTCTGTCAAAAACATGGAAAAAAAAAAAAACTAAAGCTAAAAAACTAAACTAAACTAAAGTTAAAAAACTAAACTAAAGCAAACTTTGGAATAGTGCAATTTAAATATTTAAAACTACTGTTTTAATGCAATAATATCATTGAAGATGATACCTTGGCAATTTCCATGACTTGAATATTTTTATTATTGGAACGGTCATATTGTCCAAGGACCACATGGGAATTTCCAGCCCTAGGAAGACAGTGACAAAGCAGGAAAAGTCTAAAATCTAAAATAACTGTAATAGATAGATAGATAGATAGATAGATAGATAGATAGATAGATAGACAGATATTTGTTCTTACTGAACAAAACAGTGGGCAGCAGTGAGAATCCAGTTTTTGCTGATCAGTGTACCACCACAGTCGTGCTGACCTGTTGATGTCTGAATCAAATATAAGGAATTTCATGAGTTTATCATTATTTGCAGAGAATGAGGCCCACCACACTAGGATACTCTGAGAAATGGATTCACTAGTATAAACAAAGATTGTGTCCTTAAACTTAAAACATTACCTGGATGGAGACCTGCCAGGGCCATACATGATCAATATCTACAGGGCTTCCCCCATAAACACTTGGCACATGTTCTGTCAGTTTTTCTGGCAGCTCTTCTGGCAGTTCTTCTGACAGATCTTCTGACAGATATTTTAGACGTTTTGGCAGATATCTTGGCAGATCCTCATCAAGACTTATATATCTTTTTACCGAGTCATGTGCCGGGTAACGCACTATAACTGGACGTTCCCCACATCCTATTACCATAGTTCACAAAGAAACAAATGAGAAAAGTATCACAATAACATGCCAAGTCTGTAGACCTAGAAAGACAGTGTCTATAGACCGATCAAGCATAACATTATGACCACCTTCCTAATATTGCGTTGGTCTCACTTTTACTGCCAAAACAGTCCTGATCTGTCGAGGCATGGACTCCACTGAAGGTGTCCTGTGGTATCTGGCACCAAGATGTTAGCAGCAGATTCTTTAAGTCCTGTAAGTTGCGTGGTGAGGCCTTCATGGATTGGACGTGTTTGTTCAGCACATCCTACAGATGCTGGAATGGATTGAGATCTGGGGAATTTGGAGGCCAAGTCAACACCTCAAACTCGTTGTTGTACTCCCTAAAACCTTCCTGAACCATTTTTGCTTTGTAGCAGGGCACATTATCTTGCTGAAAGAGGCCACAGCCACCAGGGAAAACCATTTCCATGAAAGGGTGTACATGGTCTGCAACAATGCTTAGGTAGGTGTTACATGTCCACATCCACATGGATGGCAGGACCCAAGGTTTCCCAGCAGAACATTGCCCAAAGCAACACACTGCCTCTGCCGACTTGCCTTCTTTCTATAGTGCATCCTGGTGCCATGTGTTCCCCGGGTAAGCGGCGCACACGCACCCGGCCATCCACGTGATGTACATCAGACCAGGCCGCCTTCTCCCATTGCTCCGTTGCCAGTTCTGATGCTCACATACCCATTGTTGGCGCTTTTGGCAGTGGAGATGCGCTGACTTAGTCATCTAAGCCATCACAATTTGGCTTTTGTCAAACTCGCTCAAATCCTTACGCTTGCCCATTTTTCCTGCTTCTAACACAGCAACTTTGAGGACAAAATGTTCACTTGCTGCCTAATATATTCCACCCACTAATTGTGCTGTGATGAAGAGAGAATCAGGGTTATTCACTTCACCTGTCAGTGGTCATAATGTCATGCCTGATCAGTATATATATATATATATATATACAGTC
This sequence comes from Cirrhinus mrigala, assembly GCA_036247105.1. NCBI lineage: Eukaryota > Metazoa > Chordata > Actinopteri > Cypriniformes > Cyprinidae > Cirrhinus > Cirrhinus mrigala. The sequence goes on from CM070021.1 coordinate 29,336,281, forward strand.
AAACCAAAATTTATTCAGACACCTTCAACATTTCTAACATTATCATAATTTATTCGCTATAGTTAATGCATTTGATATAGAAAATGGTAATAAAATAAGAACTCAAGAGTTAAACTGTGTCAGAACAAAATCATCTTGACATCAGATAACTTTGATAGAAAGGTATGTAACAAAACATAGTCAGGTCAATGTGTGTGTGTGTGTGTCACCTTTTATCCTCAAAAAACTCACCCAGAGTGGAAGCCACCAAAGCCAAGAAGCTAATGATCCAGATCATGTTGTACACAAGCACTTAATGTGTTGCTGTTGTTCCCATTAGGTCTCTCTCCTGCTTTATATTCTCTCCAGCATCTGTTAAACTTCGCAATGCATACAGGTGTTCCATGCAGTTAGGAGGAGCTCAGGAATGTTTGTGTTTGTCATATGAGGAAAAGAACAATAAAAATTTTAATTATTCTTTTCCTCAGGCTACTGACTGTAATAGGTGGATCCGCCAAACGAAAACAAAGTGATATCACCTGCTTTCCTAAAAAAAAAAAAAAAAATTCTAATTACATTTCTTTCTCCATGAATGCAGTCAATTGCAGAAACGAAAGTGTTGCATATAAAGTAGGCCTTTTCGAAATGTTCCGAAAGCTTCTAACAGATCTTTACATTCCTTCTAGCACATGATGAGACATGAGAAAATAAGAGACAAGATATTAAGGAAATAATAGGCTTTATTTTTAATTGAGTCATACAGAAAACTCTGAATGAATGAAATGCACAGGTGTAAAACAAAGGTAAAACAAAGGTAAAAGCACAGGTGTAAAACAAAAACCCTCCCTGTGGAATAATAATGAATAATGAGTGTAACAGCTAACTGAACAAGTCGCAAGGCCTCACCTTAGCTTACAACATATAATTACAACACCTTGTAATTATAGCCTGACTAACCTTGTAACCATTAAATAATAGCTTACTGACAGAATTACAGATTTGGAAATATTATGCTAAAATAAGTTAATATGCTAATACTGGTTCATAAGTGACATTACTTTGGTCACAAGCTATAGGTTGGTCTCATCTGACACAGTAACCGATGTGAGTTGATAAAAGCCTGTTTGAGAAGCAGCAAGTTGAAGTCGATCACATTTTGTCTCGGTTTTTGTCCATTCCACCAGCGCCCTGATAGAGCATGCACTGTAAAAAACAATTTGTTGAGTCAACTTAAAATAATTTGTAACCTGGCTGCCTTAGAATTTTAAGTTCAGTCAACTCAAAAAAAGTTTATTCAACTTGAAATGTTAAATTATACTAAGTGACAACTTAGATATTTGAGCTGAATCAACTTAAAATTTTAAGGCAGCTGGGTTACTTACCCATCTGTTAAGTTTAGCAAACACAAAGTTGTTCCTTAGTACAACTTAACATTTCAAGTTGACTAAACTTATTTTAGTTGACTGAACTTAAAATTTTAAGGCAGCAGGTTAACAAATTATTTTAAGCTGACTCAACAAATTGTGTTTTTTATTTTTTACAGTGTGGTGATGATGGGGTAACACTTTTTCCAGCTCCTTCTGTTAGTGCTCGTACTCATCCTTTTCTGTGGTCTGTGGCACAAGACATAAAAAGAAGTGATTTTAAAGATGATCTTTGTTCTGAGACGTAGCTCATTGCTTAATACAGTGTTTTAGGCACACTAAGAGTAATATTTTCTAACTTTTCCTAGTTAAACATCTGATTTAACTCAGCTCATTAGTAGAGAAACAGATGTGTCAGATAAAAGAAAAATGCCAAATTTGTACTGTTTTTGTTGTTCTTGGAACAGAGTTGGAAACACCAGCTTAATTATCTCTTTGTTATTGGGTAAAACTCTTTGGGTGGTTACATAAACTGGTTTGACTTCCTCAAGGTAAGAATATTAAATAAAGTTGCTTCAGTTATATAATCATAACTGAAAGGCATAGCTTTAAATCCATAAACAAGTGTAACCTGTAAATTGGCAAATGCAGTTTCTGTCCAACCAGGCTATGACCTTATTGCATTTGTCAATTATTTTTTTTGTCCTCTACACTGATTTTGTCCGTTAGCTTGTCATCCTCCACAGTGCTCTTCATGTTAAAGGCCAGGGATTCCAAAGTGTTCTTGGCAGTGACCTTCTCCCTCTGGGCTTCATCCTCTGCTTTCTATTCCATACGTTCAATTTTTTGCTCAAACGTCCTAAAAGAAAAGATTAGTGAGAAACTCACTGTGAAAGCCAGAGACCAGTTTTGAACTCAAGAATCAATAAGTCAATAATAATAAAGTCAACTCTTTGTCCAATGTCAGGGCAGGTTATTTTACCTTTGTCATTGGTGATAGTGATCTTGTTCTCTTTGCCAGTGCTTTTATCCACTGCAGACACATTGTGAATGCCATTGGCATCAGTGTCAAAGGTAATTTCAATTTGTGGCACACCACGAGGAGCGGGAGGGATGCCAGTCAACTTAACTTTGCCTGGAACGTTGTTGTCCATTGTCCCTCCTGATAATTTAATATTTCCTGATAATTTACTCCTCACCTCCATGTCATCCAAGATGTTCATGTCTTTCATTCTTCAGTCAAAGGGAAATTAAGATTTTTGAGGTAAACATTCCAGGATTTTTGTTCATATAGTGGACTTCAGTGGCGATCAGTGGGTCGAAGGTCCAAACTGCAGTTTCATTTGCAGTTGTTATTTTCTAAAAAAAAAAAAAAAAAGACCACAAATCTTGCACTAGCTCTCCAATGAGCGCCTTCACACATCGTTTAATCACGTTGGAAAAAATCACGCGCAGTTAGTTTTTCGTCTGTGTACATTGGTTCAAAAAGGTAGGGTAGGTCATTTTCTCGTCCAACTTCATAATCGGTGTCTTACCATTTTTTGCAAAGGGTGTTTGACTTTCTTTGTACGTTTGCTTTGTAAACACTGGGTCAGTACTTCTGCCTATGTCACTTGTGTGTGATTACGTAATGCTTGAGGTCGAGCTAGTGCAAGACGAACATTTGTGTTTTTTGGGTTTTTTTTTTTAGAAAACAACCAATCTGTCAGGTTGTGTAGCAGGCAGGCAGGCGGATGAAGGAGAACGTAGTTCAAACAATATGATTTTAATAATAATGAAAAGACAGGCTGACGGGTGTAAACACAACTGAAAATAATGACTGAGAATGGACAACCAAAGACAGAACAGCATGAATGGAGTTTAAATACTAGGACAAATGAGAGCAAATGAATGACAGGTGTAGGGTAATTAATCAAAAACCATAGTAACAGATGAGGAACAGAAACAGGAAGCAGGAGAACGGAACCAAAACACAAAGAACACGTGACACAATCGTTTCGCTATATAAGACCCTTATTCCTCGGTTGGGATAGTGTAGAGCCCTGTGAAGCTGCAATCTGTAATGTTATTATATTGTTTGACAAATATTAGGAAACATTACATATTTAAATAATTAAATATTTACAATAAACTAATATTGTTTCCATACATTTTAACTCAATATTCAATTCTAGCTTTTAATGTAGCTCTTTACACTCATTGGTTGAGTCATTGTGGTTGTGTCAGGCCATGATTTTGACAGCACCACAGTGTTTGGGGGAAATCATTCAACAAATATTTTACAGCCGTCTTTGTACAGTAAACAGAGAAAAAATATTCACATAATCTTAAAATTCACAGCATCACACATTCTAGTTTCCATGTGTAGCGGAGGCTAGCTGATAAGAGCTGTTAAACCTCACTTCCCTGATCTCAAGAGGTGCACTAGAGGCTCCACTCTGAGCGAGTGAGAGGAATAGAATGGAGGGGTTACATATGCACCACTTACTGATGACTCTTCTATATTCACAGAATAAACAAAACATTTATTGTCCCAGAAAACATGCTGTTCTCCTGACCTTGTGCACCAACCCCAAAAGAGGTACACAGAGGTACACTGCTGTCTCTCAAGGCCTAAATTTATTACAAACCATGTAATAAAGGGGTGTCAAACTCAGTTCCTGGAGGGCTGCAGCCCCAGTTAAGTTCCAACCCTGCTCCAACACACAAACCATGTAGTTTTCATAAGCCTGAAGGACGTGATTAGCTGGATCAGGTGTGTGTTTAATTAGGGTTAGAGCTAAACTCTGCAGGGCTGTGGCCCTCCAGGAATTTAGTTTGGCATCCCTGATGTAATAGAGGGTATGCACTGACGTCACTTTTCCGAAGGGGAAAGCTGGACGATATGACAATATGACGGTGTCAAAATCAGACACATATAAGTGTTAGAAAACATGATTTCTGGCTGCATCAATATTCACTGACCACTGCATATTTGTTAAGTTGTTAGGAACATGATATCAAGTTCAGCAACCTTTAGTTTAAACTGATTATCGTTTGTTTTACTCGCGTTTTCTCATCTTCCTTATTAAATCCATTCACGCTGAAGGCTCTTTTGCCACTCAGTCCGGCTGAGGGAGTGTGTCCCGGCGGGAAAGTGACGTCAATGCATACCCTCTATATGATGTGATGTAACGATGTAATATGTGTCATAATAAAAGTGTCTGATTCCTTTAACTTAACAGCTGCTATGATAAATGCAGATATCTATGGTGTTTTTTTCACCATGCACTTCAGCAAACCAAAATCCTATTCAGTGAGTGTATTATTTTTTTCTACCATTACTTTATTCAACTGTGGAAAACATAAGCCTATTCAGATTCTGTGGTTTCAAATGCTAGTAAGTTATTAACTGACCTCTGTATCCCTATTTTCTCTTGAAATATTACATTAAGGGTTATGATTATGAGGCTGATTATACCCACATGGATGATCTCAATGCATATGAAAATATCTGATGAACAAAACTAGTTTTAACAGTGTTTTTTTTTTTTTTTTATTGCTCATAATAAATACATACAGAAGATTGCATACTTTTAGAATTATAGTCACAGTCTGTTTTTGAAAAAAATAAATCCATTCTACACCTTATGTATTATTCTATATAAGCATTGATTATATCACCCATAACTAACCTGCATTTGTTACATGCATTAATAGACCAAAGTAGGTTATGTGGGAGGTGTTCATGACATCCGTATCTTTTCATAGCTGCTAACTTTCCGCTGCAGTCAGAGACAGTCCTCTACAGAAACCAACACTGCTTGCTTGCACATTTAGGCTTTAGCATTTTGAATTAATTTGCAAAAGAAGCAACAAAAGAAACAACACATGTATCAGTCACATTGTCATCCACTTAAATTTCCAGTGAAGAATCTTCAAAGGTCAGAGGTCAACTACAGTAATTAATTTACTGTATAAGAATGTTTTACTAGGAAACCAGCAAATCTGTAGAATATTGAATACTGTAGCAAGCATTGAATTGTGCTGTTGTATATATTAATGCAAATTTGTTTGTCGATAACATTTGAAATTATATTGCTACTGAATTAACAGACTGTGATTAAACCAAATGTTCTCAGAAATAATCATCTTCATAAAAATGATTGTGAAAGGAAACATGTATAATCCCAATTAGGCACAATAACAAGTTCAGATTTAATAACTAGCTGTGTTACATGTTAAGTTCAGTTTGGCATTTTGTACCTTGTTTTTAAATGTACCACTTGTGTATTATCACAAATGCTGGTATTCATTCAGGAAATATTATTTTTGACTGTGGTCACAACACAAGTGCATTGATGAGCTCTGACCAGACCAAGGAACTATTTTTCACCCTGGTGGGTGTGAAAATTACTTTAAAAAAAAAAAATGCTTCTCTTATCTCTCGCTTTTCTTTTTCTCTTCTTGGTGAAGGTTCTTATCCATTCCTCTACAGAGGACTACTGAGACGGTAAGAATAAAATTGTTACATTAAAGTACTTTACAAGAAGAGTGGAGGGAGGAAAAGTAAATTATTGCGAAAAACGACAATTTAAATGATTAACTGTCAGGCAGTGCTGGAAATTCACCCATTATTGACATTTAGCTTTGGTTTGTGTTTGTGTATTAACCCAGGAACATGAAAGCACCACTTCTGCTTCATTTACTTTTCCAAGGTACAGTGTCTGTTTTCCTCTCTTAGGCATTTCTTGGGCATGTTCTGTCACAATAAATGTTTATAAACATTCATTAATATACACTGCCGTTCAAAAGTTTGGGATCAGTAAGATGTTTAATGTTTTTTAAAGAAGGATTTTCTGCTCATCAAGGCTGTGTTTAGTTGATTAAAAATACAGAAAAAGCAGTAATGTTGGGAAATTTTGCTATTTAAAATAGTGGTTTTCTATTTTAATATACTTTAAATGGATTTTTTCCTGTGATGCAAAGCTGAATTTTCAGCATCATTACTCCAGCCTTTAGTGTCACATGATCCTTCAGAAATCATTCTAATATTCTAATTTATTATCAGTGCTGGAAACAGTTGTGCTGCTTAATATTTTTTTGAACCTGTCATATTTTTTTAGGATTCTTTTTTAATTACACTTTTATAACAATATGCACTATCATTCAAAGTTTAGGGTCAGTACATTTTTTCTTTCTTTCCTTGTTTGAAAGGATTTAATACTTTTATTCAGCAAGGATATGTTAAATTGGTAAAAAAGTCATAGTAAAGACTAAAATAGTAAATAGTAAAGAAAATATTTATATTTAAAAAAATGTTTCCAACATTGATAATAAATCAGCACATTAGAATGATTTCTGAAGGATCGTGTGACATTGAAGATGGCTGATGAAGATTCAGCTTTGCATCACAGAAATAAATAATATTTTAAACTATATTAAAATAGAAAATTGTTATTTTAAATTGCAATAATATTTCATAATATTCCTTTTTTCCTGGATTTTTGATCAAATAAATGGAACTTTGATGAGCATAAGACACTGCTTTAGAAAACATTAAAAATCTTACTGATCCCTTTTGAACGACAGTGTAATTCAGTCATGAAGTATCAAAATAATGCAATCAAATGCTACACAATCAAGTAAAATCTTACACACACAGGGAAAACTTTATTCACAGAAGTCAAAAATATTCTCAGTTTAATCAACATTTTGAAAAATAAATAAATAAATAAATAAATAAACCCGTAAGCAAGTGTGCAGAAGCATTACCCATTACAGTGTAAATTGCGTGTCTGTGTGACATTTCGAGTGTGTTGTTGAGAGTAGGAGATTTATGTCGTCACAAGTAGGCGGTGGAAAAAGGACTACAGATCAAGATGGAGGCTCTTTAAAAACTACAACACCTGCAACTACAACTACTAATAAATACCAGACGGACAAACAAATGCTCTATAATTGACAAGTACTGTCAAAAACAAACTGTCAAAAGGTTTTGACTTAAAAGACAAAAGTTATTTTTAATCACAATATAGAATGACAGTTGGCACATGCTCATTACATTTCACACCTAACTTTACAAATGTCTCATACTATAGACCAAATCAGCAATGACAAGGTTTAACAACCATACAAAACCAGCTAAACGTTTATAGCAGTCACAAGAGATGAATCTACTACTGACACTCATTAAATCTATGAAGTTTAGTGGTATTACAGTGTTCTATACCAACAGAAAACAACATGAGACAAATTAAATGCTAAAATTTCCAGCCTAAATAAACATGCAGCCATTAACTGCATTCATTTTTCACCCACAGGTGTTCTGCTCTATGATGCTTCGGGATGGGAAGTGAGAATGCCAAAAGATATTCACGGCCTCCAAGGTTCCTGTCTGGTTATACCATGTTCTTTCAGCTACACATCATACCCACCCAAAAACCCATATAGAGTTGTGTGGTACCAGTGGGTCTCCGAAGGTTATCCTTTAGTTTATGACCCTTTGCATGAAGACAATGTCATTAAGAAGTTTAGAAGAAAAACGTATTTATATGGTAACCGATCAAGTGGGGATTGCAGCCTGTTGATTAAAAACCTGGAACTGTCCCACCACAGAGAGAAAATATATGCATGGATTGACCCTGAAAATGTTGGATGGCGCACCTACAAATTTTATGATGTCACTTCTATAATCTTAGTCGAAGGTATGTAAATACTTTATTCTTCCTTAGACTCATGATCTAGTTATGAGAATCACTTTTATGATTTCATTATGATTTTAGGATTGTGGTATTTCTTCTATTTGTAGCACATCCACAGCAGCCCAGCGTCAAAATTTATGGAGGTGAAAGGACAGGTGACAAAGTCACATTAGTATGTTCAACTTTCCACACGTGTCCATACAGCAAACCAAACATCACTCTGAATGGTATAGAAGGAACTGATCAAATAGACAATGAGTCTATTAAAGACGGCCTGTGGAAAATCACTCTGACACGCACAGGTGTCGTAAAGGCAGAAAATTCAACTATTCAGTGTTCAGTAACACATCATGGTGGCATAACAGTGACATCCACACAAACCAAAGGTGCAGCATGTAAGTAAACACAAATATAAACTGCTCTGTGTGCTATTAGCTATAAGTTCACTTAAGATGCCACAGTTAGATCTATTACAAGATTTTAGTTCAATTTCAGGTCTTCATCATAACTGTAATGGAGCGTCAGCAGAGTGAGGATCCATATGCAGCTTTATTGAAACCGTGGTCATACAGGCAGGGTCAATCAACAGCAAACTGAACAATAAAGTCAAGGCAAATCGTAATCCAATAACGAGCATTAGGTCAGGGCAGGTGGCAAACAATTACAACGAGAGAAAACAGTCCAAAGGTAATCCACGGGCAGATGAAGCATGGGCAGAAATGCTCAGAATTGTGCACCAGGGCAAAACAAGACTTCGTGAACAGAAAGTGTCTGGGAGTGGCTTAAAGGGAACCCTCCCTGATAGCACACATACATCCTGGAGACGTCTGCATTTACATCTGCTATTTTTTTTATTTTTTTAGAATGTTTGCTCTTCTGCAATACATCTATAGGACATTTCCTATCAGATGTCAAATAGACGTCTATTAGATGTCTTTAAGAGGTTTATGATTTAGAATTTATGTAAAACTGACATCTTACAGATGTCTGTCATACGTTTGTACACAGCAGATGCTTTCTAGATAAAGTGATCTTTAACAGACATTTTGCAGATGTACGTGTGCTATCTGGGCTGGGTATTAATACTACATTCCAGACAAATTGAAATTCGTATTTTTCCCACCTCCTACTTGGAAATAACGTATGGAACACCGCTTGAAGTCAGATATCTGACCTGTGAACTCAGGGCAGATCCATCTATTCCGAACTCAGCAGGACGCATCTTTTGACGTCACTGCTTCCAACGAGCATAGCAAGGAGCTACCTTATGTCAAACTTAAAAAACATTAGACATTAAGTTTATAAAATTATATCTTTATTTTATTGTTTCGTTAGCTGTTTTCAAAACGAAATTAAGCATTTTGGCATTTTTTTTTTCTTATGTTTTTGTCATAATTGACACAAATATGTTAACGTGAAGTGTGATTGATTGGAACACACTGAAGTTGGAAGTGGGATATTCCGACTTTGTTTGGAATGCGGCATAAGACTTGTATAGCTTAAAATGGCGTACATTATGTCTCTTACTGAAGTATGTAGTAGAAAACCCATTAAAGATTTACATTATTTAAAAAATTCACAATTATATACATATTTTGGACTATGCTATACCATCGATTTTTCCCACAAAGAGTCTGAACGCATCAGATATCAAATGAAATCATGATAATAGTATTAAGATTTTTTATTATGATTTTATATTCAGACTTTGGGGAAAATCGGTGATACAGCATTTGGTTTAAGCATACACTTTTATCTATCGCCACCTGTAAGCTCTTTCAGTAGCTGTGGTCATCGTATCTGTGCTGTCCTCGCAACTACGTTGCCCTGAAGAAGTTAGACAGCTAGCTAATAAATGCACACGAAGCAGTTTATGCTTTCCAGAATGTTTACTTATGTGATAGCTCGTTTCCTTTTGATTTGTAAAACTGAAATGCATGAAATTACAATTGTACATTAATTCCGTCGATATACATGAATATGAACGCGTACAGTCTGCATGTGCATGCTGTAGGGATGGAAAACTTACTCCCATTATCATAATATATCGATCGCAGTCTCCACCTTTAGAAGGTAACATTGTCTTAGCACATAACACTCTTACAGACTGATTAAAAATAGTCAAGAACTTACAAGCAATATCTTTCTCCAAGGCAATAACCGTTCGCGAGCTGAATAAACACTGCCTATATGGAGAAGACTCATAAAACTGCAATATTGAAAATGGCCTATATGTGTCAGTGATACACCATGACCAGACAGAACAGTAGCCTATCGGTATTTTATTTTTCGAGCTGTGTTGCGGTAGAATTAGCATTGAAAAGTGCCAGTAGCTCACTGTCCAACCGTTCTACGTAATCAAAATTATGGCGCACCCCGAAGTCCAAAATAATGTGGATTTTAAATAACGTAAATCTTTAATGGGTTTTCTACTACATATTTCAGTAAGAGGCAGCATTTACATTATATTAAGTTATACAAGTCTTAATACACAGGGTTCCCTTTAAATAGTCCACAGATGAGGTGAAAATGCAAAGGGTGATCAGTGCCAGGTAACTGAGTGGGAAATGTAGTCCAAATTGGGGTTAATACTTGGGAGAAAGATCGCACTGTTAACGAGCGGGAGGAACCGGAGGAACGGGAGTTTAATTTGTGACAATAACATAACGATTGAGCCTGAACTGGCAGATGTCACAGAGGGCATGCAAGAACTTCATTTGTAGTGTTTACATTTCCTGCCAGGAAAGTAATCCAAGCATCACATGGAACTGTGAGAACATGCAGGTACGAAACATATTCCGGTTTAAATCAGGTCACCTATTCCAACATAACCTTTCTGGGTGCAAAAGAAGACCATGGGAAGAAACTGATAAAATCTTGCACTTTAAATCTTGTGAATCCAATCCAGAAAAGAAGCATATGTGCTTTGTTTTTGTTTTGTTTTTTTCCTGTAGCTCATACTTACGCCATTGTCTTGCCTTTTAGACCAGTTATGCTATCATTAGTGGTGTTCTAAAAAAACATATGATTACCTTTTTAGCCCTTTTCCATATTGAGGCAGACCCAGTGCTCATTGGACTGAAGACTATTGGTCTTTACATCCTAATGCCCTCATCTGTGTTCCTTCTGGCTTGTATACTTGCTGGAGTCATCATATACAAGAAACGACAAAGGTAACTCTTTGTGTACTGTATGTTTCTCCATACCAGGTGTTCCGAAATTTATTGTAAATGAAGTAAGAAGATGATTTTCAAATACTTGTCTCTTTCTGTCTATAACTTCACACTTCAGCAAAGGCTAAGTAGATAAGGTCTAAAATAAGGTGCCAAATCACTTACCATGTTTGGCCATGTAGATGTTCATGATATAAAGCAAGCAATGCTTATCTAGTTACGGTCACGTTCGATGTACTACAAATGAGATCGGGGTCCAAAATGCAGGGAAGGGAATTTTAATTCAACAAAACACAAATAAACATAAACCAAAAGGCCAAACACGGCACAACACGACTAGAATCAAGATCAAAATAAACAGAACAGAAACACAATCTAAAACATGATCAAAACGGAGGAACACACACGAAGACAATGCAGCCAGAATGAGTAGTGGGAAATGAGAGTTCTTATAGACCAGATAATTGTGAACAAGTGAGAGCTTAGATGAGTGCTAATGACCAGACAGGTGTACAATCAGGGAAGTGCAGTGCAGGGAAGGGAAAACAGCGACCTCAGGTGGCTAAGGGAAGCCCCACAGCCCAGATCATGACAGTTACATTATATATTTTATGCCTTTGATCTTTAATTATCTGTACCTTCTTTTAAAGGTTATTTAACATATGTTCAGATTACTTTGAGAATCACATTGATATGCTGCAGTGAGGTGTATCACTTATAGTCAACATGCTGAAATCATGTTTAAATGCATTAAATAGGAGGTCAAATCAAACATGAAATTAAAGTAGAAATCAAACAAAAGGTTAAACACATTAAACTGTTCTTACACATAATATCTGTTCCCAGGTCAAAAGGTGCAAATACGGTGTCAGGAAAAGTGTCTTTCTCTAAACCTCGAATGCCATCTCCTAAGAGGTACAGCACTTTTGAACCACATTTGAACCCTTTTTTCCCCAAAAGAACAAAATATATTTGGTATTTAAATGAAATAACAAACATTTGTATTTTCCCCCAGCAACCCCAGTGATACAGAATCCCTCTCAGTGAGTATATTATTTATTTCTGCTATTACTGTGCTACACTATGAAAATAGATTATTTGACAAATCCTTACTAAAATTGTTGGCTCTGTTTTTTCTTGAAATATTCCATAAGGGTTATGATTATGAAGCTGATTACATCAACGTGGATGAAGACAACATGTATGGAAATATCTGATGAAAATGCTACATGCTTTAAAAAGATTAACAGCGTCAGACTTCATTAACAGTAACATTTGTCGTGCAATATTACGTAGCATCAAGATATCATGTGTAACACAATACTTTACATACTTTTATGCTATATCCATTAATCTTTGGATTCTTTGGGGCAGGTTGGTTGAGCAAACAACTACTCTGAAGTATCATTGTGAATAATATATGTAAAGTATGCTGATTGTTAAACATTTCTCTACATTTGTACCTGACTATTAAATATGATTCAGTCATACTAATATGTCTAATTAAAGTTTCATATTAAATTACTTTTTTGAACAACTATTTGCTTCTCATATTATAACAAGCTTATGACGTAATTCCTTCCTGAAATCACTGAGTCTGGTCACTTTTTTTTTAGTTTTATTCACAGTGTTATCCAGTCAAATGCTCTCAGCTTGGCAGTTCAGCAATTCAGTAAATGCCAAGTAAGTGCTTTACAGTGGCAAATACAAATGTTTAATGAAATGACAAAGCTATAGTATATTGTTGCATTTAACAATGTAGCAAAACAAAACATTAGCTCTTTTCTGGTGACGAGAATTCCCGAGATTTGAAAGAGATGACTTCTCTCATGCTTAATAGGTAAGATATTTTATTTAAACCATACATAATCATGTGCCTCTTTAACAGTAGCGTGTGTTTGCTATAACGTTAACCGGAAAGAGTCATTTCATGGGTTTATTGTAGTCTGTTATGGTGGATTTCATTTTAAAGAATGGATCGCATAAATTATACACACAATATGTCACCAAATTAACAATTAACACTTGTCGCAAAGCACAACCAAAACAATATTTTTCCGCGTGGCCCGTGCAGTTTTATTTTTCAACCGCTAGAGGGCAACAAACTACACAGTGTAATTCTTTTTCTTGAAGTAACACGCCACTGTTTTTGAAAATAGGCTCATTTTCCAACTACTCTAGAGTTAAACAATTGAGTTTTACCATTTTCGAATCCATTCAGCCAATCTCTGGGTCGGGCGGTAGCACTTTTAGCATTGCTCATTGAATCCGATTAGACCGTTATCTCACTCAAAAATAACCAAAGAGTTTGATTTTTTTCCTAATTAAAAATTGACTCTTCTGTAGTTACACTGTGTACTAAGACCTATGGAAAATTAAAATTTGCGATTTTCTAGGCCGATATGGCTAGGAACTATGCTCTCATTTCGGCGTAATAATCAGGGAACTTTGCTGCCGTACCATGGGTGCAGCAGGCGCAATGCTATTTCGCAGCGCCTGAAAAAAGGCTATCGTCCGTCATCATAACCAACGTGACCACCTGCTTGCACATGGAGACTATAGGCTCGTTTGAGATGCGCCTCGCCTCACCTGAAATGTAGGCGAGAGTAGGCGGCTGCAGTGAGGGGAGGAGTGAAAAAAGTGCAGTCAAGACGGACAGTTCTGACCTCTCGAAGTAGAACAGATACCTACGAGATCAAACAAACACTTAGGTGCTGTGTTGCTGATAAACATGATATAATTTCAGCTCTGTTGTTTTTGTATGAAAATAAATATGATGAACAAGACACTCAAAGTGCTTGCTATTTAATTTCATACGAAATGCGTATTTATCATCCATTTTTACTTAAATACAAACGTGTATTTTAGATTTTTATAGAAATATGACAACAATCACATATCTCACACAGAGATCGCACTGGCATAGTGTTTGAGAATATTCATGCATAATTTAAACACATAACCACATTATATTAGATTAAAAAATAAAACATTTTAGAAAAGAACGGCAACATCACGGTTGTCTGAACCAATGAGCTTTAAGCTGTGTCGTCATCCAGGCGTCTCTCATAGTGCTTTTGGTCAGCGCAGTCGGTGGGGAGCTACTGCGCCCGACTGCGCAATCCGACACAGCTGCCTCGCCGTCGCCAGAGTTTTTTGCCACACGTCAGCATGACATCAGAGCAAGGCGGACATAACTCGGACACATTTCTAACCGGCATGCATCTTGCGGTGATCACCGGTGATCGATTCTGCGCAGAATTTGCTCATCTCAAACGAGCTTTATTTTCAGGCACTGCCTAATATCATTATGCCTGCTGTAACGCGCACTTCCGCTAACGCCGCGATGACTTCACTTTTGCCGCACGCACCTAAGCGAAAGCGAACGCGGCGAGTATAAATCAGGCTTAAGGGGGAGGATCCTAGGAGCTGTATTTATTTATTATTATTATTTTTTTTTTTTTCATTTTTTTTAACGTTTCTATAGATAGATAGATAGATAGATAGATAGAGATATCTCTTTAAATAGGATTTTAATCATATATTTTTTTTTGCATTAAAATTTCATAATTAAAAAAAAGAAAAGAAAACTAGCCTAATAAAATCAAGCTTACTGAGGACAAGTAAACAGTCACGAATGAAAAAAGAAAAGAAAAACATAATTCAGTGATTTAGTCAAGGACAGTGAGTGATTTCTTTCTAATGTTTGACACAAATGGTAACAGCATCTAGGCTGCTTTAGAGGAATAGTTCACATAAATTCCGTTGTTGTTCTAAACCTGTATGAGTTTTCCTTCTGCTGTTGAATGCAAAAAAATATAGTTGAAACAATACTGGAAAAAAAAAAAAAAACTATAACAACAAACAAAGAAATTCATACAGGTTTAGAGCAACTTGAGGGTGAGTACATGATGACAGTATTTTTATTTTTGGGTGAACTATCCCTTTAAAATCTCATCATAAAGATCTCATATAGCCGACTACTACACATGCTTTACCTTACACTACGTTTTATTTTTAAGACACAAATGGCTGCGTTGATGAGGAAACGTAACTAAATTTGGCACGTAACTATGTGTATTTGAACATTTAAGTGCAAGGTGCAAAAAAGAACTCAAGTTTAGTCAGGCGCTGTACGAGCAGGTGTGCGCTGCACGTATCAGGCTGAAATGCATGAATGTGCCAAAATTAATTCTGCCTTGTTGCTTAATGTCCTTGAACAGTTAAATTTGTTTTAAACCACAACGCTTAATATGCATTTAAATAAAAGGATTCGCCTACATCATGACGTGCAAAACGATTTACATATTTTAACCAGGTTATCTCTCAACCCATGAACGAATATAGGCCTACGCTGTTCAAACACAAAAAGCAATGGGCTATACATCCAGCAAGTTTGGTATTCTACATATTCTACGTATTATACATCACCACTTGGCATTCCACAACTTTCACACCATCATCAGCTTTAGTAAAATAACCTAGATGGGGATTTGACTAACTCACTGTTTTCCCCTCTCCTCATTTTTTCAGATGGCCCTCTTTGTTTTTAGAAAAGCAGACATTTTTACTTATCGATGATAAATTCTATTGCGTACCATTTCCAGATTATCCCAGAACGAGGTGAAGTGAATGCGGACATTAGGCACAGCGATCACCTGAGATACGTGCACAGGCCGTTCAAAAGTAAAATATAGAATAAATGCATTGGATTTGTAAACCAAGTTCAAACGCAAAGTTTTAATCTCTAATGGAAACGTTAATGGAATTTGCGGAAAAGCTCCTAATAGCGCTAACATGTGGGGGGCGTGGTGGAGCTTTGGCGATCGGCGCTACCAATGGCCAGTCAATCTACTCCACAGCCAATCACGGGCCCCCTCCTCGTTCGGGCCCCGGGGCTTCAGCCCCGCCTAGCCCAATGGTTAATGCGGCCTTGATCATGACCACCTTCCTAATATTGCGTTGGTCCCACTTTTACTGCCAAAACAGTCCAGATCTGTCGAGGCATGGACTCCACTAGACCCCTGAAGGTGTGCTGTGGTTACTGGCACCAAGATGTCCCCACATCCTATTACCATAGTTCACAAAGAAACAAATGAGAAAAGTATCACAATAACATGCCAAGTCTGTAGACCTAGAAAGACAGTGTCTATAGACCGATCAAGCATAACATTATGACCACCTTCCTAATATTGCGTTGGTCTCACTTTTACTGCCAAAACAGCCCTGATCTGTCGAGGCATGGACTCCACTGAAGGTGTCCTGTGGTATCTGGCACCAAGATCTTAGCAGCAGATTCTTTAAGTCCTGTAAGTTGCGTAGTGAGGCCTTCATGGATTGGACTTGTTTGTTCAGCACATCCTACAGATGCTGGAATGGTTTGAGATCTGGGGAATTTGGAGGCCAAGTCAGCACCTCAAACATTGTACTCCTCAAAACTTTCCTGAAACATTTTTGCTTTTTTGGCAGAGCGCATTTTTTTGTAAAAAAAACTAAAAACCAGTCTTAAGTAGCACGGGTGTATTTGTGGCAATAGTCAACAATACACTGCATAGGTCAAAATTATTGATTTTTCTTTTATGCCAAAAATCATTAGGATATTAAGTAAAGATCATGTTTCATGAAGGTATTTTGTAAATTGCCTACCATAAATATGTTAAAACTTAATTTCTAATTAATAATATGCTTTGCTAAGAACTTCATTTGGACAACTTTAAAGGTGATTTTCTCAATATTTATTTATTTTATTTTTATTTATTTATTTTTTTTGCAACCTCAGATTCCAGATTTTCAAATAGCTGTATCTCAGACGAATATTGTCCTATCCTAACTGTCCTATATCAATGGAAAGCTTAGTTATTCAGCTTGCAGATGATGTAAAAATCTCAATTTTAAAAAATTATGACTTATGACTGGTTTTGTGGTCCATGGTCACATATATTGTATGTATCATACATTGTAATTTTTTAAAAGTAATAGTGCATAATGTTGACAGTTACCACTGTAAGCTACTACTAAGTATATTGTAAAAACTTTAATTTGGTGTAAAGTTGCTTTGCAACGATATGTATAGTGAAAAGCGCTATACAAATAAATTTGAATTGAATTGAATAATGTTTACTGTTGTGCATGTCTATACAATAAATAGAATATTTTTTACATAAATTTCACTGTATTATAAACACAGTAAATCTACTTAAATACATATCCTTAATACAAGTGAATACAATTCAGTATATTATTCCTAAAAAAAATAATATTGTTTCCGTTATTATATTTTCGTACCTTCTAACTCAATATTCACTTCTAACTTTTAATGTAGCTCTTCGCACTCATGGGTTGAGTCGTTGTGGTTGTGTCAAGCCATGATTATTTTATAGTTGTCTTTGCACACTGAAAAGAGAAACTCTTAAAAAAAATCTTAAAATTCACAGCATCACACATTCTAGTTTCTATGTGTAATGGAGGCTAGCTGATAAGAGCTGTTAAATCTCACTTCCCTGATCTCAAGAGGCGTACTGCTAGAGACTTATGTTAGAGGCTGCAGCCTTTATTCTTCTTATTAGTGCACCCACCTCCCATGCCGTAAACATCGGTACAAATGCCACTCAGAGCGAGTGAGAGGAATAGAATAGAACACAAACAATGTAGTTTTTTAAATTAGCCTGAAGGACGTGATTAGCTGGATCAGGTGTGTTTAATTAGGGTTGGAGCTAAACTCTGCAGGGCTGTGGCCCTCCGGGAATTGAGTTTGACACCCCTGATGTATTACTATTCAATCTATGACCATCTATGAGTACACTTCAGAAAACCAAAATCCTATTCAGTGAGTGTATTATTTATTTCTACCATTACGAATAAAGCTAATAAAGCTAAAGCTAATTCTAAAGCTACTTTATTCAGCCGTGGAAAACATAGGCCTATTCAAATTATGTGGATTCAAATGCTAGTAAGTTATTAACTGACCTCTGTATCACTATTTTCTCTTGCAATATTACATTAAGGGTTATGATTATGAGGCTGATTATACCCACATGGATGTCAATCTCAATGCATATGAAAATATCTGATGAACAAACAAGGTTTAACAGTGTTTTTTTTTTTTTTTTTAGCACCTTGATTTATGTATTAATCTACATAAGCATCACAAGCTTTGTATCACCAATAACTAGTCTGCATTTGTTCCATGCATTAATAAACCGGCTATGTGGTTGGTGTTGATGACGTTCAGTATCTTTTCATAGCTGCTAACTTTCCGCTGCAGTCAGAGACAGTCCTCTACAGAAACCAACACTGCTTGCTTGCACGTTTAGGCTTTAGGATTTTGAATTAATTTGCCAGAGGAGAAACATCACATGTATCAGTCACATTCTCATTTGCTTAAAAAAGGTCAACTGCAGTAATTATTTCATACTGTATAAGAACAATTTACCAGGAATCCAACAAATCTGTACTGTAGAATATGCAGTACTGTAGCAAACAGTAAACTGTGCTGTTGTATATATTAATGCAAATTTGTTTGTCATTGACATTTGAAAGTACATTGCTACTGAATTAAAAGACTCTGATTAAACCAAATGTTCTCAGAAATAATCATATTTGTAAAAATGATTGTGAAAGGAAACATGTGCACAATAACAAGTGTAGATTTAATAACTAGCTATGTTACATGTAAAGTTCGGTTTGCCGTTTTGTACCTTGTTTTTAAATGTATAACTTCTGTATTGTCAGAGTCACAAATGGTGGCATTCATTCAGGAAATACTATTTTTGACTGCGGTATCACAACACAAGTGCATTGATGAGCTCTCACAAGATTAAGGAGATCATTTTCACCTTGGTGGGTGGGGAAATCACTTTCATCATTTTTTCTCTTCTTGGTGAAAGGTTCTTATCCATTCCTCTACAGAGGACTACTGAGAAGGTAAGAATGACAAATAAAATTGTTTCATTAATGTACTTTAGAAGAAGACTGAAATTATTGTGAAAAATGACAATTTAAGTGATAAACTGTCAGGCAGTGGTGGGATTTCACCAATTAATGACATTTAGCTTTGGTTTTTGTTTGTGTATTAACCCAGGAACATGAAAGCACCGCTTCTACTTCATTTAATTTTCCAAGGTACAGTGTCTGTTTTCCTCTTTTAGGCATGTTTTCGGGCATGTTCTGTCACAATAAATGTTTATATACATTTATTAACAATTCAGTTATGAAATATCAAAACAATCAAATACCACACAATCAGTACAATCTCTCACACACAGGGAAAACTTTATTCACAGCAGTTAAAAAAAGCCATACCGTCTGCCTTACAGTCACAAGGTCAGTCATACGTTTTATTCCGAGATAAAATAATGAAGCTATAACACAGACACTAATATTCTCAGTTTAATCAGCATTTTGAAAAAAGAGTGAAAACCATAAGCCAGTGTGCAGAAGTATTAGCCTTTATAGTGTGAATTGTGCGTCTGTGTGACATTTCGAAGGCATGTCATCGTGGGTGGAAGATTTATGTCACCTCAAGTTGGCGGTGGTAAAGGTGTACAGATCAAGATGGAGGCTCTCTAAAAACTACAACACCCAGGTCAACTACCAATGAAGGCTAGACAGATAAGCAAATGCTCTATAATTGACAATTACTGTGACTAAAAACATACTCTGTCATGTTATAGAGTTTTATTGAGATCTTGACTCAAAAGTTATTTCTAATCACAATATAGAATCATAACTGACATGTGCCTGTTATGTGTCACTAATATTTTCACAAATTTCTCATACTATACACCAAATCAACAATGACAAGTTTTAACAACCATACAAAAATGATGAATCTACTACTGACACTCATGAAAACTACAATGTTTAGTGTACTGCAGTGTGCTACTGTATACTAACAGAAAACAGCATGAGACAAATTAAATGCTAAAATTTCCAGCCCAAATGAACATGCAGCCATTAACTGCATTAATTTTTCACCCACAGGTGTTCTGCTCTATGATGCTTTCGCATGGGAAGTGATCATGCCAAAAGATATTCACGGCCTCCAAGGTTCCTGTCTGGTTATACCGTGTTCTTTCAGCTACACATCATACCCACCCAAAAACCCACGTAGAGTTGTGTGGTATCAGTGGGTCTCTAAAGGTTATCCTCTAGTTTATGATCCACGGTTTCCAAATGATGTCATTGAGAAGTTCAGATGGGAAACTGATTTATATGGTGACCCATCAAGTGGGAAATGCAGCTTGTTGATTAAAAACCTGAAACTGTCCCACCATGGAGAGAAAGTATATGCATGGATTGACCCTGAAAATGTTGGATGGCGCACCTACAAATTTTATGATGTCACTTCTACAATCTTTGTTGAAGGTATGTAAATCATTTTTTCTTTCTTTGACTCGTGATCTAGTTATGCAATGTGAGATCGTGACATTTCTGCTATTTACAGCAAAGCCAGAGCAGCCCAGCATCAGAATTTATGGAGGTGAAAGAACAGGTGACACAGTCACAGTAGCATGTTCAACTTTCCACAAGTGTCCATACAGCAAACCAAACATCACTCTGAATGGTATAAAAGGATCTGATCAAATAGACAATGAGCATTTTAAAGACGCTCTATGGAAAATCACTCTGACACGCACAGGTGTCGTAAAGGCAGAACATTTGACTATTCACTGTTCAGTAACACATCATGGTGGCATAACTGTGACAGCTACAAAAGACAAAAGTGCAGAATGTGAGTAAATACAAATTTGAACTTCTTTATGTGCCATTTGCTATAAGTTCATTTAAGATGCCACAGTTGGACCTATTACAAGATTTCAATTCAATTTCAGGTCTTCATCATAACATTTCAATTGAGCCTGAACTGGCAGATGTCTCAGAGGGAGTCGCAAAGAACTTCATTTGTAGAGTCTACCATTCCTGCCAGAATGAGAATCCAACCATCACATGGAACTATGAGAACATGCAGCTCACAGAGTGGAACACATCACTTTCTGGTGTGGATCAGGTCACCTATTCCAACATAACCTTTCTGGGTGCAAAAGAAGACCATGGGAAGAAACTGATATGTACTGCAAAATTTTCTAGAAGAGGCATTATGGCATCTGTTGTCTTAAATGTGCAAAGTGAGTAATTTTTTTTGCATTTGTGACCCTGGACCACAAAACCAGTCTTAAGTCGCTGGGGTATATTTGTAGCAATAGACACAAATACATTGTATGGGTAAAAATAATTGATTTTTCTTTTATGCCAAAAATTATTAGGAAATTAAGTAAAGATCATGTTCCATGAAGATATTTTGTAAAATTCCTACTGTAAATATATAAAAACTTAATTTTTGATTAGTAATGTGCATTTTTAAGAACTTCATTTGGACAACTTTAAAGGCGATTTTCTCAATATTTAGATTTTTTTTGCACCATCAGATTCCATATATTGAAATAGTTGTATCTCGGCCAAATTGTTTTATCCTATCAAACCATACATCAATGGAAAGCTTATTTATTCAGCTTTCAGAAGATGTATAAATCTCAATTACGAAAAATTGTCCCTTATGATGGTTTTGTGGTCCAGGGTCACATTTTGTCTCATGTACGTCTCATCATTCATATGGTTGATATTCTTGCATTCTAAATCTTGTGAATTAATTATTTTTTTCTCTGTTGCTCATACACCATTGTCTTACCTTTTAGATCAGTTATGATATCATTAGTGGTGTGCTAAAAAATAATGATTACCTTTTTAGCCCTTTTCCATAATGAGGCAGACCCAGTGCTCACTGGACTGGTGACTATTGGTCTTTACATCCTAATGCCTTCATTTGTGTTCCTTCTGGCTTGTATACTTGCTGGAGTCATCATATGCAAGAAGCAACAAAGGTAACTCTTTGTATATGTTTTTTTAGACCAGGCGTTCTGAAATTGTACATACATTTATTGTAAATGAAGTAAGAAGATGATATTCAAATACTTGTGTTTCTTTCTGTATATTTCCCTTATTATAACATATCCGTTTATAACTTCACACTTCAGTGAAGAGTTCTGAGAAGAATGCAAGCCTATAAGGTCTAAAATAAGTTGTCATATCACTTTACCATATCTGGCTGTGAAGATGTTCATTGGACAAAATAAAGCAAGCAATGCTTATCTACTTACAATATTTTTTTTTATGCATTTGCAGTCTTTGATGTTTGATTAGATGATCTTTAATTATCTGTACCTTCTTTTAAAATGTCTTTAATATATATTAAGATAACTTTGAGAATCACATCGATATGCTGCAGTGAGTTTTTCACTTTTAGTCTACATGCTGAAATCATGTGGATGTGGACCTGTTAGCAATTAAAAGCATTAAACTAGAGGTCAAATCAAATACGAAATTAAAGTAGAAATTAAACAAAAGGTTAAAAACATTAAAACTCACAGCATCAGCTTCTTATTCTTAACTATAATATCTGTTCACAGGTCAAAAGGTGCAAGTACAGAGTCAGGAAAAAAGCCTTTCTCTAAACCTCAAATGCCATCACCTAAGAGGTACAGCACTTTTGAACCACATTTGAACCTTTTTTTCTCCCAAAAAGAATAAGATATATTTGGTATTTAAATGAAATAACAACAAAAATGTGTATTTCCCCCATGCACCTCAGTGATCCAAAATCCTACTCAGTGAGTATATTATTTATTTCTGCTATAACTGTGAAAATACATTGTTTGACTAAATTATTGTCTTACTAAAATTACTGGCTCTATTTTTTCTTGAAATATTCAATAAGGGTAATGACTATGAAGCTGATTACATCAACATGGATGAAGACAACGTGTATGGAAATATCTGATGAAAATGCTACACATCAAAACCAAAATGAGCTCTACATATTGTTTTTAAAAAGATTAACCATGTCAGACGTCGTTAATAATAATAAAACATTTGTCAAGCAATATTATGTAGTATCAAGATGTTATGTCTAACACAATACCTAACATATTTTTATGCTATATGCATTAACCTGTGGTATTCCAGATCCTTTGGGGCAGGTTGGCTGAGCAAACAACTGCTGTACCATTGTGAATTACATATGTAAATTATACTTATTGTTTCACATCTCTTTACTACTTTTGTACCTATTAAACATGATTTAATCATACTATTTTGTCCAATTAAAGTTTCATATTATTTCATTTTTTAACAATTATTAGCTCCTCATATTATAACAAACAAAGGAATGTAATTCCTTTTTGAATCATATAAACAGATATACGGCATCCAGATTGACCCTGATCCTTTGATGGGCATTTTTGGTGTGGTCCCTGAGGGTATAGAACTCAGAAACAACATGCATTCTGTTATTGCCTTCACTACTCTACTAGCAAGGCGCTTAATATTATTTAAGTGGAAAAGAGCAGACCCTCCAACACATGGTAGTTGGATAAAAGAAGTAATGTCTTACATTCAGTTGGAAAAGGTTAAATATATGATTCGAGGTTCAAAACGTAAGTTCCAAGTCAAATGGTCCCCCTTTATTAAATACTTTGAAGAACTTCCTGACCTTTGAGATGCAGTAGTCGACCTCAACCTCCCTTTCTTTTCATATCCTTTTTTGTTTTATTAGATATTTCCTTTTTCCTAAAGGTTGTTATTTATTTAAACAGTGGTATTCTGAAAGTGTGAACCTTTCGCGTTAAACAACAATTTATATACTGGACAAACATGGGACACTATATTTGTTCACTGTCAATTCTGAGAACTCTGGAAGGTTTTTTTTTTTGACTCAAGATTATATGGCCGTTGTTGTGGGGTTTTTTTATTTTTATTATGCCGTGCTCGTGGGGGTGGGGGGTGGTATTGATTCTAATTGTAAATGTGTAAATGTAAAACTCAATAAAGAAAATATTTAAAAAAAAAAAAAAAAGTAATGTAATTCCTTCCTGAAATCACTGAAGCCAGGAGATTTATTATTTTATTTTTTATTTTATCCAGTTTTACTAAACCAGTCAAATGCTCTCAGCTTGGCATTTCAGCATTTCGGTAAATGCCAAGCAAGTGCTTTACAGTGGCAAATACAAATGTTTAATGGAATTACAAAGCTATTGTTGCATTTCACACAACGTAGTGAAACAAAATTTTCACACTATTTTTGGCAAATTTCCACGCAACAGTTGATCACACAAATATATGGTACATTGATACATAATAAAAAAAACACTATATATATATATATATTTATATATAAATTCAATACCAACTCACTGCAAAAATAAAAACTGAAGGAGTAAAAGGCACTCTAATAGAATCATGATTTATATAATGTGTTCACTTTTAAATAACATTATATAAACTAATATTATAGCTATAATATAATACTTGGTTTTAATACTTAAATTGGAAACGTTTATGTTTTTATATCTGTATATGCAGTTCTGTCGTCCTCATCAGAGCTTGAACTGCTAAGGCGGCTCTTCTGGTTATGTTTGGGTTGCTTAACAGCAGACTTGGCAGAACAAGACACAGTGGTGTAATTTACTTCTTCATCTTCTTCGCTGGTATCAGATTCCCAGTCCATATTTGTGAATGGAACTTTTGGTACACATGCAGAAGAAACATTCTCATAATCATGGTCTGATTGGGAATTCTAGGAAGAAAAAAAAAATAAAATAAATGTTCTCAATAAGCAGCTGTATAAAAAAAAAGTGATCCATAAAATGTCTGGTTTATCCCTATTGTGAGCAACTGTTTGTTCTGTAGTCATAAGGTAATGCAACCATTCTAAATAAAATATAATTATATAAACTTTTTTATCATAACTCCATCTTCCAAACCACGTTTTTTGTCTTACCCTGAATTACTACAGTAAGCCTACCCTGGTAAAAAAGAAAAAAAAAACAGCATATGCTGGTAGGTATGTTTTGATGCTGGTTTAAGCTGGTCCTTTGCTGGTTTATGCTGGTCTGTGCTGGTCATGTTGCTGGTCAAGGACCAGCATAAACCAGCTAAGGACCAGCTTAAACCAGCATCAAAACATACCTAACCAGCATCCCAGCATCAAAACCTACTTACCAGCATATGCTAGTTTTGTCAACAGGGTATAATAAATATTTAACGTTTTAGAAATGTCGGGACGGATTTCGCGGGAAATTCCAAGTATATATACCTCAAGGCTGCA
This sequence comes from Cirrhinus mrigala, assembly GCA_036247105.1. Lineage (NCBI taxonomy): Eukaryota > Metazoa > Chordata > Actinopteri > Cypriniformes > Cyprinidae > Cirrhinus > Cirrhinus mrigala. The sequence continues at coordinate 29,361,641 of CM070021.1, forward strand.
GTTATACCTTTCTCGGAAATTGCATACAAAGGTCTACGCAATTCGTCATATCCGTAAACAGAGAGAAGTAGCTTTGGTTACTGTGGCTGTAAGAAATTTTGACCATGGACCGCCCGAAGCGTCATATCAAATAACAGTTTCATATCTGACAGCTTGTAAATTAAATTAATTTAGAAACATAAATGTTTACAATTACTCATAAGAATTTCCCGCTCAGGTGTCGTCTTTTTAGATTTCCATGAGTGCATCCTTGTAGCAAAGCAAAACCAAAACAATATTCTCCTCCTTAAAAAGTATACAAATTCTTATTTAAAAAAAAAAAATAATAATAAAATAAAAATGACCGATCGTTTCGCTAGATAAGACCCTTCTTCCTCGGCTGGGATCGTTTAGAGCCCTTTGAAGCTGCATTTAAACTATATTTTGAAAGCTCAAAATCAGGGGCACAACTGAAGTCCATTATATGAAGAAAAATCCTGAAATGCTTTCCTCAAAAACCATAATTAAACCATAATCGCTAATTTCTGAAAACAGAAAGACGCGAACATCTTGGATGACAAGGGGGTGAGTAAATTATTTGTAAATTGTTGTTCTGGAAGTGGACTACTCCTTTAAAGCAGAAGTTTACTTCCAGAACAAGAATGTACAGATGATTTGCGCACCCCCTTGTCATCCAAGATGTTCGCGTCTTTCTTTCTTTCTTTCTTCAGAAATTATGTTTCTTAAGGGAAAAAAAAAAGTCAGGAATTATCTCCATATAGTGGACCTAAATGGTGTCCCTAAGTTTGAACTTCCAAAATGCAGTTTAAATGCAGTTTAATTGCAATAAACGATCCCAGCCGAGGAAGAACGGTCTTATCTAGTAAAATGATCGGTCATTTTTTTTAAACAAATTGAGAATTTATATACTTTTTTAACCTCAAACGCTCGTCTTGTCTAAGTCTGCGTGAACTCTGTTTTTTCCTGGTTCGATACGGTCAATACAGTTAGGGTATGTCGAAAAACTTGTTTTCTTCCCCAACTTCAAAGTCGTCCTGCATCGCTGCAGAAGTACTGATCCAGTGTTTACAAAGTTAACATGCAAAGAAGATCAAACGCCCTTTACAAAAAAAAAAAAACAAAAACAAAAAGAAGAAGAAAACGAGACGGGACAACATACCCTAACATCGCAGAGAGGAGACAAGACGAGCATTAGAGGTTAAAAAGAATATAAATTGACAGTTTGTTTCGAAAATGACCAATCGTTTCGCTAGATAAAACCCTTGTTCCTCAGTGGGGATCGTTTAGAGCCATTTGAAGGCTGCATTTAAACTGTATTTTGGAAGTTTAAACTTGGTGGCACCATTGAAGTCTATTATATTGAGAAAAATTCTGGAATGTGTTCCTCAAAAAACGTAATTTTTTTTATCGACTGTAGAAAGAAAGACATGAACATCTTTGAGGCCATGGGGGTGAGTAAATTATCTGTAAATTTTTGTTCTGGAAGTGAACTTTAATCCTTTAATCCTCCTTTAATTTTCTTAAGTCTTACCGTTGTCTGCTTATTTTTTGACACCACAGCATAGACTGCTGAACCTTCAGGTACTCTAAAATCACAATCATACATCACAAGCATCATTAGTGCATTTGTCATATATTTAAATGAGCATGTAAATTAGGCCTACACTTTTTTTTTCTGACACCATAATATAATTTCATTACTGATAAATCTGCTTTACCTTTTTTCTGGCTTATTTTGTTCCTTGAAATCAAGAGTGACATAGTTTAGGGTAGACATAACTGCGTCATTGTCCATATATCCAGTTTTGTGTTGTTTTGGGGACTTTTTTCCCTGTAAGAAAAAAAGACAACTTGCTTAGCGTAAAAATGTCAGTTCTTTGTGATGACGATGTTTCAATGACCAACAACAACATTCTCTCACCAGTTTCATTTGTGGCAGTTTAATGGCAGCATACACCGTTTGGATATCAGATTTCGGTCTTAAGAGGAAAAAATATTAATCAATTTCATTACAAATATTGGATGTCTCCATCAGTTCTGCCGGTATTACCTTGCATTAAGGTCCTGTGCTCGTGTCGGATCTTGGGAAGGGGGTGTCGGACGTGATTGATCAACCCTTCCGTAACCAGGATCAGGAATGCCTTCCGCTGACAGATGGTCCTGGGTATTATGACGTGATCCCTAAGTGATTAAAAAAATTCAAACAAAACAGAATTTATTTCTTATTAACCAAACAGATCTATTTCATTGTTAAAAAAATGCATATTAAGGTGATTTCAGTATTGTTATACTGTAAGTAACCGAGTTGCAAAACAAACAGAAGTAAAATAACCAATAAAAGTAAGTTTGACACTGTAGAAGATCGTGACAGGAATACTGGAAAAAAGCGTGATGGATGAAATGTTCCGCTTTGCTGATCAAATCTTGCCTTGATGATAGTCCTGTAAAATAACAACCCCATTAACTGACAACCTCAACACCTAAAACTACTAATAGCAGATAAACTAATAAATGATAGAAGCTTATTTAATGATATTTTTCACTTAAATAACATTTAGAAAAAGAAAGAGGAATGCACCTGCGTATCAGAAAGATGGCCACAACAATGAGAATCAACAGGAGAATAATGGGTAAGATGGTCTGGTAGAACACCTTAAGAGAGTTACCTAATTTAAGAGAGGTTTGGGAAAAGATCATGACATTGTTTTTAAAACTCAACCCTTCATGACTTAATCCAGGGGACTTAATCACCAAACTTGTTCCTGGAGGGCCGGTGTCCTGCAGAGTTTACCTCCAACTTTCCTCAACACACCTGCCGGGAAGTTTTAGGTATACCTAGTAAGATCTTGATTAGCTGGTTCAGGTGTGTTTGATTAGGGTTGGAGCTAAACTCTGCAGGGACACTTGGCCCTCCAGGACCGGGTCTATCTATGAGTAATATTGACAGCTAGTGGTTGATATAGGTATTGTGGTCCAAATGTAAAATATTGGAAAAGGTGTTTCTTCTGCACCCTCCTCCTTAGACTTGATGCTCACGCCGGTTGCCAGATTGAAAACGCATAACAGGAATGCGTTTTAAACGCTTTGGTCATAGAGCTTTTTAGATGGATGATGAGACATTTTAAGTCAGGTAGAATCTGGGATCTCTGATCCAGTTTGTTAGGCTTTGTTTTTCACTAACTGGCAACCTGTTAAAATACTATTGGCAGTGGATGGAATCACACATTTCAAAGTAGAATAACTGGCTGTACCATTGCTGTAGCAATACTATGGTTTTGTTATGTGTTCATTTAAGGTTAATGGAAATATATCATACTGAAAGATATTATGGTAACACTTTACAATAAGGTGTCATTTGTTAACATTAGTTAATGTATTAACTAATATAAACGAACAATACAATTATTACGCTATTTATTAATCTTTGTTAATGTTAGTTAATAAAAATACAGTCGTTCATTTAGTTCATGTTAGTTCACAGTGCATTAAATAATGTTAACAAACACAAATTGTGATTTTTAATAATGCATTAGTAAATGCTGAAATTAACATTAATTAAGATTAATGAATGCTGTAGGAGTATTGTTCATTCTTAGCTTATGTGAACTAATATCGTTAACTAATGTTAACTAATGAACCTTAGTGTAAAGTGTTACCGATATTATTAAAATATTAGTGAAATAAATTGAACAACTCCAAAGAGGACTATGTCTAAAGTCTGGCAGAAGTTGTTCTAGAATAGTTAAATGTGGCTACCATTTTATTCCTATTTGAGTTTTTTTTTTTTTTGATACTCACTGTTGATAAATAACATGATATTTTCGGATCGTGATTTTCCAATGCCTATTGTCTGCTGTACAGTAATACATCCCTGGGTCCTGAGGCTGAACAGTGAAGTTCTGCTTATGTGACAGTACAGTTTTGTTGTCCTCTTCTCTGTACCATTCGAAGACTGTGGCAGGAGGATACGCATCTGCACTGCAGGTCAGATGGACTGGAAACTCCCAAGTTAAAGTTGTCCTGTTATGGACGATACTTATGTTTGGAGCATCTATTGAAAGCAGGCAAATGGACATGAATGTTCATTACATTTGGTAGATGGAAAGCGTTGATTATGCAAATTATTGTTAGAATTGAAAGTTGTTCCCAACAAAAAATGTGGACGGTGTAATATTAACCCAGCTAAGTCATTCATTAGACTGCTAAAACTAATAAAAAAAAATTGACAATCTTTGATCTATCAGAAAAGTAAAATTTTTAAAATGAAGAAGCATTTTTGCCTTTCAAAGCTTAAGTGTGTCGAGAGTACTCACATTTCACCTTGATCTCCACTGATGGAGATTTTGTTTTTCCAATGTCATTTTGAGCAATACAGATGTACTGACCAGAGTCTGAGATTTCCAGAGAATTAAATTGTAGTTCCTGTTTATGTTCAACTGTATTTATCGCTCCATTGAAGTGTTTCTCCCACTCAAATGAGGGCAGATCAGGATTGCTGCGAGCCTTACATGCAAGGGTCAGCTCACTCCCAAATGTTTGTTGTCCTTTAATACTTGCAGTCACATTTTTAGGTACATCTGTTTAAACATGATATATGGGAAGATGAAACCCAGATTATGTAGGTAAAGTAATGCTTGAGGTCCTATTGATCAGTTTGGTCACTTTCAAGTAAAATTAAAGCATCTCATGTCTTTAAATAATTAAAAAATTGTCATTACGTACGCAACACATTTAGCTCTTGATTAGTTTGGTTTTTTCCCTCTGGATTTTCTGCTTTGCATGTGTACGTTCCTGCATCTGGCTCTGTGACGTTCAAGTAGACACTCAACTTGTTTGCAGTTGCAGTGCTGTTCCCTCGCCTGTTCTGAGTATTCTTCAGTTCACTCTGAGGTCCTGTCACTGTGAGTTGTGACTCGGGAAAGCTTTGAACTGTGCAGATAATTGAGATCACGTCAAACTCTCTCACTTCTTCTTTCATGATCAAACTAAGGTTAGATGGAGGATCTGCAAATTAAAAAAAAAAAAAAAAAGACAATTATTTGTGAATTTATTTATTTTGATTAGATAAAATATAGATTTTGGAGCAAAACAGACTTACAAAGCACATCAACTTTAATGGTGTTTGATCTTGTGCCAATATCGTTGGTAACATCACATGTGTACTGCCCTGCATGTTGAATGGTCACTTTGTCAATTTTTAACTCTGTATTATTCATTGATAATGAGGGAGAAGACAGTCCAGGTGTGTGCTTCCATGTGTATGTGTGTGGCTGAGGGTTAGCATCAGCTGAGCATGTCAAAGTCAGTGTAGTGCTCACTTTTACAGAGGTTGTGCCCTCTATTTTGATGTTTCTTGGTAAATCTGTGAGAGACAAAAAAAAAAAAAAGAAAATTTAGAAGTGTATTGTCACAGTGCAATATATTAAAATAATCAGGCAGGTTATGGTAACAGTATATAATTTATATAACTTATTTATGTGAATAGATTTATCATCTAACATGCTTTTGATAATTTGCATTTAAATTAGTTTACTTTGCAGAAGTTTTCTAAATGAAAATGAGTAACATTAACTTTTAACTTTGAGTTATCTTTTAGAGTTTGATTTCATAATTAGCATTTTTCATCATAAACATATTTGTTTGTTGATGGTACAAATACATAAAAATTGTGCTGCAAATAATGTAATACTTACACTTTACATGTACACTGATTTCATCCGATTTCACTGTTTTTATCCCATTATCAGCCTGGCAACGATAAGATCCATGGTGATCTGCAGTAACATTATTGATGATGAATGTCTCGCCGGTTTCACTCTGGACTTGGGAATTTTTGTACCACGTAAACTGATAAACTGCTGGGTTACTTTTCTGGACTAAACACTTCAGTGTCAGTTTGTCTCCCTCTTTGAGATCATTAATGTTGTCAGGAGGTTGCACTGTGACACCTTGTGGACCATCTGAAAAATGCAGTACACAGACACAAGAAATTATTATTATTATTATTATTATTATTATTATTTGTAAAATTAAAGTATTTTAACAGATGAAGCACTGAAGTTCATAATCTTCATGAGTTTCAAGATAGGCATATATGTTTACATAAAACATTACACTCACACTTGACATCAATTTGAATGTTATTTGATTTCTCTGCTCCATACTTGTTTTTAGCTTCACAATAATATCCCCCACTGTCTTCTGGATTCACATTAATTAGTTTCCAGTCAGACATTTGTAGAGACTCTTCTAGTTTCTCATTTTTAAACCATGTGAAGCTGACATCATGACTTTTGGTGTTGCAAGAGAGAGTGATTGAATCTCCCTCCTTTACATCTGTAGAGCTCACTGTTGCTTTAGGTGCATCTAGAGGAGAAAAAACAAATGAAGACAGCTGCTGTGAATAATGCTTAGTCATTGACTGTGTACAGTAAATATACAGTGTTTGTTCATAAATGCATAATGTACACACTCACATTCCACGGACAGTGTGATATTCCTGATCTGGCAGCTGTCCTCACTCTTCCCTGGACGACAAGACAGAGTTCTGTTGTCATCCTTCCATGTCACGTTCAGGTTAAATGTGGTGACTTTTCTGCCTTCTTCTTCTTCTACTTTAGTCACTGTGATCATATCATTTGACAAGGTGGACATCCATTCTTGCTTTTGTTCTGATGTATGAACGAGCCACTCAGGATATAAATCGCAAGAGCCAGATGTGGAACAGCGAACAGTGAATTCATCTGACTCATTGAGTGGATTTGTCAGCTCAGATGGTTCAAGGTGCACCTTACAAGGATTGTCTGAAAAGAATATGGAGTGAGAACAGGTGATCCAGAACCTTAACATTTTTTTTCCAGAAAAGAAATGTTATCTCACAATTACAAATTCTGAGAAAAGACATCAGATTTCTGAGATATAAACTCACAGTTCTGAGAAAAAAAGTACAATTTATGTACAAATTGTAAATGTTGTAACCGTGAGGGAAGAAAAGTCAGAATTGTGAGTTAAAAAGTCACAGTTGTTTATTTGCTGTTATTCTGTGATAACTTTTTCCCCACTATTGCAAGTTTATATCACATAATAATTCAGACTTTTCTTCTCAGAATTGCGAGTTAACTTATTTACCGTTTCTTCTCAGTTTATATCTTGCAATTTAAAATTATAAGAAAAAAAGACACATTTGTGAAATATGACACATATCAAGAAAAAAAGTGGCATCTTCATGAAGACTTCAGACATAGTGTTGGGATCGTATAAACTATTTTAATACTTGCTATTTGAAATTTTAGTTTTTAGTTTTACTTTCTGATAAATATCACTTTTATTTTCCACAAAAAAGAAAGACATGAGGGTGAGTAAATGAAAACATAATTTTCTCAAAAAAAAAACAAAAAACAACCTTTAAGAAAACATCAAATGAATCCCATTCAATAAATCATATCTCACCTTTAACCGTGAGAGTCAAAGGATCACTCATGAACCTTTCTTGTGAACCAATATATCTAAACTTGTAATTCCCACTGTCTGTCTTTTGTAGTTCAGTGATTCTTAAATCACATTTTATCCAGTACTCTTCTTGCAGCTTCAGTGATGTTGCATTAGTGATATATTCCACTCTGCTGGAGTAATCCGGTGACTGGGGGCGCTCTGTTGTGTTACTGTATACAATAGTCCCGTTAAACTTTTGGGATGCTTCATCATATTCTGGATCTTTAAACCACAACAGTATATCTACAGTTTGTTGCTTTAGTTTCTTGTAAGTACAGGGGATGGTCACACATGATCCTTCATTAGCTGCTTCTTTTGTTTTAGGCACAGTAATTAGGTCTTTATGTGAGCTGTTGACAGAGCCCATAAGAAGAACTGCAGGAAAAACAACATCTGTGATACTTTCATGTGTACTGTCGATAAATAAGGACAATCATATTACAAAAATCAGCATGTTCAGTATATAATCCAGATAATACACACCAAACAGAAGCAGACAAATCCCTTTATGAACCGTCATTCTGTCTGCTGCTAATGAAATAAAGACAGGTATATTATTCTGCTGAGCTCCAATGTATCCAGAACAAACCCACAGACAGCACATTTGGTGTTTGTTGTTGTGTGTGGGTGAAATGTGTATTTTGGTAGTCACAGCTGTGAATGAGTCAGTCTGTTTCTTCCTTTTTTTTGTTCACCCTTGCATGCCAAAAATGTCATTTTGGGAAAATGCAATTTGGTATTTTTTTTCTTTTCTTTTCTTTTCTTTTTTCTTTTCTTTTCTTTTCTTTTCTTTTCTTTTACTGTATTTTATTCAAACTGTAATTACAGTAGCAAACATATCAGGCCTACTGCTCCATCAAGCTACATAATTTATTGCTGTAGTAACTGACTGCTATTTTCTACTTTAAACAGTTATGCTGATGATACCGGAGCAATTTTTTGAGCAATGTTGCAGTCAACAGGCAACCCAGGTTAGACAGGGTCCATGACCGATTCAAAATTTTTACCCATTCTCAGTGGGAAAGTGTCCAAGCAACATTGCTCAAAAAAGTTGCAAAATTGCTTAAAATGTTGCCCCGCGTATCATCAGCCTCACAGTCTTACAATATATTAGAACTTGCTGATGACACCATAAATGTTTCTCAAACTACATTAACACAACATGCCAAAAATATTTTGTTTAAAGAAGCACAGCGCTTGTCATGCATGATCTTTACAGATTAACAGATTATGTTAGAAATCTGACAACAACCAAATGTGTTTTTACCGCAGTAAAAAAAAAAAAAAAGAAAGATAAAAAATCTTTTACCTCCAAATCGAATCCGTTGTTCTCAATGGGCGTCCTAAAATACTCAAACCGAGAAACAAAAGGAGAACTTCACCCATATGTATTTCTTACTTGTTATATTTGCATAGTTAAACTTTCAGACATAAAAGAAATAGGCAAAAAGCACATATTCCTGGTAGAGATAAAGAGATATGTTAATTCTGTCATCTAAGCGTGAAGCTCACTTCCTGTGACAGTGGTTAGTGCTGTTAAAACTGTTTAGAAAAAACACCCTCTAATGGAGGTGTCTAACTGTGCTGATAGATCAGCAGACTAATAGTGCAGCAGGAAAAAGTAAACATAAGAATCATTCAGAATGTGTTTATGACCATGTATGAGAGGATATACTGTAATTTAACAATTTGCTGAATGACCAAACCACATCAAACAGTTCTTTGTTCAACTTAGGTCTATATATTATTTCTAAGATGATTTCTACTTTTAAGTAAATGGAAAGAATACTATATTTTTTGAATAATTAAACACTTTCTTTGTTAATATTGTGGCTTTATATGGTCAGACAGAAATTAATAGTTCAATGTCAAAGAAATCCAATGGTTTAAAAAGCTTCAGGAGAACATCATCACAGCACTGAACAAGAAAGACGTTAAAGAAATGATCAAAACATATTCAAACACCAGTGAAGAGATGAAATCATCTCACCTTTTTGTGCAGAAATTGTGGACTTACAGAAGCGCAAAAGCGAATTAACAGCCAAAGTTGCTGAACTGGAAAATGCTATAGCTCATTCGCAAAGCCAAATCGGTGAAAACAAGCGCTACAATCAGAGGTGGTGTCTACAACTAGTTCCAGAAACAGAAACCAAGAATTTCAAGGTCAAAGTGAAGGAAACCTACTAAGGAGTGGTGTCTAAACTTGTGGAAAAAAAAAAATGAGTATGGTGGAGGATGTAGCTTAAAGATTAGGCAAGCCAGTGTCCTGTCCAGTAGGGCCTATTGTCAGTTTGGTTGCTTGTGTTGGATGAGAGTGCAAAAACAATGATTTCCTCAAAGAACGCAAACAATGCTTTGGAGAAGGTCTGACATTTGTTTATGAATTGCTCCTTGGATAGATGCCACCCAGAATTGAACCAATTGTTGTGGTTTCTTGTGAAAGAAAGAAACAGAGCGAGAGAGTCTTTTATATCATGTCTTTTATATCATTTTATATCATGCAGAACTGACACGCTATATGTAAACTATATTCTTTGTTGTATTTTCCTGTCAAAATAACAGAGGTCTTTCAGAATTCTTCAGCTTTTAAGAACTGCCGGTTTCTCCGGTAGTAGGCGGAACTAATGCGCAAACGGCAATCTCATTGGCTGGCGCGTACCTATTATCGTCTCTGTTTTGATTTCAGCAAATCAGTTCGAGCGAACGCAGACAACGTGATTAATTATTCATGAACCCAGCAGATAATTAATCTTTAGTGCATTTTATATTGTTGTTAGTAGTAGAATTCGTAGTAGTTTTATCTTATCAGTATTATTTTCCCCCCTTTTTTATAGAAACACTAAATGACAAACAATATCTTAAGCACCACCACCAGTCCTAAGTTCAGTCAACATGACAAATGCATTAATACATGGTTATTCTAGTAGTTCTACTTACTAAAGTTTAATGCTAAATTATTATAATATCATATTATAATGCTTGACAGCAAAAAGTGTACTTTCAGATATTGAAAAAAAAAAAAAAACTAGCAACAACAACAAAAAATGTACTAGCCAATGGCTATTCTATTGCCAAGGTGTCCATAGAAGGTTGATAATATTTACAGTATTTTTTTTTTAATTTGATAGGTGTCTCACATCAACATTAAAATACATTATAGTAGATTAGTGTACAATGTTTTATAATAATAATTTATTCTATTTAGTGTCCATTTCATTCATTTAACATACTTAATATTGGGGACATCCAAGTTACTTTACATATTTGAGCATTTTTCTAAAAAAAAAAAGTAACACAGTAGTTACTTTCCCTAGTAATTAGTTACTTTTATAATCATGCAACCCAGTTACTAACTCAGTTACTATTTGTGAGAAGTAACTAGTAACTCTAACTAATTACTCTTTTACATATATTTTATATATATTTAAAAATATATATATAACAATAATGTTAACTGATAAATAATGTTATATGTGCAATATTTCATCTGCAACAGCAATGTGAACTTTTATAAACATCCGTTTGGTCGTTAACTTTTAAATGCATCATGCAGAAAAAAGTTTTCAGCATTAAAGACCCACAAGTGGCAGATCAACGTGCTACTTCTTTTCTTTCCAATATGGTAGAAAGTTTAATTAAATTAAATGTGGAGGATGTTAACTGTAGCAAAATGATTGACGGGCCAGTTTACTGTAACAGGGTACAGATGTAGTTGTGTGCTGTGATAGTATGTCCCAAAGCTTGCCTACTTTTCTACTACACATTCAAAAGTGTGTACTTTTTTTTCACCAAAAGAGTACATACTTTAAGGGCGTGGTATAAGTAGGCACATTGGGACGCAGCAATGGACTTGACTTAGAGGGGTCATGACATGAGAAATCCAATTTGCCTTGATCTTTTGGCATATAAGCAGTCTTTGTACCATTAAACATCCTGAATATCTTTATAGCTTAAAATGTCCTCCTCATTATAAACAAAGCATTTAATCAAGCTCCAAAAATGGCTCGTTTGGATTACAAGGTACAAGGTGACATCACCCGGGCACAATCATTTGCATAAACACTGCCTCCAGAGCAAGACATCAACGACTAGTCATCTTCTCACCACAGGCCCCGCCCACTGTGGTTCAGTCGCTTAATGGCTGACACGATGAATGCAATAGAAATTACAATCACTGCCGCTATCTTGTCTACACTGGATACAGTATACAGATGCGCATTCGTTTTCTGACACAGTCCATGTGCTTGAGTCTGTTGCCAATAGGACAAATGGAGTGAGTTTTCTTTTAAGCATTTGGTTTAAAATTTGGTTTGATTTGAATTTAAACGGCTTATTCACATCTTTATACAGATATCAGAAAGAACAAGGAACAAGTGGATAGTTTATTTAAAATGGCATCCCAGACTGTGTCTGACGATTGAGCATTTTGTTTTGTAATCGAGGCACAGTGTCATGAGAGTTCACAAATAAACAGTTGTTGAAAGACTGTACTAGATCTGACTGCAGCTGCATCATAAACTGTCAGAAAATAAAAGTGTCCATGTCATGACACTTTTAACTGGTATTTAAAGGCTTAAAAACCCCACCTTTAAGTAATTTACATGGAACAACAAAAATGTCTTTGGTTGTTTTATTAGGTTTAAAAGTGTTGGTTTTAGAGACATCCATGTTGACTGCTGATGTATTTGACCATAAAGTCATTATCCTTAAAGTTTTGCATGAAAGGGAAAAATTAGTGGATGATATGGAAGCTTCAATTGTGAAATTGTTCCTACAATCAACAAGTGTGCGGTCTTGCAGTCTGGTCGAAATGTCTAATGTGTGCATTCAGAGGACTATAAGGCTAAAAATCGGCTGTCTTTATATCTGTGGTCTCCCATGGCTTTAAAATCAGTTAAGATTTGAAAATGGTTTGGTGTGCGGCCAGCCTTATGAATCAGACGTTTAGCCAGCGTTTCGTGGGCGTGACGTCTGTGGCTGAGACTAGTCTGTGACTATCTTCAACAGTAACTGATAAAGATAAGAACATTTAAACTTACTTCTGCATGCACAAACTGCAAATAAACTTTGTGGAGAACACTCATTTAGCTCTGCACTGCACTCCAATGCAACACACCTCTTTTTTTTTTTTTTTTTTTTTTTATTTACCGAAACTACATACAGAAGATGCTAAAGCTCTACTGATTCATAGTTTGATCTGTCAATTAATAGTTATCCTTCCTAACAGAGGTCTTGGAGTTTTTTTAGTTTACTCTACGCAACCATGTTTGAAAATTAAATTGGTTGAAAACAAACATTTAAAAAAAAAAAAAAAAAACGCTTATTTCCATTTTTATCAGTAGTCAGCATAAGTGCAGAACACAGAAGTAGAGGACAGAATGGCAGTGCATGAAACAGGTTCTTTAAATTCAGTTTTAATTCGACATGATTTACTGTAGTCTAAATTCAGGACAATTTTGACATCTAATGGTGTGTTTATCACATACATACTCACTGTAATTTAAGCAGATCAGATTCATATCAGTATTGTGATGATAAGGCTCTGAAAACCATTTATTCTTACTAGAACTAAAGCAAATTAATTCTTGATATTTGTATATGTAAGTGGTTAGTTTGTGGCTGAAACGGAAGGGGAGAAATGTGCCGTGGCTTGTGTCTGCGTATTTCCTGTATGCTTATTGTAAAGTAGCTCAGATGTACTAAGTTTTGGTCTTGCACACTGAATCAAACTTTTGACTGCTTTGTAAAAAGCTGTGCAGTTTGAGAAGGAAATGAAAGGCTAAATGAAATCCATATGGTCATGAAAAGGTTTTAAATGACATTAAAAGAGAACAAGAAACGGAAACAGAACTGATCTTTTTTTTTTTTTTTTTTTTTTTTTGAAATAGCAGAAGTATACCATTAACCTTAAAATAAGTCTGAACAACACTCTATACAGACTTTTTATGCAGAGATGCAAACTTCTCACCTTTTAGCAAAAACAAACATTTTAAATCCAAAATATGTCATTTCTGTAGATCTAATTAGAAAGCTGTAATAAAATAAAATGATCTAATAATAATAATAATAATAATAATAATAGTTATTGTTGTTATTGTTATTATTATTATTATTATTTTTATTATATAGTCATATTGAATGGGTTCCCTAAAAAAACAACAGTGTGAAAGTGGAAAAATGTATTGCTAAAATCGATGTAAATCCACATTTGGAGCTGATATTTAATAAATAAATAAATATACAAATAAATAAAATACAAAATAAATAAAACAATTTTGAGGTCATGAATTTGCATCTCTGACAGTCATTTATGAAGGTTAACCATTAAAAATGAACTGCATTGAAATCTAATATTATAATTATTATAATTTAATAATACTTATTAAAATTATTATAATTAAATGATGAAAAGAATGCATTTTATTCTTAATATATTGCTTATAACTGAACAGCTATAGCTATAGTTCATTTAGGTATCAGTCAAAATAGATAGTACAGAGTACAAAGATGATGTAAATTTGTGTATTGAGTACTGCTCAATCTACTGTCCCTCTCCTGTTATTTGCTACCTCAACTTTAGCACAGCTAAAGTTTCCAGGGTTAATTAAGTTTTACTACTATTTTGTACCATACTATACAAATAAGTATTATAAAAAGAGCAGTGTTGAATAAATGTAAC